>CM042968.1:22114894-22714894 GCA_023678885.1 Pogostemon cablin
GATGGCAGTGATGCAAGAGACTATAAGAGAGATGGTAGTATTAGCGAACTCCCTTTTGAATTTTAAGACGAGAAGATACAAATGGCAACGAAAAGTTGAAAACTCTTTCAGTACTCAAATCACATTTTACATGTTTCTTTCATTTTCTTGATTACATATGAATAAATAACCTTCACCATCAAGGTCACATTTTCATTCTCTCATCTTTGCAGGTGCCAGATATTATTGATAATGCATACGTGATTGTTGAATTCGAAAATGGTTCGCGGGGCGTGCTTGATCTTTGTATATGTTTGCTGAAGGCAGTAAATATGAACAAGAGATATCAATTGTTGGTGACATTGGAAAGGTAAATACTTCACATCTCATATCCAATCCAAAGCTACATTCGTTCAAGACTTCCTCTCTCCCTCCCTCGTATGTCCATTCCCTGAACTTACTAAAACCCCCTAACAGGGCGAGGCATTTGTCCCTGAGAGCATCGTTCGTTGGGGCACTCGAGTAGAAGAAAGAGACGGCGTGAAGACACTGAAAGCCGAGGATGATCGTATAAAGTGAGCCACTCTTTATTCACTCATCTATATGTAATAAATCTGGACTAAAAATCTTGGCATGAATTTGCAGATACAATGGGCTACATCATGGTTCTAGCTATTTAGAACATCTCCATTTTCTGTCAGCAATAAGAGCAAAGGGTGGTGAAGCTCCAGCTGTAGGTCTACAAGATGGGTTGATTTCTGTAGCTATGGGAGTGGCGGCTCAGCTTTCAATTGAGAAGGGTAGATTTGTAACTATAGAGGAGGTCATGCAATGAGCATTCAACGCACGGCTCGATGCACTATTATTCGATTGATAGATCGATTAATTTGGGGAGGCTGTAAACATTTTTATAAATCTTATGCATTGTAGGAGCTTGTCTTGTGGTGTATGTATATATAATAAAAGGCTTAATTTCGAAGATCGTATGCATGTTACATGCAAGTTTTCCGCATTAATTTTTAATTTTTAATTAGGTGGGCTAGCTCACGTGGTCATTGAGCTCCTCACTAAGGTGAGTAATTAGGTTCGATTCCCTTCAGGTTGGAGCTATAAGGAAGCTTGGAGAAAGAAGGATGTAGGGGTGCTTTGTGAAATTGAATTTTTGATTCATTTGGATTAAAAAAAAGGGGACAAAAATCGAAAGAAAAAAAAAGGTTGTGCGAACAATACATTAAAATCCGATTTAAAAGACCAGGCCTATGACCTTAGTTGAGCACACCCTATTGCAGTAGAAGCCCTCACGCTCATTTTCTTAAATGAAGCTATTAAACTGCAGTTATTTGTTAATTAATTTCTACTTCTATTTGGGAAATTTCATTGTGTTCTTCTACAATAGTATATTTTTACCTTTCTTTGCATTCTGACGCATTAAAGCTTCTCATTTTTTGTGATACTGGGAAAGCTGTATGAGTTAGATTTTTGGGTGATTATATTTGAACATGAATAAAAAAGGTGGGAACGAAAAGGCCTAGCAGATTAAGCTCTACATCCATTCAAATTAAGGAATCAGGTAAGGTGAATTGAATGATTTCACTGATATTGTATTTGTCGATGAAGGAAAAGATAAGGTAACCTCTCTTATATTTATTTTAATATATTTAAATATGGGTGTATTATGGTAATCACTATATTTCAACCTTAACTAGTGTGGTTAATTTTCACTCAACCCTCGTTAACCTTTAGTCAAGGTTTATAAACCCCTGACCCTAAGACTGAAAGTAAACGAACCCTGAACTGCTAGCCTAATAATAAATAAATGGGTATAATCTTTACCCATCCAATTACGAGATAAAGAAAATGTTACACCAATATAGCCCCATGAAAGATGTTAAAAATCAGAATCCTACATTTAGGCGATAAAATTGACCTGCCACGTATATCATCGTAAAGATGATACCGCCCCAGGGCATAGCTCAAGTGGTAGAGGGGATGATGGAAAGACCTTCCAACTGAGCTTGGTTGCTGCAGGGTAGGGGTTCGAATCCTGTCTTTGGCATGGATTTGGCCCCTTGCAAGCACAAGTTTAACAGTGAACCCTCTCTATAAGCCACTTGAGGCACATCTTGCGATTTACTTCCTCCACCAATTCCCAGGGCAGGGGCTCCAATGGAACCCCTAATGGTCGGGCACACCATAAATAGGGATGTAATCGAGCCGAGCCGAGCCGAACATCTCCGGGCTCGAAGCTCGGCTCGAATTTTTTTAAAGGGCTCGAGCTCGGCTCGAGCTCGATTCGAATTTTATTTTTTAAGCTCGAGTTCGGCTCGTGTGTAAAATATAGAGCTCGCGAACAGTTCGCGAGCTCGACTCGAAATATTTTTACTGAATAAAAAAAAATAAACTCGAGCTCGAATTCGGCTCGATAAAAACTAGTCATTTGTTCGAGCTTGGGCTCGTTCGGCTCGTTAAGCTGAAAATAATTTATTTTTTAGTTTTTTAATGTATAAAGGTTTGAGTGAGGTCTCATGAATAATAAAATTTTATTAATAATTTTTTTTATAAAAAGTGGAATCTAGAGCTATTATAAATTTTTATTAATTATTAGAAGTATTAATTATTAATTAAAATATATATTAATAATATAACAAAAGATTTTTTAATTAACATTTATAAGTATATGGAGTATGTATTTAATTTAAATTTTGGAGTAGATCTTGTGTGAAACCGTCTCACGTAAATATTTACATGAGACGAATAAAAAGTGATAATATTATTAATTAAAAGTTATATTCAATCGATAAAAAGTAATAATAGTGTAGTGAACTATTTTATAAACAATTTATAATATAAACAAAAGTAACATTTTATATGGAATATAGCGAAAGTGCTAACATTTTATAAACTTTTTATTCGTCTCACGTAAGACCTTATGTAAGACGGTGTCACACAAGTATTTGCCTAAAATTTGAATGTATCCATATGTTATCCCATTAACTCTAATAATAATAATAATATTAAAAGGCAAATACGGGTGTATATAAATTCAAAATTTCTCCTTCAAATAAAATTATATTATTAAAATATAAATAAATAATTATATTAAATTAATTTATTTTTACATATATATACATATATATACATATATATAATATATACATATATATATGTATTAATGAGGTGTCGACTTTAAAATACTTACAATTTTATTAATTACAACTCCTTCCGTCCTATAATATTTTTCTCACTTTTCTCATTTGTTTGCCCCACAAAACCTTTCACCCCCTAACAAAGTAAACATCACTTTATCCAACAACTTTAAAGTTACTTTAATTTCAAATTTGACACTCTTTTTTCACACACACACACCATTACTTTATACTTTTTTATTACCTAAAAATACTATAATACCCTCCAAAGTCAATAAAGTTGGTCAAAAAGTGTAACTTTTCTTAAACAACGTGGAACAGTAAAGGTGAAAAGTTTTTCGGAACGGAGGGAGTATTAGTTAAAATTTAATGTATATAAATACATATATTTATTCAAATTTAAGTATAAATAAATCAAAACTAAATCTTATATAGAAATAAAAAATAAAAAATTTAGATCTTTAAACCCATTATAAATATGACTTTCAATTCATTATTTAGAATTAATAAAATGCACTCTCTTTTTAATTTTATTTTTATTAATTACGTTTTAATAATTTCATTATTTTCATTGTCATACTTTAAAATTTTTCTTTAATTTAAAGTATACTATATTTGTAAAATTATAAATTTATATTCCTTATAAATTATATTGATAAAAGTATATATATATATATATATATATATATATATATATATATATATATATAAGTTTATTTATTTATGTAAAAAATTTTAAACTCTAAAATTACCATATTAATATGTTATAATAAATAATAACAATAATAATAATAATGGAGTAATAATATGAAGAATGAACATATTGACCACTATTCGAGCCTATTATCGAACACGTTCACGAGTCTATAAACGAACACGTTCGCGAGCTTAATAAACGAACATGTTCGTGAGCCTATAAACGAACATGTTCGCGAGCTTTTAAACGAACATGTTCGCGAGCCTGTAAACGAACACGTTCGCGAGCTTTCGAGCCAAACACCCTCGGGCTCGAGTTCGGCTCGAAAAAATAATCGAGCTCGAAAATCGAGCTCGGCTCGGCTCGTTTTTTTCCACGAACGAACTCGAACGAATTTTTTTTCGAATCGAGTCTCGAATAGTTTACGAGCGGCTTGGTTCGTTTACATCCCTAACCATAAAGATGATACCGATGTATCATCATTAATGGAGAATTTTCTTGAAAATGAACCAAAGACTTTAATTATGACCTATTAATGTAGTCGATTCTCAATCATTAATGATAATATATAAAACCAGAAAATTTTGGTAGCTGTGCAAAATATTAAGTATTTTCAAGTATACTCATTTAAAGCAAAAGCTTTAATTAATACTCCCTAATTTCTATATAAAATTCAATAATCTATTTAGAAACAAATTCGAATACAACAAATAGCTATACGTTTACTTAATTTTTTTTTTAAAAAAAAAGAACCACATGTAATATCACAAAGAATACATACGTAAATTAATTCAATTTCATGAATGCAACTTATGTTGTATCTTCAACTCGTGGAATTACACTCGTTTATTGAGTCAACTCGTTCACCAAGCTTTCAAAGGGTAGTTTTGTATGCAATCCATCCATGGATTATCAATGTCTTGAATTGAATCTTGAAGCCAAACCCAAATCAAGCTACTCACTTTGAACCCTGTCCCAAATGCCAACATCCACATTTTGTCACCCTTTTTTGCTCTTCTCTTGGCTTCAAAATAAGCCAACTCGTAGAACACGAGGCTACTTCATCCGAGCCGGCTCAATGACTTTGTCGCCCAGTCTCAGGACTCGGGCGACGTTGTCTATCACGGCCTTACCGCCCGTGTGTATGCACATGTGCTCGAAGGATTTCGCAAAATCAGGCACAACGGGAATGGCGGAATCACCGTGGGAGACGGCGGCTGCCACCACCGAGTAGGCGTACTGAGCGAGTTGACTCAGTGAGAGAACCTTAGGTGCGAGAATCGTGATGTGTTGCCTCAGGTTGACGCCAGCCACCATAATTAAATCTTTCGTGAGTGATCCCCGTAATGCCCCTGTCATCCTCTTCTTGGAATGCAGCTCTGTAGGCCCCATCATCCGCTCCGTGGTGAGTCCTGAGCGAGTCACTGAGTTCGAGCTTCGACACCTGCGGAGACTCGGGTCGTTGGTCATCAACGCGGCAGCGCAGCCGACGACGAAGATGGAGTTACTCACGAGCATCGACCGGGCTTCGCCGTTGTACCAATTCGAGGTGATGTTCTCCGCGATGACGACGAGGGCATTTTGGACTTTTCGGGTACCCTGTAAAACCCTAGCTGCAGCATCAATGGCGATGACGCCGGAGCTGCACCCCATGTCGCTGAGGTTGTACGTCTTTACGTCGGATTAGAATCCGTACCGATTGACGATGAGAGAGGAGAGAGAGGGGGAGGGTGAGAAGCTGCCACTAGTTGGGTTTCCAAATGTATGTTTTTTTTTCAAAATTCTTCTGACACAAAAATACCAACTCCCTACCCACTTCGTACCTCTCTTTCATAAGTCTCAACGTGGTTGTTGGCTGCTACCAATTAGCAAAAATCAGCTCCACCATCGACAAAAGGCTGCCACCGCCTCCTCTCTTAGACTCGCTTTTTAAGTAGACAATAATCAGAGTTTCAACCGTCAGATCGAGTTGAATCTTGGTCAGCACGTTTGGAACTAGTGGAAGTACATTATGAACGGTGAAGATCGTGTTTGGAGCTTTGTGCTGACGGGAATAGGCCGAAAACAGAAGCAGATTTTTGGGCGATTCAGTTCTGCGCAGTCGAGGGGAAAGAGCCGTTTCTCACAAACTAACCGTTGGATCGAGCTGTAATTTGGACAGCACGTTTAGGACTCATAGGGGTTGATTCTGGACGGTGCAGATTAGATTCTAAGGTTTCTAAAGTTGTGAACTCTGGACAGCACGTTTAGGACTCATAGGGGTTGATTATGGACGGTGCAGATCGGATTCTGAGGTTTCTAAAGTTGTGAACTCTGAACGGCAGTTGGTGTAGTTTGGTGAGGTCTTTCTAATCTCGTTGTTTGTTATCAAGTATTGAGTGTCTTGATACGTTTGTGATAGAGTGTTTGTGGTGGCAGATTGTAACTCTTGGAATTTTATCTCATAGTGAAGTTTTTGGTGGGCTTCGGTCCCGTGGTTTTTTATCTTCTCACATTGAGGAGATTTTTCACGTTAAATTGCTGGTGTTGTGCTTTATTGATTACTTGTTTTATCGTGCATCATATTATTAGGATTGTTTCCTACTAGATTCACACAAGAGAGCGATAATTGATCATTCCGCTGCGTAGACGAATAGATTATTATTTGATTATTCGTGTGTTTATCCCAACAAAGTGGTATCAGAGCAGGTTGCTGCTCTATGCCTTGTGGTGAATATGGAAACCAATACTAATAGAATGGTAAATCTCAATGGTTCTAATTATCATATGTAGAAAGACAAGATGAAGGATCTTCTCTATGCGAAAGATTATTAATTGCCTGTATTTAAAACTAAAAAGTCTGATGATAAAACAGATGATCAATGAAATATATTGCATTGTCAAGTATGTGGTTACATTAGGCAGTGGGTGGATGATAATGTATTGAACCATGTTAGTGGAGAAACACATGCACAAACATTGTGGAAAAAGTTGGAGGAACCGTATGCAAGAAAAACTGGGAACAACAAGTTATTTCTAATCAAGCAGTTGATGAATCTGAAATTCAAAGATAGCACTCCTATGACTGATCACTTGAATTCATTTCAGGGCATTATTAATCAATTGTCAGAAATGAATATCAAGTTTGAGGATGAAGTACAAGGCTTATTGCTTCTTGGTACATTGCCAGATTCATGGGAGACATTCAGGATATCTTTGTCTAATTCAGCTCCCAATGGTACCATTACAATGGATTTGGTTAAGGGCAGCGTTTTGAATGAGGAAACGAGGAGAAAATTGCAGGGCCCTTTACAGCAATCAGAGGTTTTGGTTACAGAGAAGAGGGGGAGAAGTAATAGTAGAGGTCCAACAGGCAAGCAAAAAGGCAGGAAGAGTAAATCCAATAGACACAGTAAGGTTGAGTGTTGGAATTGTAAAACTCCAGGACACATAGCATGGTATTGCAGAAACCCTAGCAAGATGACAAGAAAGAAAATGGGAAAGAAAAGAAGAATAACAAAACGAAAGATAATGATCGAGTGTCTGCTGCAACATGTGATTTTCTTATCTGTCATGATTATGAAGTTGTCAATCTTGCATGTCGTGAGAGTAGTTGGGTGGTTGATAGTGGGGCATCCATACATGCCACATCTAGTAGAGAGATGTTCATATCCTACATGTCAGGTGACTATGGTAATGTAAGGATGAGTGATGATGGTTTAGCTAAAGCCATTGGCGTTGGAGATGTATGTTTGCGAACTAGTATTGGTGCTACACTAGTTTTGAGAAATGTGAAGCACGTGTCTGATCTTCGGTTAAACTTGATATCTGTTGGGAGACTTGATAATGAAGGTTTCTGCAGTGTGTTCTTTATGGTCAGTGGAAGCTTACAAGAGGTTCTTTAGTTGTTGCTAGAGGTCAAAAACATTCCTCGTTGTACTTGATGCAAGCAAAGCTACTTGATGGATCTATTAATGCAGTTAAGAATGAGGGAATAGTTGAGTTGTGCCACAGCAGACTGAGTCATATCAGTGAAAAGGGATATAAGATTTTAGAGAAGAGAAATCTCATTCCAGACTTGAAGAATGCATCTTTAAAGAAATGCTCTCACTGTTTGGCGGGAAAGCAAACTCGAGTTGCTTTCAAGACCTCAACTCCAACCAGAGTATCAAGTATACTCGATTTAATTTATTCTGATGTTTGTAGTCCTATGAAAACAAGAACTCTTGGTGGTACTTTATATTTTGTTACTTTTATAGATAATCACTCAAGAAAGACCTGGATCTACACGTTGAAGTCGAAAGATCAGGTGCTCTATGCATTCAAGCAGTTTCATGCCTTAGTTGAGAGACAGACTATGAAGAAGTTGAAATGCATCAGATCGGATAATGGAGAAGAATACATTGGTCCTTTTGATGAGTACTGCAGAGAGCAATGTATCCGACATCAAAAGACTCATCAGTTGAATGGGCTTGCAGAAAGGATGAACAGAACATTGGTAGAGAGAGTAAGATGTCTGCTATCAAAAGCAGGATTGTCTTCATCATTTTGGGGTGAGGCTCTGAGTACTGTTGTACATGTTTTAAATCTTACTCCGTGTGTTCCTTTAGACTTTGATGTTCCAGATAGAATCTGGTCAGGAAAAAATGTTTCCTATAATCATTTATGGGTCTTTGGATGTAAGGAATTTGTGCATATTCCCAAAGATGAGAGGTCTAAGTTGGATATGAAGACTCGACATTGTGTGTTTCTTGGTTATGGCCAAGATGAGTTTGGTTACAGACTTTATGATCCCGTAGAGAATAAGCTTGTCAGAATTCGGGATGTTGTGTTTGTTGATGATCAAACCATAAGAGATATTGAGAAGACGGATAACTTAGTTTCTACACCTGCTGATGACTTAATTGACTCGGAAATTGTTCCTCACGGTCAAGGTCAAGTAGAAGCTGAAGAGGAGAATCAGGATCAGCCTGATTTCGGTAATGATGAGCATGTCGATCTTCCTTTACATGATGAAGAGGATATCAATCAGCCACAACCACCTTATGTTCAAGAACAGGAGGTTCAAAAATCACCTAGAAGAAGTAGTAGAGCTCGTGTACCTTCTAGGATGTATCCTCCTGATCAGTATGTGCTCTTGACCGACGGAGGAGAGCCTGAATGCTATGGAGAAGCAGCTCGTGGAGAACACAGGAATGAGTGGTTAGAAGGAATGCAAGATGAGATGAAGTCCTTGCATGAAAATGACACATTTGATCTGGTGAAACTACCAAAGGGAAAGCATGCTTTGAAGAACAAGTGGATGCACATGATAGAACAAGATGAGCACACCTCAAAGCCTCGATTCAAAGCTAGATTGGTTGTTAAAGGTTTCAGTCAGAAAGAGAGAGTTGATTTTGAAGAAATTTTCTCTCCGGTTGTCAAAATGTCTTCCATCCGTTTTGTGCTTGGTTTGGCAGCTAATCTAGACTTGGAGATTGAGCAGATGGATGTTAAAACTGCTTTTCTTCATGGTGAGCTAGATAAAGAGATTTACATGGTACAACCTGAAGGTTTCAAGGTGAAGGGAAAAGAAGACCATGTGTGAAAACTGAAGAAAAATCTCTACGGTTTGAAACAACCACCTAGATTGTGGTATCAGAAATTTGAGTCAGTTATGGTGGAGCAAGGCTACCAGATGACCATTTCTGATTATTGTGTGTTTGTTAAGAAGTTCTCGGATAATAATTTCATTATATTATTACTGTATGTTGATGATATATTGCTTGTTGGCAGGAATGTTTCAAGAATTGACAAGTTGAAGAAGCAGTTGAGCAAATCCTTTGCCATGAAGGATTTGGGGCCAGCAAAGAAAATCCTTGGTATCAACATCACCCGAGATAGAGCAAACAAGAAGCTGCACTTGTCACAGGAGAAATATATTGAGAAAGTGCTTGAGAATTTCAATATGAGCAAAGCTAAAATGGTTAGTTCTCATATTGTCACTCATTTTAAGCTTGGTACTCATCATAGTCCTTCAACCGATGAAGAGAATGAAGCGATGAGAAGAGTCCCATATGCTTCAGCCGTGGGAAGCTTGATGTATGCAATGGTGTGTACGAGGCCAGACATAGCTCATGCAGTTGGTGTTGTTAGCCGTTATTTATCTAATCCGGGAAAGGAGCATTGGAATGCTGTGAAGTGGATAATGAGATATCTACGTGGTACGTCTAGTTTGAGACTCACCTTTGGAGGTGGGAAGCCCGAGTTAGTTGGGTACACAGACTCAGATATGGGATCAGATGTGGACACCAGAAAGTCAATTTCTACCTACCTAGTGACATTCGCAGGTGGCGCTGTGTCATGGCAATCACGATTGCAGAAGTGTGTTGCACTCTCCACAACAGAATCAGTTTACATCGCTGCAACGGAAGCATGTAAAGAGGTGTTATGGTTCAAAAGGTTTATGGAGGAGATTGGATTGAAGCAACAGAGGTATGTAGTATTTTGTGATAGTCAGAGTGCTATCCATCTAAGCAAAAATGCTGCATTTCATTCAAGATCGAAGCATATTCACGTGAGATATCATTGGATGAGGGATGTCATCAATGATAAGTTGCTTGAAATTTAAAAGATTCATACAGATAATAATGGTGCTGACATGATGACGAAGGCATTGCCTAGAGAGAAGCTCGAGGTATATCGTGTGATAGCCGGAATGGCTAGTCTCTCCACATAATCGGAAAGGGAGAGATTTGTTGGGTTGGGTTTCCAAATATGTATGTTTTTTTTCAAAATTCTTCTGACACAAAAATACCAACTCCCTACCCACTTCGTACCTCTCCTTCATAAGTCTCACGTGGTTGTTGGCTACTACCAATTAGCAAAAATCAGCTCCACCATCAACAAAAGGCTGCCACCGCCTCCTCTCTCAGACTCGCTTTTTCAGTAGACAATAACCGGATTTTCAACCGTCGGATTGAGCTGAATCTTGGTCAGCACGTTCGGAACTAGTGGAAGTACATTCTGAACAGTGAAGATCGTGTTTGGAGCTTTGAGTTGACAGGAATAGGCCGAAAACAGAAGCAGGTTTTTGGGCGAATCAGTTCTGCGCAGTCGAGGGAAAAGAGCTTTTTCTCACAAACTAACCGTTGGATCGAGCTATAATTTGGATAGCACGTTCAAGACTCATAGAGGTTGATTGTGGACGGTGGAGATCGGATTCTGAGGTTTCTAAAATTGTGAACTCTGAACGGAAATTGGTGTAGTTTGGTGAGGTCTTTCTAATCTCGTTGTTTGTTATCAAGTATTGAGTGTCTTGATATGTTTGTGATAGAGTGTCTGTGGTGGAAGATTGTAACTTTTGGAATTTTATCTCATTGTGAAGTTTTTGGTGGGCTTCGGTCCCGTGGTTTTTTATCTTCTCACATTGAGGAGGTTTTCCACGTTAAATTGTCGGTGTTGTACTTTATTGATTACTTACTTTATTGTGCATCATATTATTAGGAAACAGGTTTTCCACGTTAAATTGTTGGTGTTGTACTTTATTGATTATTTACTTTATTGTGCATCATATTATTAGGATTGTTTCCTGCTAGATTCACACAAGAGAGGGATAATTGATCATTCCGCTGCGTAGACGAATATATTATTATTTGATTTTTCGTGTGTTTATCCCAACAGCCACATGTGACGATGAGTGAATTAGGGTTTTAGCTAGGAGGTCGTCAATGGCGGAAAAGATTCCTTCTCGGGCTTCCTGGACGGCGCATTTTAGCGTGGGGACGCCGTCATCTTCGAATATGAAGGATGGGACGTAGGATTTGTCGCTCAATCCCGATTGAGAAGAGGGATGGATGGGGCAGGTACCGATCAAAATAGAATGACTGAATCAGTTCAAATTCGGATACATTGCTGAAACTATAGACTTCCATCCTATGAGGATGCACGTACCCTAAAACCAGAAGGTATTTTCCATCTACGCTACCAAACCAATAGCATCTGATGTACGTACCTTTGGATTTCGCAATTTGCATGCCAAAATACTTGCGCGTCCAGGGATTAAAAACTACAACTTTACGATCTGAGTCTGAGGCACCAATCAAACAGAGCAGACCATCGCAGGAACCCATGGTTATGATTCTGTTTGAGGAAGATACATGAGGTGGGTAGGGGATCCGCTTCGTTTCTTTACCAGAGTTTCATTCTGCAATGTAGGATTCATTTGGAATCAACACTCTGATTCGCCCAATTCCCCACTCCAGATGAACCCTAGTAAAAACGGGGCTGGATATTAATTTCAGCCAATCTGTGCAGACACTTTTGAATTTTTATAGTTCCTTCGCGGGAAGACGATGGAGAATTTCGGCTGCAAATACATGGAATGGAATAATTTCTCGTACTCTCTTCATCTCTCTCTCTTCTTCTCCATCGACTCTCATCTTGAATCCTCCCCAAATAATATAAAACCCTAATCCCTAATCCAAATCACACGCCAATCTCTTTTTATATGAAGTATTTTTTTTTAATGATTATCATTATTATTTTATTTACAGGTTTACCAGATTGGGCTAGTTAACAAAACATTAACTGTACTGAAACTTTTTCTGAAATTGGGCTAATGAGTTGGGCTTTAAATAAAACAACTGACTTTCAGTCGGTGGTGTAGGTTGAGCCCAAATCCCCTATTCCATTTCTATTGGGTTGTGTAGAATAGCCTACAATGAAATAAGGAATAGTTTGTGTGTTATTGTTCCACCATAATTAAAAATTTAAAGATCACGATCAATATCGTTATTGATATCAATATCGATATTGTTATGGGTAATATATCTCTCATGATTTATCGGGTCCAAGAGGCCCAATAGACCCATCAGACCCATGACGCTAGAAAAGGGAGGCACAACCCCTCGGCGGCCCAACCGGAGGACAGAAAGGAGAAGGGAGTTAAGACAACCCAATAAGAAACATAGCAATCCAGAAGCCCAGCCCAGAACGAATAAGGACGAGCCCGCTGGACCAATATGAAACCAGAAAACACCCTCGGCTTAGGAGAGACACCTCGGCAGTCACCCTCCCCCTGGCCGAGACCTCAGATGGACTCATCAGCACCAAAAGCCAACATGTCCGAAGATCAATGGACGACGACGAGAGCAAGATAATAAAGGACAGACATCATAATGAAAGAACACAAGTACCGCAGGCTAGAAGACAACGCTAACGGGAAGAGGAGATGTCTTGGACAACAATCTTAACTAGAAGACAACAGCTGACTGGCACGCCCTGCTCCAACAACCAATGGGAGACCAGCAAAGGACGGAGACACCCTGCAAACTCCCTGCAGTGCAACAAACGGCGCCCAGGTTCCCTCTGCAATCGGTCGGCGTACCAGTCAACTTTATTAAAGGCGAATTATCTTCATCCAGGTGGCACAAGACGATTGGCCCGATTATAGGGTTTTAGGGATAATATAAACAGCCTCTCTCAGATGAGAGAGGCATGACATGAGCACTCACTTTAGACATTACACTTGTAAGAATTTGAGAAAAACGAATGTTGTTCTAAAAGGAGAGTAATAAAATCGGTGATGTTCTTTGGTGGAATTTGAGTTTTGAATAAGCTTTAATCTCTTTATTTGCCTCAATTTTATAGATTATTGTATTTGATGGTATTCATTCTTGGTGTCGTTAATTAAAATCTTAAATCTTTTACATACTTAATTAGCGAGCCAAGAACAGTCGTCAACAGATATCATCAATAAAAAAAATTTTAGGATTGTTATCTAGAAACTTGATCAGAAATACCGTAATGAAAGGAACATAAGGTATTCGACCAAATAGAATCGTTCGGTTCCTATAGAATAGGGCTAGTTTTGTCAAGGTGTCTCACGTGAGATCATTTTATCCTTTCTAAAATAGGTATTACTTTCGCTATAAAATATTATTGCTTTCGCTATTTAAAGTTATCATTTTTCATTTGTAATAAGTGTTGGGACGTACAAAAAAAGTATGAAGTAATTAATGGGACAAAGGGAGTATAAAGTATCATTATCCGTCTCACATGAATTCATACATGAGACGGTCTCATACAAATCTTTATCAAATCTAAAATATAAAAAACAAATGTGGTTTATACTTTATAGTAATCTTTAGATTAAAAAACAACAAGTATACACTTTTTCATTTTAATCTGTTTCAAAATAAATTATAGATTTTTTTAAAAGTAGATAGGACCCTCACAAAACAATTATTATACCCACATAGAACCCACACACCTCATTGATATAATTATTCACTATACAGATATAATTATCCACTATACAGTATTTCTTTAACTTCACTGCACATTAAAATATACTCTTTAATCTTCCTTTAAAAAACAAATATATATTGTTCCGCAATAAAGGAAGTATTTTGTTTTTATTTTTGAAATTAAATTTTAATTTTCAAATTTCACATTTATGTTTTAGAAATCATTTTTCATAATTCTACAAATTTTATTAATTTTCAAATCATCTATCTTTTATATATTTTCTCATATATATTTTTTCTTTGTTTCTTTCTAATCTCATTTCTAACCTAAACTATAATCTCTCGTCTGTGTTAATTTGACATAAAGTTAATTTTTACTATACTAAAATTCAAAATAAAATATAGATTATCACTATTTTATTTTTTAATTCTCCATAAACCTTAAAGAAATATTTTCTTCGGGTTTAATCTCCATCCTTATGATTTAATCATCATATTTCTAAAGTATAGTTATGGTTTTTGTCATCCAAATAAAATTTTACGCTATGATTCATTATTTATGTTATCCTTATGAAATAATATTAATTTTTACAATATACTTTACCTTTTTCATTCGAAGTTTTATTGTGTCACGATTCCACACAATTAAATTAAATTAATTAAAGATGAAACACTTGAATAAAGAATGCAATAATTTAAGAATATACATTATGTATAGCAACACATCAAAAATAAATAAATTAATTAAAGTAAGATAATTTTTCTTAGATTCAAATTTTACTCTTTAGTACTTGACAATTTTCTTTTAAAATACTACTAATAAATTGTTACTCTTATAATGAAAAATATTATTTTTAGTCAATTTCAGCTAAATATTGGATATAGGTGTACCTTTTTTACTTTTTTAGGTGTGGTTTCACATCTCACAATAAAACTTCAAAAAATTTTACTCTCTCCCTACGTCCTATTCTAAGGTGTCCTTTTATTTTTTCGCACGTGAATTAAGGAGTATTATTATTATATGTAAAGTGAGTAGTTGTATTAGAGGGAAATGGTAGACCATATTGTATACATTTTTACTCAATATGAGAAATAGATACTTTTGAACTGAATGTCAAAAATAATAAAATGAACACATCAGAATGAAGGGAGTATAAAATTATCACTTTAAATTAAAATATGTGATTGCAAAAGTACAAAAGAATAGTCAAAACTCATAAACTGCGCATTAATTAATACTACACATTTTAAACTATGTGAAAAAAAAAATTGTAATGACACTTTACACACTTTAAACTATCACACGCTGCATATTAAGGTATGTTTGATGTTTATAAATTGAGTTGAGAAAATTATATACAATGATTTGTTTTTTTTTTTAATTCTTTACATGATGGAATTTTGATGTAATTATATAGCAAATTAATATATAACATAAAACTGATTATACATAGAAGAGAGTGTTAATAGATCATACAAGAGAAGATCGATTAAAAAAATAATATTAATTTTTTGAAAGTAATGCATGAAAGTGATGATTAAAAATCAAATTTAAATAGGACATATTAATGATGATTATTACTCTAAGATACGTTTATCCAATTATAATACTATTGAATTGAATACAAAAAATTAAAATAATATACCTAATATAACCCTACTTTTAATTAAATATTTATATATATATTTGAAAATAGATATATTATCTAGTTATCTATTATATCCCCTCCCAACTAATTTCCTTCTTTTGGGTCAAATTGTACGCTGTGAATATTTATTCTGTTTTCTTAATCTATCGTTGCGTTGTTGCAGAATACGAATAAACTCATCATTTATGTTTTCTTAATCTATCGCAGCGTTGTTGCACGCCACGAATAAACTCACCATATCATCATCGAAAGCTCTTTGATTTTTTTAGTGAATGAGTTGTTGAAAATCTATTTAGAACTCTAATCTTGAAATTGAAGATAGATTTGAAATCAAAAATTCCAATACGTAAAATTAATTTCTCATATTTAAAAAAATAGATTGTGCAGTAATATGATAGATTGTGCATACTATTTAACATATTGTGCAATAATATAATAAATTGTGCAATAATTTAATTTATTATATAACAAAACAATCTATGCACAAAAATAAAAACTGATTTTTATCAAATAAATATATAGGTATAATTTATTTCCAGCAAATAAATACACTGTTAAGAACATTAATGTTGTGCAGTCTTATACACAAATTATGCAGACTTAAAGCCAGTTGTGCAACCTTAATCACTAATTGTGCAGACATGAAGCTTATTCAAAAATCCAATGCAAATTATGTACAATTAATTATGACTGATTTTGAAAATTTAAATTAAATATCATTTTAATCACAAAATGATTATAATATGGAATGATGATACAATCTTTTGCAACTTTCATGGTAGACATGTAGAGAATAAATAGGAAGGGTAAAATCGGGTTTGTGCAATATAATTTTATACCTGTTAGTATTAATTTTAAGTCCACATATCTAATAGTAATATTCTAATATCTATAGCACCTAACAGTAAATCTCCCATTTAAATACGGTACACGTGTAATAATACTAGTATACTTAAACAATTTCAACTATTATATCAATATTTAATTTAATCTCAATTTGTATAGATTACAAATTATTCAATTATTAGGGTTACTACATAATTTCCTCAATATTCGTACATCTCATCTTCTCGCTTGATCTGCAGCCTTCGCCTTTGCCCTCGTCTCCCTAGAGTCAACCCCCACCCCCACCCCCACTTGGCTCGTGACTTCTTCTTTTGAGGGTGATGATCAGCATCCAATAGGAGATCGCCATTGGGGAGAAATCCCAAAGGATAGAGGAATCTGTATTGGTGGAGTCCCTCAATGTTAGCCCACTTGGTCCACCCCATACTCTTTCATTATCCATAACTCAAAACCAGCATCAGGCTTAAAGATTACAAACAGATGAAATCTTAAACCACTTGTTCTGTTCCAAATGGAATGCCAAGATTACAGAGATTATACATCTATCGCCATAGTTAAAAAATCGGGCGGCCCAGTGCACGGCTCCTTGCAACAACACTTCTCTCCCTGGGGAAGAGGCGAGGAGGGATGTATGAGGCAGGTCCATATCAAACAAGACGGGTTCGGGTTGAACCAATTGTAACTCGGATCTGCTGCTGAAACTATAAACTCCCAGCAACCCTAAAACCAGACCAGAACGTATTTTCCAGCTATGCAACCAAACCAAGAGCAGTAGATCAGCCAATTTGTCTCCCCAAATACTTGCCTGTGGAGGGATTAAAAACTACAATTTTAAAATCTGCCAAATCAAGCAAACAGAGCAGGCCATCACAGGAACCCAGGATTGCGATTCTTTCTGAGGAAGATACAGGAGGTGGGTAGGGTATCCATTTAGTTTCTTCACGAGAGTTTCATTCTACAATGCCGGATTCATATGGCATCAAAACTCTGATTCGCTTAATTCCCCACTCCAGATGAACCCTAGCAAACCCGGGGCTGGATAAAAATTTCAGCCAATCTCTGCAGACACTTTTCAATTTTTGTAGTTCCTCCGCGGGGAGACCAGGGAGGATTTCGGCTGCATATACATCCAATGGAATTTCTCCTAATTCGCCATTAATCTCGACACTCTTCATCTCTCTTTGAATCCTCCCCAAATAACATAAAACCCTAATCCAAATCACATGCCAATCTACGGATTAAGCGGGTAGATTAAGCTTTTTTTTTTTTTTTTTTATCATTACTAGTATTTTATTTTTACAGGTTTATCATATTGGGCTAGTTAAGCAAGCTCATAACTATATTTATACTGAAAGTGGGCTGTGGGTTGGGCTTTAAACAAAACATATGAATTTTAGTGTAGGTTGGAGCCCAAATCCCCTATTTTATTTCTATGGGGTGTGTGTGGAAATAATGGAATAGCCACGAATGGCTAAGGAATAGTTTGTGTGTTATTGTTCCACCATAATTAAAATTAAAAACATAAAAACAAAAGTGGTTTATATATTATTTTATCTTTAAATTATATTTTGTTTTAATACTTGAAAGTCTAAGTTTTGATTTTTAAAATTCATATTTAGCTTTTAGAATTCATCTCATATAAATATATAAATCTTAGTATTAATTTTCCGTATATTCTCTCTTATTAATTACTTAATTAATACTTTTTCTATGTTTCTCTTTTAATGGTCTCTTACTCTCTTGTAATAAATATATTATAACTCATTCCTTAGAGCATTTTTTTTTATAATTTCAAGAGTATTTTCTATTATATAGAGAGTATGCAAATTATAGATAACCATATTTTCAATCATCGCCAACACACTCTTTATATTTTACTCTTTCCAATACTTATTTATTATAGTATTTACTATTTCTTTTATTTTTTTTTGTGTTTTACTCCTAACTTCTTTAATTAAATATATGAAGAAAAAGTATTTTAATGTTAATTTCAAGAAAAAAAAATATTGGAACTAATGAAATACTCAATGCATTTAATTTTAAAGAGTTGTTGAGGCTATTTAAATTTGAAGAACCAAAATGGTTATGTAAAAATTATTATTAGTTTAAAGAGTTTGTTGGAGACACTTTTTGTTGTATGATTCTTTAAACTGAGTGGCTGATTTTTTAATTTAAATTAATTAATAATAAAACACTTGAATAAAAATGCAATAATTAAATAATATACATTAAAACACATAAAAATTAAACAAATAAATAAAATAAAATATGACATTTTTTTTCTCACATTCACGTGTGCATACACCGATTTTACTTTTTAATAAATAAAAAATTAATTTTCAAAATAATGAATTATTATTCTTATAATAAAAATATTATTGTTAGCCAAGTTCAACTAAACTACAGATACATGTATATAATGGCTATGGATGTTTATAACATCTTTTATATTATTTTGTTGGATAATATAATTTCTCTATACCAACATACTTATAACCCTTAGGAGCAAAGACTCGGATTTTTCCACCTAGTCAATCTATAAAGTGATGTTAAGGGCATCTCTCATGGTTGGGTACAAATTTCAGTTGTCAAAGATTTGTACCCAACCCCAATGTACAACACCATTGTAAAAATAGGTACAGGTACAAAATTCGAAAAAAGCAATATGAAAATGTGGGATCACATGCATTTTAATATTTTTTTAATAATTTTTATTTTATATTTAATTATAAAATGAATCTACCATCAATTTAATATATACATTTATTAGGAATTTAATCATTATTATAACTTTACAAATCATCTGTAATGGAGTATCTGCATACATCAGTTTAAAAATTTTCAAATACAGTGAATATAATCTTACCAATATATACTTATAAAAATATTTTATTCAAATGAAAATATTTAAAAATTAATTTTACTTTTAATATTTAATCTATATGAAAAAAATAAAATTTGATTTTAATTTAAATTAAATTAATTAAATTAAAATAATAAACGAGTTAATATTATTTTTAAACAAAAATTATATTAAAAAATAATAAATTAATAATGTGTATAAATATATTTGGTAGTGGGATCTCAAATAGCAATATTTGTACATAGGATGATTGGAGAGTTATGGGTATAAAAGTGGAAAAATTTAAACTTTTGACATTGCAGTGATGTAGCAATTAAATGTCAATAATTTGTACTGAAATCTGGTGGAGATGCTCTTAAAGTGTAATAAAATATTTTGGGCCAAGTATCATTTTGCCATTTCTGTCTCATTCCTATACCAAGTATACATTTTATAGGTAATATGGATCACACATCTCATAATAAAACTCCAAAAAATTATATAAAATTACGTAATATGTTAGTAACTTTAAATTAAAAAGTGATTGCAAAAATATAAAAACATTCAAAACTCATACATTGCACATTAAATATTAAAAACCTTAAATTGCATTTTTTTTTTAAAAAGTTAATACTTGAATTTTGAAAATTTATAGTACTTGAATTATAAATCTTTATACGATAAACTTTAATTTTATGTGAAATCAATCTAAAATATAATTAATCATGTATATAATAGTGATAATTAAGGATCATAGAAGAGATAAATATAGATTAAAAGAAAAACAAATACTCATTAGTTTTGGTAAGTAAATACATTGATGGCAGATTCTTACGTGACCTTGGTCATATATGACCACATATCATGACAACTGTTAGATATCAACGAAAAGAAATAGATGGTTGGATGAGATAAAGTTAATAACCGTAGAGTACCTGAACAGACGGTTGTCTGTATAATCATTCATCCGCATTCTCAAAGATAAACAACATGGATGATGTGTCAATTAAAATATTTATTTAAGAAATAATATATATTTATAAGATTACATGAAATAACCGGTAAAATTTTGAGTAATAGATGACCCAGGCCACCCAAGTAATCCCCTACATTGATGGATTGAAAATTAGGTCTATAAAGACGGTTTTATAAACATACCTAAAATATGCTGGGTTATAAAAACTAAAAATTGAATTTAAAACGGTAAACAAATTATTATACTTAAAATTTTATTAAAAATAAAAAATAAAAAAATGCAATCGATTTCAACTAAAATATTCATGTAAGAAGCTCAACCAACTTCATATTGCCTACCTTTTCAAAAAAAAAAAAAAAAAACTTTATATTGCCTACAAAATTGAAATAAATGCACCCCACTCGTTAAAACCCCAACTACTTAATTAATTGCCTAGGAATATTAGTCCAATTCATAATTTTCATCATTGTACACACCAACTAAAAGGAAATTTTGTACGTATAAACTGATCTCAATTGGTATATTACTGTATAATAACTCTTATGGATAGAAAATCTATAGTACATTGCTTATTTGCAATCCTAATTATCTTAAGAATGGTTGGAAGAAAATTTTCATAAACTTTACAAATCCCATACTTATCTTCAAACTTCCATTGTAAATTACAAAAAAAGTGTGAAGATAAGTATGAGACAAATGGAGTATTTTTTACATCTTCGATTGTAATTGTTGGAAATTTTAGGTGAATGAAAAAGTAACATTAAAATGGTGTCTATTAGATTAAAGTGTGTCTATAAATAAGTGCGAACAAAGGTTGTTATTGTTGAATAAGTTGCGTCTTTTCATTAAAAGACATATGAATTTGAATTCAAATTTAAATCCAACAGTCGCATCAATTCGTGTAAAGACGCCTTGAAATCTATAAATAGGCCATCTCATTCCATGATCCTACACTCTGAACACATTTTCGTAATTAGAGTCTTGGTCTCTAAACATTTTTTATATCGTCATACTCCTAAGGTGAGTTCATAATATCGGTTGGTTCGCTGTATCTTGTGATTTGTAGTGCTACTAATATCACAAGATGTGAGTCGTTGTATCTTGGAGATGATTGTCATCGAACCGTAAGCACCATAGCGGGGCAATTTCGTTTTAAGGAGAAAGAGTGTAACTCTTGACTAGAATCAATTTCCATTCTTATTTTTCTATCATATTTTTCTAGTCCACATATTATATCGAAACCCAAATATACTCAACAATCTTAAGACGAAATTTATGCTCATGGCTCCGGTATAGTAATGGTTGACTACAGAAAAACTTTAAAAATAAAATAAAAAGAAAAGATTTTGAACGTGTACAGACATGAAGGTACGCAATATAATTCTTTATTTTTATATGATTATGAAATTAACATATGGAGTGCACTAGTCTGCATGCTGTGGATTTTTTTTTATGTACGTTGAATTTTTCAGTTAATTGAAAATGAATGAATTTAAGAGTCAAGGTGTCGAGAGAAACAATTATTAGTGTTGGAGGTATTAAATCAAAAGGAATAAAATGTCGAAATAATTTTATTTATGAAAATTGAATATATGTGTCGGTTAGAAATAATAATAATAATTATTATGAAATGTTGATTCAATTGATTTATTCCATGCAACGGTTGATGATCAAAATTGTTTTAGTAATTTTGAAGCATTAATTTATTTACAAATTGTGACTGTTGACGACTAAACATACAATGATTTCTGCGTTATTTGAAATAAAATTAAGATGTTTATCCATTGGCATGTTGCAACTGTTAGAAAATTAAACCAACATGGTTTAAAAATTAAATAAATAAATGCAGAACGGTTGCATGCCCAAAAAAAAAAAGGGGGAATATTTTTTTTACTATCATTATTTCAACATTCAAAGGAATTGAAGGCTTTGGACAAAATAGGAAAGCCGCGTCTCACAAAGGGTAATGTCCTTTAATGAAGAGTTGTGTTTCTTATCGAAGAGTCGTTTCCCATTGTGATGTATTTTTGTGAAAAATCGGGTCTCTTGATGAAGAGTCGCATCGGTAAAGAGGTGTCATCTCGTGAAGAGATGTATTTCTTGAAAAAGAGTTGTGTCTCTTCGTCAAGAGTCGTGTCCCTCGATGAAAGGTTATGTCTTTTCATTAAGAGTTGAATCTCTTGATAAAAAGCGGTGTCCTTTCGTGAAGAGTTGCATTTTTTAAAGAAAAGTCGTGTCTTTTTATTAAAAATCACATCATTTGTTAAAGAGTTGTGTATATTCATGAAGAGTCGTATCTCCACATGAAAAGTCGTCATTAAATAATTATATTTTTTTGTGAAAAGTAGAAAATGAGATGACTTTTGGGAATAGTTAGAAAAGAAATGAACTAATGGTTCAAATAATTATCAATCAATTGATTAGTTATTACAAAAATGTCAACCGACCCAAATGTGGGAAGAGTCTCACTAGACATTTAAATGTGGGGAGGTCCCCGTAGACATTCAAATATGGGGAGAATCCCCGTAGACATTTAAATGTGGGCTACAAGCGTAGCCCATAAAGTTAAAATTATATTGGCCTAAGACAACTGATCTCTAGAAAATTAAACGGATCCGTGATAAGATTTATTGGAGATCAAATATTGCATGTCTGAGAGGAATTGAATAAAAAAACCACACATTAAAAAATATTTATAGCGGTAACTCAACCATGATGAGTGGAGATCCCACAAACTTGGTTCAATGAGACAACTAAGTTATATTTGTTTATGTGTGCACTTGAAATATATTAATTAAATTAATCAATTCCTAGAGACAAATCAAGTGCAAATGAACATATTGACGTGTGGTTAGGGTAAACATAAAAGCTTTTAATGACTCTTATACCTAATAAAAAGGTGGGGTATGACATGATACTCTTGATAAGAAGTCACCTATGTAAGTGCGAGGACGGACCACCTCAATGAAGCGCTTATGAATCCAAGATATGGTCCACGGCAGAAATGGACACAACCATGAGAATCAAAGGTATTATGGAAGGTGTTATGTTGGTACTGTTATCTAGGCATATACAAAAGTAGAGTAGTTCAAGGCATCGCGTCCACTAAACTGCAAGTATGTCCGATAGTATTCAACTAGGGAAGGTTCAAAGCCGAAAGCTACCTCTCTCGATGTAACATCTTTTCGCTTGAACTCACTTTATTGTCAGTCTCCCGTGTCATAGTCTTTTCAGTTGACTTTATCCATTCATGTGGGGATTATTGGAAATTTTAGGTGAATGAAAAAGTAACCTTAAAATAGTGTCTATTAGATTAAAATGTGTCTATGAATAAGTGCGAACAAAGGTTGTGATTGTTGAATAAGTTGTGTCTTTTCATTAAAAGACATATGAATTTGAATTTAAATTTAAATCCAACGGTCGCATCAATTCGTGTAAAGACGTCTTGAAATCTATAAATAGGTCATCTCATTCCATGATCCTACACTCTGAACACATTTTCGTAATTAGAGTCTTGGTCTCTAAACATTTTTTATGATGTCATACTCCTAAGGTGAGGTCATAATATCAGTTGGTTCGCCGTATCTTGTGATTTATAGTGCTACTAATATCATAAGATGTGAGTCGTTGTATCTTGGAGATGATTGACATCAAACCGTAAGCACCATAGTGGGGCAATTTCGTCTTAAGGAGAAAGAGTGTAACTCTTGACTCGACTCAATTTTCATTCTTATTTTTCTGTCATATTTTTCTAGTCAACATATTATATCGAAACACAAATATACCCAACATTAATGCCGCGCACACATTAAATAATTTTTATCAAATTATCTTAAGAGTTGTTGGGAAGAAAATTTTTCATAAACTTTACAAACTATTTTGTACATCTTCGATGTAACGCCACACACATATTAAATAGTTTTTATCAAAAATATTTTTATACATCTTCGATTGTAACACCAAGCACACATTAAATAATTATCTTAAAAGTTGTTGGGAAGAAAATTTTCATAAACTTTACAAACTATTTTGTACATCTTTGATTGTAACGCCGCACACACATTAAATAATTTTTATCAAAAATATTTTTATACATTTTCGATTGTAACGCTGCGCACACATTAAATAATTATCTTTGTTTGGGAAGAAAAATTTCACAAACTTTACAAACTATTTTGTAGATTTTCGTTGTAACGCCGCATACACATTAAATAGTTTTTATCAAAAATATTTTTATACATCTTCGATTGTAACGTCGCGCACATATTAAATAATTATCTTAAGAGTGGTTGGGAAGAAAATGTTCATAAACTTTACAAACTATTGTGTACATCTTCGATTGTAACGCCGCACACACATTAAATAATTTTTATCGAAAACATTTTTAAACATCTTCGATTGTAACGCCACGCACACATTAAATAATTATCTTAAAAGTTGTTGGGAAGGAAATGTTCATAAACTTTACAAACTATTTTGTACATCTTCGAATGTAAAACCGCGCACACATTAAATAATTTTTACCAAAAATATTTTTATACATCTTCGATTGTAATGCCGCGTACATATATATTAAATCATTTTTATCAAAACATGCGAATAAATTCTTTAGTATTAATTCATTACGGCTATATTAGTTGCGCACGCATTAAATAGTATTTATGAAATACAAGCGAATAATTTTTTAGTATTAATTCATAACGGCGGTACATTAGCTGGCATCGACTAAACTATAAATAAATTATCAACTGGCATCAACTCAACTATAGATAAATTATCAATTATTGTTAGATATTCCATTAAAAAATAGTCCACATCCCATACATTAAAATGTAAAAATAAACACTATTCTAATAAATTTACATTTTGGTTGATTTGTCTAATTTTAATTGATTGATAATAAATTTCAAATAGAGAATATAGTAAATAATTATTTAAAAAATATACTATAAATTATGACAAAAACACTTGCCTTAAAAAATTGACAGTGATATTCTATTGATAAAAAATAATAATTGCTTCAAAAGTATGTTGTGTCTTTCTAAATGCACTATTGTTCTATGTTCAGATTTTTTTCGACTTGGCTCGTTTAACTGAATTGCTTTATGCGACTAATGTTAATTGCAGGAAGGGTACATAATTCAGATTCATAGATTAAGGATGATATGTTTTTATTTATTTATTTTTTAATTGAAGTTTTATCGTGTCACAGTTTAAAAAATATATACTCTAATTCGAAGAGTCGATTCTATACTTTACAGTTGTTAGGAAGAAGATTTTCATAAACTTTACAAACTATTTAATTTGTACATCTTCGATTGTAACGTCCTGGACGCATTAAATAGTTTTTATTGAAAACATGCAAATAAATTTGTTAATATTGATTCATAACGGCTACTCCATATTAGATATGTATGCATTAAATAGTATCGAACAAAAGCGAATAATTTTTTTGTTAATTCCTAAAAAATTCACCACTTTATTAGGGTTTTTTAAATCTATCACGACTTTTTATTTTTGTTAATTCAATACACGATGTATTTAATAATTTCAATTATATCACAACCTTTTATTTTTATCAATTTAATACACGATCTATTTATATTTTCAATTCTATCACAACTTTTATCTTTGCAATTTGATGCACTGATTATTTCATATTTTCAATTCAATTCAATTCAATTTATTATTATTATTATTTTAAAACTGTGTATTTATTAAATTATGGGATTAATAAGCTATTTTTTTAAGCTCAAAAATCCTTAATTTCAATAAATAATTTCATTTATATAACATTTTTGTTACAATTTTAAATTTACTATAATAATAGAAATAAAGCCGAACATAATAATAAAAAATAAAAAAATAAAGCCGAACATAATAATAAAAAATAAAAAAAATATATTCGTTACGGTAATACATAATTTTACATAGTCTATTTATTAAAATAATTTTCTTTCACAAGTAATTACAACTATAAATTTACTAAGGGAAAAAATATTTGTTCGACATATTCTATTTTAATTTTTAAATAATTTTTAATAATAATAATAATAATAATTGAATTGAAAATATGAAATAAGTGGTGTATCAAATTGCAAAAAAAAAAATTTTTTTTGATAGAATTGAAGATATAAAATAAATCGTATATTGAATTGACAAAAATAAAAGGTTGTGATATAATTGAAATTATTAAATATATCGTGTATTGAATTAACAAAAATACAAAGTCTTGATAAATTTGAACACCCCAATAAGATGGTGAATTTTTTAATAATTAACTCTAATTTTTTTAGTATTAATTCATAACCGTTGTATATTAATTGACATTACCAATAATTTATACTGAAAGTGGGCTACGGGTTGGGCTTTAATAAAACATATGGATTTTGGTGTAGGTTGGAGCCCAAATCCCATATTCTATTTCTATTGGGTGTGTATGTGGAAATAATGGAATAAGGAATCCCAAACTTGTAGATTGCAAAGGAATAGTTTGTGTGTTATTGTTACACGATAATTAAAAATTAAAAATATAAAAACAAAAGTGATTTATATATTATTTTATCTTTAAATTATATTTTGTTTAATATTTGAAAGATTAAGTTTTGATTATTAAAATTCATATTTAGCTATTAGAATTCATATCACATAAATATATAAATCTTAGTATTAATCTTCAGTATATTTTCTCGTATTAATTAATACTTTTCTCTATTTCTCTCTAATTCATTTATCACATTAATTAATTGTCTCTTACTCTTTTGTATGAGTTGATATTAGGTGCATCTATATGTATAATTTTTTATTTTATTGTGTATATGTTTTTATTCTATTTTGTATTTGTGTTTTTTAATAATTGTATTTTTTATACTAAGTTTTTCATTAAAAAAATTAACATTCATATGTGTATAACTTTTTATTTAATAGTGTATACATGTTTTTTAATAATTGTATATTTTTTTACACTCAAAGTTTCATTAAGAAAAACTAACAATTAAATTGTATACATTTTTCATAATTATATATGTTTTTGTTCATATTTGTATACATTTTTAAAATGAGTATACTGTATTTTAGGGTGCACCCAAATACACAATATAATTAGCCCTCTTGTATATATTATAACTCATCTCTTACATACTAATTTAACATCAAGTTAAATTTTCATTATATACTAAAACTCATTATAAATAGACAAAGACTTGTGTGAGACCGTCTCACATAAAGGCTTACGTGAGACGGTCAGAAAATGGTAACTTTTACATAAGAAAGTGATAATAAATCAATGAAAAGTGGTAATGTTATTTCATGAACAATTTATAGTTTAAACAAAAAATGATAACATTTTATAACGAAAATGATAATGATTTATAGCGAAAGTGAAAAGTATTTTAAAAAGTGAAAAATAGTCTCTCGTGAGACGGTCTCAGGTAAGACCTGTCCTTATAAATAAAGATTATTATTATTGATGATTTTTAAATTATATGTAAACCTCAAACAAATATTTTCTGTTTAATATTCATCTTTATAATTTATGATTTAATCAAAGTATCCATGTAAATGAGAATTTATAATCAAAGTATCAAACAAATTAGTTTTTGTAATTAAAATGGTATTTACTCTTCTCACATAAATATATTTTTAATCTATAAATTAATGGGGTTCGTTTAGTAGATTTGGGGTGCAAATAGCCGTAAAAAAAATATTAGTTTTTGTAAGTAAATACATTGATGGATTGAAAATTAGGTCTATAAATACGGTTTAATAAACATACCTAAAATATGCTGGGTTATAAAAACTAAAAATTGAATTTAAAACGGTAAACAAAGTATTATACTTTAAATTTTTATTAAAAATAAATAAAAAAAATGCAATCGATTTCAACTAAATTATTCATGTAAGAAGCTCAACCAACTTCATATTGCCTACAAAATTGAAATAAATACACCCCACTCGTTAAAACCCCAACCACTTAATCAATTGCATAGGAATATTAATCAATTCATAATTTTTTTTCATTTTATTATCAACTAAAAGGAAAATTTGTACGTATAAACTGATCTCAATTGTTATATAACGGTAATATATTATTTGAGAACGTTTACACGTTATGGATTATTATTTCAAATCATTAAAGAAATGCTAAATTTAATTCTCTAAATGTTGATAGTTTTTTTCTATTTTTGTATGGGAAGAAAAAATTCATAAACTTTACGAACTATTTTATACATCTTCGATTGTAATATCGCGCACATATTAAATAATTTTTAACGAAAATATTTTATATATCTTTAATTGTAACACCGCGCACACATTAAATAATTTTTATTGAATTATCTTAAGAGTTGTTGGGAAGAAAATTTTCATTAACTTTACAATCTATTTTGTACATCTTCGATTGTAACGACGCGCACACATTAAATAGTTTTTATAGAAAATATTTTTATACATTTTCGATTGTAATACCGCGCACACATTGAATAATTATCTTAAGAGTTGTTGGGAAGAAATTTTAATAAACTTTACAAACTATTTGGTACATCTTCGATTGTAACATCGCACACACATTAAATTATTATGTTATGAGTTGATGGAGAAAAATTTCATAAACTTTACAAACAATTTTGTACATCTTTGATAGTAACGCCGCACACACATTAAATAGCTTGTATCGAAAATATTTTTATATATCTTCGATTGTAACGCCGTGCACACATTAAATAATTATCTTAAGCGTCGTTGGGAAGAAAAATTTCGTGAACTTTACAAACTATTTTGTACATCTTCGATTGTAACGCCGCAAATACATTAAATAATTTTTATCGAAGATATTTGTATAAATCTTTGATTGTAACGCCGCGCACATATTAAATAATTATCTTAAGAGTTGTTGGGAAGAAAATTTTCATGAACTTTACAAACTGTTTTGTACATCTTCGATTTTAACGTCGCAAACACATTAAATAGTTTTATTGAAAATATTTTTATACGTCTTCGATTGTAACGCCGTGCACACATTAAATAATTATCTTAAGAGTTGTTGGGAAGAAAAAATTCATAAACTTTACAAACTATTTTGTACATCTTTGATTGTAGTGTGCGCGCACATTAAATAGTTTTTAAGAAAAATATTTTTACACATCTTCGATTGTAACGTCGTGCACATATTAAATTATTATTTTAAGAGTTGTTGGGAAGAAAATTTTCATAAACTTTACAAACTATTTTGTACATCTTCGATTGTAACGACGCGCACACATTAAATAGTTTTTACCAAAAATATTTTTATAATCTTCGATTGTAATGCCGCACACATTAAATAATTTTTATCAAAAACATGCGAATAAATTCTTTAGTATTAATTCCTAACAGCTATATTAGCTACGCACATATTAAATACTTAGTATTTATGAAACACAAGCGAATAAATTTTTTGTATTGATTTACAACGGCAGTATGTTAGCTGACATCGATATAAATTATTGTTAGATACTCCATTAAAAAATAGTCCACGTCCTATACATTAAAATGTAAAAATAGTCATTATTCTAGTACAAAAAAATGTAAAGATCATGGAACTAATTTACATTTTGGTTGATTAGTCTAATTTTAATTAATTGATCATAAATTTCAAATAGAGAATATAATAAATAATTATGTAAAAAATATACTATAAATTATGACAAAACACTTGTGTGAGACTGTATCACGAAATTAGTTCCGTGAAATTGACAAAAAGTAATATCGATAAAAATGATAATAGCTTCAAAAGTATGTCTGTTTCTTTCTAAATGCCTCTTTACCGTCTCTCATAGATCTTATTATTATTACATCTCGTACTATTGTTCTATGTTTAGGTTTTTCCGACTTGGCTTGTTTAATTGAATTGCTTTATGGGATTAATTAATGTTAATTGCAAGAAGGGTACATATGGGGTTTTTTCTGAATGGTTCCTAGATTAAGGATGATATGTTTTTTTTTTTTTTTCAATTGAAGTTTTATCGTGTCACAGTTTAAAAAATACATACTCTAATTCGAAGAGTCGATTCTATACTTTTGAGTAGTTGGGAAGATGATTTTCATAAACTTTATAAACTATTTAATTTGTACATCTTCGATTGTAACACCCTTCACGTATTAAAGTAGTTTTTATCGAAAACATGCGAATAAAATTTTTAGTATTGATTCATAACGGTTACTCCATATTAGCTGTGCATGCATTAAATAGTATATATCGAACAAAAGCGAATAATTTTTTTAATATTGATTCATAACAAATATATATTAGCTGGCATCGACTAAACTGCAGATAAAGTTTCTATTATGGTTGCCTACTCAATTCAAAAATAGTCCATGTCCCATACATTAAAATGTAAAAATAGTCACTACCCTAATACATAAAAATGTAAAGATCATGGAACTAATTTACATTTTGGTTGATTCATCTAATTTTAATTAATTGATCCTAAATTTCAAATGGAGAATATAATAAATAATTGTGTAAAAAATATACTATAAATTATGGCAACAAGCATCTGAGATTGTCTCACGAAATAAGGTCCGTGAAATGGACAAAAAGTGATATTCAATTAATGAAAAATAATAATGGTTTAATGATTTTTTTCATAAACAATTGATAAATAAAAAGTGAAGTAACATTTTTAATGATATGGTTTTAATGATATATGATAATCTCATATATAAACAATGATAACTCATTAGAAAAATCATAACATGATCTTACAGTGAACCGTCTTGTATTAGTGTTGTTCATAAACTATAAAAGTAAAATAATAACTACAATGAATTGACTCAATTTATGAACGAATTAATTAATGAAAATGATTCCAAATCCCCTATTCTATTTATACTGAAAGTGGGCTATGGGTTGGGCTTTAAATAAAACATATGAATTTTGCTGTAGGTTGGACCCCAAATCCCTATCCTATTTCTATTGATAAAAAGTAAATGAAATAAAATAAGATAATTTTTTTCTTACATTCACATGTGCATTCACCGACTTTACTCATTAATACATATACAAATTAATTTTCAAAATAACGAATTATTACTCTTACAAATATTACTATTAGTCAAGTTCAAATAAATTCTGAATTCAGTGTGTTTGAATGTTTTGTGACACTTTAATATCATATTTTGTGTGTCACTTCATTTGATGAGTGATGTAATATTCACCAATTAAATATTTATATATATATATATAACTCTTTTACGAAATGGATTTCGTATGAGTAAGAAAATTCAAGACGAAGCTTTTAACTCTTTAATGACGTCTTTTGTTTCGTTGGGACATATCTTTGATATTATAGGTCATTTTGAAGTCCTCCTCATGAGGATCACAAACATATAATTAATTTTGAGTTTGGATGTGAAATGAATAAGATATGAGGATACCCACTTCAAGTAAAAAAAATTTGTCCCATTTTGACTTCGTTATTTTGGTATGCTTGTGATCCTAGTCTTGCGAGGACTCCATAAGTACTTTCAGATTTTCAAACGGAGTTATATAACTCAAGTTGGGTCATTTTGTAATAAGTATAAAGTTTAGTGTAAGTTTAAAAGAGAATTTAATATAATGCAGGAACTTGTTTGTAATTTATAAAAAAAACTTAAAATTTAAAACTGAAAACGTGCGCATGCAGTAACAACATGTTTGATTATTTTCTTTCTTTCTTTATTTATTTATTTAGTAACAACATGTTTGATTATTTTCTTTCTTTCTTTATTTATTTATTTACTTTATTTATTTATTTACTTTATCCTAATTATATATTTAACTTAATACTTATTAATTAAATATTATTATTATTCTGTATATATTTTAACATTTCATTTATAATTATAAATTTTCATTTATATAATTTTATAATAAATATTAATTATAATTTTACCATCTATGTTATTTTAGGTATAAAATTTTTATTTAATATTTGTTTTTAATAAAATTGATGTCATTTGTATCCATATTTTTGTCTCCCCTCTATTGGGACGAAGTTGGTGAGAAGAAAGTTCTAGGACCAGAGATAGTAGAAAAGACAGTGGAAGCGATTGAGAATATCAGAAGAAGAATCTTGACACCACAAAATCGACAGAAATCATACGCTGATAAGAGATACAATGATTTGCAGTTCCAGGAAGGAGATAAAGTTTTTCTCAAAGTCTCACCAATGAAAGGAATTTCTCGCTTTGGAAAAAAAGGAAAACTCAAGTCAAGATACATTGGGCCTTACGAAATTTTGGAACGAATTGGCGAGTTGGCATACAAATTATCTTTACCACCTGAACTAGATGGAGTACATGATGTATTTCACGTGTCCATGCTACAGAAATATGTATATGATCCAAGCCACGTTGTTAGCAATGAGGTTATAGCAATCGACAACAACTTAGCTTACGAGGAATTTCCTATAGCCATTCTTGACAGAAAAGTTCATAAGCTAAGGAATCGTGAAGTTGCTTTAATCAAAGTCCAATGGAGTCAACACAATGAAGAAGAAGCGATGTTGGAGCGCAAAGATGACATGCGAAATAAATATCTGAATCTACTCATATCTGGTAAATGAAATTTCGAGGACGAAATTTTATTTTAGTATGGGAGGATGTAATATCCACCTATTAAATATTTATATATATATATATATATATATATATATATATATATATATATATATATATATATATATATATATATATATATATATATATATTGTAATACCTATATATATTTATATATATAACTCTTTTATGAAATGGATTTCGTATGAGTAAGAAAATTCAAGACGAAGCTTTTAACTTTTTAGTGGCGTCTTTTGTTTTGTTGGGACATAACTTTGATATTATAGGTCATTTTGAAGCACTCCTCACGAGGATCACAAACATATAATTAGTTTTGAGTTTGGATGTGAAATGAAGAAGATATGAGGATACACACTTCAAGTAAAAAAATTTATCCCATTTTGACTTCGTTATTATGGTATGCATGTGATCCCTATCTTGCGAGGACTTCATAAGTACTTTCAGATTTTCAAACGGAGTTATATAACTCAAGTTAGGTCATTTTGTAATAAGTATGAAGTTTAAGGTAAGTTTAAAAGAAAATTTAATATAATGAGGGACTTGTTTGTAATTTATAAAAAAATACTTAAAATTTAAAACTGAAAACGTGCGCATGCAGTATGCAGTAACATGTTTGGTTATTTTCTTTCTTTCTTTCTTTATTTAATTATTTATTTATTTATTTATTTACTTTATCCTAATTATATATTTAACTTAATACTTTTTAATTAAATATTATTATTTTGTATATACTTTAACATTTCATTTATAATTATAAATTCTCATTTATATAGTTTTATAATAAATATTAATTATAATTTTACCATCTATGTTATTTTAGGTATAAAATCTTTATTTAATATTCGTTTTTAATAAAATTGATGTCATTTGTATCCATATTTTTGTAATGTTACGATTTATTAATATTTTTAATTTTTAAAATGAAATATGTTTTTTTATATTTTAAGTATAAACATTTTATTTTAACACATTTTATTTAACAATTAGCTATTATTATTTTCTTAAGTTAATAATTAGCTTATTTAAATTATAATATTTTAGAATTTAGCTTGAGTATTAGAAATTATTGTTAGAAATTAGTTTTAGTATTAGGAGTTTTATTATTAGAAGTAGAACTCTGTTTAGTGTACCTTTGCAGACATATCAGAGAGCAAGCAAGCTTAGCAGTCCACTTTACACACTTCCAATAAGTTTAAGGTGGGGTAACTTTCACTCTTTACCGAGTGCTATATTTTATGTCATGATTGCTATGTTAAGATGTGATATGTGCTACTTATATGTCATGTTATGTGTCATGTGTGCTTTTAGTTCGATGACAAATATATTTTTTACTAACACTTGTACGGGGTGACGACTCGGTGCACATATATCAACTAACACAAGTTACTGGCTACGTCGGTTCAGTACTAAAATGTATTTCAAAGTATATTATCATTGTACTGGGGTGACGGTCGGTGCACATATACCAACTAACACAAGTTATCGGGCGACGGTTCGGTCTAAAATACTTTCATTTAGTTATCGAACGACAATGTGCAATTTATTTTGTTAAAATGGCATATGTTACATTTTATAGTATATTTGACATACATATTTAATTTTAGTTGTGCAATCATTTAAGTTAACCCACTGAGTGTATTTTAGACGCTCACACCTTAATGATTTTCAGAACAAGATTTAGAAGATGGAGAGGCATCTGCAGTTGACCCAAGCCCTTAGAAGACTTTATATTATGACTTATATTTTAGTATTCTGTTGAACTTTATTTCAGATATATCATCTGAATGTAGTTGTTTGGATATCTCACTCTACTCGGATGAGTAGATGCTAATATGTAATAATCTCTATGCAACTTTCACTTTATTATCGCTTTGGGGATTATTTTTTTTATTTTATTTCCACTGCGTTTTCTCGACCCCATTATTATATTGAGAATTGTATATCTAGTAGCGTCTCAACCCCATTGCGTAACTCGGGGCGTTACAAGTGATGTATAGTAAATATAAGAATAACTATAACATACATCAACGTATAAATTCTAAGAATAAGGGATCAGTTTTCTTCACCTTGCTACATGTTAATATATAAAGAAATGTAGTGTCATAAAACATTCCTCGTTATCATTTTGCTAGTTTTGGTCCTTTTCTACACAAAATATACATTTTTTTAACGTAAATATGGTCTCACATCTCATTATAAAACACCAAAAAATTATACCCTCTCTGTCTCACACACTACACACCCATTTCGGTACGAAAATTAAGAAAGTGATAACGTATAATTGTATTTTTTATAATAAATAATAAAATATGTTAAGCATGAATTATTTTTTTTAAATAAAGTGTATATAAAAATTGTGATTGTTTTTTACTTTTTGTTTTTTTTGAAAATGTGCAAAATTTTATAAGACAACTCAAAATAAAAAGTGCTTCATCTTAAAGGATACGGAGAGACCGAGAGAGTAAAAAAATATGTAATATATCATCACTCTAAATTTAAAAGTAGTTGCAAAAATATAAAAACAACATTCAAAACCCAATACATTGCAAATTAAATATTACATACCTTATACAAAGTTTTTTTTTAAAAAAAAAAGTTAATACATTGTAAAGAGACAAGAGTACATAAAAATTAGAACTAAAATTATTGACTTAAGCTTAACTCAATTAGAGTATGTATGTTGGATGTTGACTTAAGTTTTAAAAATTATGGAGTTTATTGTAATGATAATTTATGATTTTTTTATTCTTTATAGGAAAAAACTTTAATTTTATTTCATATTAATATATATAATTAATCGGTGATCATATATACCGTAGACTGTTAATGGATCATACAAGAGAGAAGATAGATTAGGAGAAAAAAAATAGTATTAATTTTGGTAAGTAAAGACATGGATGGATTGAAAATTAGGTCTATAAAGAAGGTTTTTTAAACATATATCTAACATATGCTGGATTATAAAACTAAAAATTGAATTTTAAAACGGTAAATAAATGGTTATACTAAAAAAAAAATCGATTTTAAATTATTATTCAGGTAAGAAACTCAATGAACCAGATATAGAATTTGAAACTTCATAATCTCAACCAACCAAATATAGAATTTGAAACTTCATAATGCTTACAAAATTGAAATAAATGCACCCCACACGTAAAACCCAACCACCTATTTAATTGTCTAGGAATATTAGTCAATTCATAGTTTTTTTCATTTTATTAAAAGGAAAAGTTTTTAAACTGATATCAATTGGTATATAACGGTAATAAATTATTTTATAATGTTTACACGTTATGGATTATTATTTCATTTCATTAAAGAAATGCTAAATTATATTCTCCAAATGTTGATAGGTTTTTCTATTTTGTCAAATAATATTAATATAAAATAAAATTCTATAACTATTATAAATTTAAATATCTATATATATTGCTTATTTACAAATCTAACTACGTATGTTGGTGTTGGAGAAGAAAATTCTAATATATTTAAAATTTTCTTTATAATTCATGAACTGAATTGATTCGAGCATATTATATAAGTGTTTGACTTATAATTGTATTGAATTATTTGACTTGGAGTTTCATTTAATTACTATTATAGCTCATTTGAAAAAATAAAAATTTAAAATCATATGATAAGAATATTCGCAGTTTTTTCTTATTTTGTCTAATAGTTTTTATTACTGAAAACCAAATGTTAATATTTGAAAAATTGAAAGTTAACGTATTCCGTTCTATTTGATTCATTTAGGTACCTAATTATTTTAAGAGTTGTTGGAAAGAAAATTTTATAAACTTTACAAACTATTTTGTATCTATTCGATTGTAACGCTGTGCATATATTAAATATTTCTTATCGAAAAATATTTTTATACATTTTCGATTGTATCGTTATACACATATTAAATAATTATCTTAAAAGCGGTTGGAAAGAAAATTTTCATAAACTTTACAAGCTACTTCGTACATTTTCGACTGTAACGCCGCTCACACATTAAACAGTTTTATCAAAAATATTTTTATGCATCTTTAATTGTAACGTCGCGCACACATTAAATAATTATCTTAGATGGTTGGGAAGAAAATTTTCATAAACTTTACAAACTAGTTTGTACATATTCGATTGTAACGCCGCACACGTATTAAATAGTTTTTATTGAAAATATTTTTATACATCTTCGATTGTAACGCCGCGCACCCATTAAATAATTATCTTGAGAGTTGTTGGGAAGAAAATTTTCATAAATTTTTATACATCTTTGATTATAACGCTGCACACACATTAAATAGTTTTTATCGAAAATATTTTTATTCATCTTCGATTGTAACGCTGCGAACACATTAAATAATTATTATCTTAAGATTTGTTGGGAAGAAAATTTTCATAAATTTTACAAACTATTATGTACATCTTCGATTGTAATGTCGCACACACATTAAATAGTTTTTATCGAAAATATTTTTATACATCTTAAATTATAACGCCGCACACACATTAAATAATTATCTTAAGAGTTGTTGGGAAGAAAAATTTCATAAACTTTACAAATTATTTTGTACAATTTCGATTGTAACACCGCACACACATTAAATAATTTTTATCAAAAACATTTTTATATATCTTCGATAGAAACGCCTCGCACATATTAAAATTTTCTTTATAATTCATGAACTGAATTATTTGACGTGGAGTTTCATTTAATTACTATTTTAGCTCATTTGAAAAAAAAAATATTAATCATATGACCAGAATATTCGCAGTTTTTCTTATTTTGTCTAATAATTATTATTATTGAAAACCAAATGTTAATTAATATTTGAAAAATTGAAAGTTAACCCCTATTTGATTCATTTTACGATCCTAATTATTTTAAGAGTTGTTAGGAAGAAAATTTTCATAAACTTTACAAAAATATTTTGTACATATTTGATTGTAAAGCCGCGCACATATTAAATAGTTTTTATCGAAAACATTTTTATATATTTTCGATTGTAAAACTGCGTACACATTAAATAATTATCTTAAGAGTTGTTGGGAAGAAAATTTTCATAAACTTTACAAACTATTTTGTACATTTTCCATTGTAACGCCGCGCACATATTAAATAGTTTTCATCGAAAATATTTTTATACATCTTCGATTGTAACGCCCCACACACATTAAATAATTATCTTAAGAGTTGTTGGGAAGAAAATTTTCATAAACATTACAAACTATTTTTTACATATTTGATTGTAAATGCAGCACACATTAAATACTCCCTCTGTCTCATTTCAGATGACATATTTTCCATTTTGGGGGTGTCCCATAAAAGTTTGCACATTTAAAAAAAAAAGTAAAAAACAATCACCCTTCCCCATACACTTTATTTCCAAAAAAAAATCATCTCTATTTAACATAATTTTTCATTTATTTATTACAAAAAATACCATTATACCCCTAAAAATGTATAACTTTTTTAATCTACGTACCAGAATTGAGTGCAATCTTTTGTGGAACGGAGAGAGTAGTTTATATCAAAAACATTTTTATACATTTTCTATTGTAACGCCGCACATATATTACATAATTATCTTAACCGTTGTTGGGAAGAAAATTTTCATAAACTTTACAAACTATTTTTTGCATCTTCGATTGTAACGTCGCACATACATTAAATAGTTTTTATCGAAAATATTTTTATATATTTTCAATTGTAACGTCGCGCACACATTAAATAATTATCTTAAGAGTTGTTAGGAATAAAATTTTCATAAACTTTATAAACTATTTTGTACATCTTCAATTGTAACGCCACACACATATTAAGGAGTAGTTTTTATCGAAAACATTTTTATACATCTTCGATTGTGACGCCGTGCACACATTAAATAATTATCTTAAGAGTTGTTGGGAACTTGGGAAGAAAATTTTCTTAAACTTTACAAACTATTTTGTACATCTTCGATTATAACGCCGCACACACATTAAATAGTTTTTATCGAAAATATTTTCACACATCTTCGATTGCGTGTTATCTTAAGAGTTATAGGGAAGAAAAATTTCATAAACTTTACAAACTATTTTGTACATCTTCGATTGTAACGTCGCACACACATTAAATAGTTTTTTATCGAAAACAATTTTATACATCTTTGATTTTAACGCCGTTCACACATTAAATAATTATTTTAAGAGTTGTTGGGAAGAAAATTTTCATAAACTTTACAAAAACATTTAAATAGTTTTTACCAAAAACATTTATATACATCTTTGATTGTAATGTTGCGCACATAATAAATACTAATTTTTATTGAAAACATGCAAATAAATTCTTTGGTATTGATTCATAATGGCTATATTAGCTGCGCACACATTAAATAATATTAGTTGCGCATACATTAAATAGTTTTTATCGAAAACAATTTTATACATCTTCGATTTTAACGTTGTTCACACATTAAATAATTATATTAAGAGTTGTTGGGAAGAAAATTTTTATAAACTTTACAAATTATTTTGTACATCTTCGATTGTAATGTTACGCACACATTAAATAATTTTTACCAAAAACATTTGTATACATCTTTGATTGTAATGCTGCGCACATATTAAATACTAATTTTTATCGAAAACATGCGAATAAATTCTTTGGTATTGATTCATAACAGCTATATTAGCTGCGCAAACATTAAATAGTATTTATTAAATCCGAGCGAATAATTTTATGAATATTGACTCATAACGGCTGTATATTAGCTGGCATCAATTAAATAAAATTTCAGATATTCCATTAAAAAATAGTCCACATCCTATATAGGGGTGGGAAAAAATACCGAAAATTTGGTATACCATGCTCGCCGTATCGAAAAATGCCGAAAAATGTCGAATTTTCAACATACCAAAATTTTCAGTACGGTATGATTGTCGTACCGATAATTTCAGTACGGATTGGTATTATATATTAAAATTTTTGGTATTTCGGTATATACCGAAAATTTTTATATTTATTTTTTAAAAAATTAATTATACATAATACTATATTTAAGTATATTTTATATTACTAATATATTTAAATTATATGTATGTAATTATGCATCACATTTATTCATATTTATTTTTTAAAATTTAAAATAAACTCTAATAAAATTAAATAAAATATAATACAGTAATAAATTAAAATATATAAAAATATAATAACCAAATTTTTTAATCTAAAAAATATATATATATATAAATTCATTAATAATTAGAAGATGTTATTAAAGTAGAATGTTTGAGATTAGAAAGTTTAATTATTTTGAAATATTTTTATATTAATTTTATTATTTTTATTAAAATTTAATATTATTTTTCGGTATGATTCGGTAAATCGGTATTTTTCGTTATGTTGAATTTTCGATATGAACGGTGTGCCAATGTTTCGGTATTAATCGGTATTTACGAAAAATCGATATGATATAATTTTTGGTACGGTATCGGTATCCGATTTAATTTACTGAAATTTCGGTATACCGATTTTTCGGTATACAGAAATTTCGGTATCGGTATGGAATTTTTCATACCGAAATTTTTGGTACGGTATTGGTATTTTCGGTATGCCGATATTACCCATCCCTAATCCTATACATTAAAAACAAAGTCTCTTGTGAGACGTTGTCATGTGAGACCGTGTTAAAGTATTTTATTATATATATAAAGTATGTTAAATGTTTTTAAAGTATGTTTTTCCAGTTTGATTATGTATTAAAGTATGATTTTAGCAGGTTATAACATGATTAATTATTAATATATTTTAATTACAAATAAACATACTTTATCTATACAATAAGCATACTTTAGTAATGAGTCAACCCGTCTCACATTCATCTTACAAATAACCCGTCTCACAAAAGAGCTTCTCTACATTAAAATTAAAATGTAAAAATAGTCCCTATTCTAATACATAAAAATGTAAAGTTCATGGAACTAATTTACATTTTGTTGATTCATCCAATTTTAATTAACTGATCATAAATTTCAGTGAGAGAATATAATAAATAATTTTTTAAAAATACTATAGAACACTTATGTGAGATTATCTCACGAAATAAGGTCCGCATACAACAGACAAAAAATAATATTCAATTGATGAAAAATGATAATGATTTAATGAACTGTTTCATGAACAATTGATAATGCAAATGAAAATTAGTGAAGCTTCATTTTTAATAATAAGTGATAATCTCATATTTAAATGATGATAACTAAATAGAAAAAACATAACATAATCTCAATCGTATAAATGTTGTTCATAAACTATAAAAGTAAAACAAAAACTATAACAAATTGACTAAATTTATGGATGAATTAAAGAAAATAATTCTAAACAAAAAAAATATTACTCCATGTAACGAAATCCAATTTTTTGTTTTCAAAATTTACACTTTGCTTTCAAAATTATACACCTGCAAACCTTATCAACTCCTAACTTATCAGTTATCACTCTTTTATATATTTTCTCTTTTATTCTCTTCATCTCCCCTTCTCTTCTCTTTCACCTTAAAATTTTTAAGGGTTAATTATAAAATTTAAAAAAAAAACTACTAATTTTGATGTTATTACAAATTAATTTTTACCTTTAAGAAAGTATAAAAAATATCATATTTAAGTATTATTGCAAAACAACTCAATTCCAAAAAAGAGCCTCAATTTTATCAGAAATTGAGTGTTTTTTTTTTCAACAATACTTAAAAATTTTATTTTTATTTATAATTTTTAAAAATAAGGATTAATTTGCCATACAACTTAAATTCATAATTTTTTGTGGTTAATCCAAAATTTAGAAAAAATATATTATTCATCGATTATCAAAATCCAAATAAATCGAGTAGCATTTACCATTAAGAAAAAGAAAAACTAAATTAAATTCTCAAAATGTTAAAGAAAAAGAAACACTGAATTAAATTATCAAAATGTTCATTGTTATTCCCTATTTTGTCAAATAATATCGATAGAAAACGACGCCTATTATAATTATAAATGCATATCGGTAAAACGACACCGTAGGAGTAGTCATTGGTATTATCCCACACGTGTGAAGCGAAACGTGTGAGAGTCATACATAACACAACCCCACATTTTCTGATTCCCATCAAATTATCGAAAAAAAGAGAATTACATTAAAAAAAATTAAATTTAAAATTAAAAAAAAAAAAAAGGTCCCCCTCCAAACCCAAAGCAATGGGTAAGGTAGCAAGTTCTGCTGCAACAGCGGAGATGATGCGGAAGAAGAAGAAAGGTCGACCAGCCAAAAACCCTCTCCCCTTTCCAACCCATAATAAGCCCATTAGCCTTGGCCCTAACCCCATCATTTACCGCCGATCCAATCGCCGGAATCCTAAATTCCAGAATTCTCCGCCGCCGGAAATCGAGGACGACGACGATGATGAGAGGAAGGAGAAGAAGGTTAAGCTCGTTGTTCGCTTGCCTGAATCCGAAGAGAACAACAAAGTTAATCAGAAGCAGCAGAAGAACATGCGGCATTCTCGAGACGACGATTCTGCGTCGGAGTCGGGCTCTGATTCCGCCTCGGATTCAGAGGATCGTGAAACGCAAGCGAAGAAACGCAAGATCAATGCCGTTGATCGCGGATCTGACGGCGGATCTGACGGCGCCGTTTCCATTCAGGTAAAGAAATTGGCAATTGAAGGGGAATTGGGTGTGGGTTCTTCGAATTTTTGGTTGAGGAATTGAATTTTGTTACCAGTTGTTCAAGTTCTGGTAACTTTCTCGGAAGTGGATTTTCTATTTTGGGTATTTTGGAATTTGGCTTTTAAGAAAAATAAAATTGCGGGGTTTTTGTTTGAAGGGGATTTTGGGCTTTCGCGCGGAAAAAAGAATTTGCTCTTTTTTATGCTCTGACTTCTGAAGATCTGGAGTGGGGGTGCTGTGTGTTTTGACTCAGTCAAATCTGTATCTATGCTTTGTTGAAAATAAATAAATTAATAACGAGTATCCTTGTAAAGATAAGATATCCTCCGTTTATGCATGAATTAATTTTTCTGTAGTTTCCATTTATTGTATGCACAAATACACGTGCATGCATTTCTTTTTATGATTTAGTGTTAATTTGTTTATGTATAATTTACTGGATGCTTAATTATGTAGACCATCCATTCTATGTGCAATTATGCAGTATTTTTTTATGTCTAAAGAATTGTGCCTTGAAAAAGGTTCAGATTTGTCTTTATTGTGAGTTGATTATTGTTCTCTGAGTTACAGTAGTTGTGTTATTTGCCCAGTTGTACTTTGTTCATTAACTTCTTGTTTGCGGACCCTCTTCGTTGTCACCTTCATTCTTGATGGTTTTATGGAATTTGAGATGCCTATTATTGTGTTGTCAATAATGATGATTTTATTGTATCTGCAGGAGAAAAAGGTTGTGAAAGCGACGGACGCTCCTATACATGGTTCTAATCACAACCCTTGCTTGATTCTCGGATGTAAAGAAAATAGAGAAAAGGAGATTTAGAAAAAGAAAAAAATGAAAAAAAGAACTATTTTTCAGTTTTGTAAATGGGATTTTTGGTTTAATCTGATTTTGGTCATTTTCAACTTAATTTTGTGTGGACAGGGTCGCCATTGGAGTCTGGTCCCACTACACCTTTGCCAGACAAAAAGTTGTTGGTCTTCATTCTTGACAGGCTTCAAAAGTATGTCTGTGTCTTTCTAAATGCCTCTTTTCCGTCTCTCAGAGATATTTATATCTTATTATTAATCCATCTCGCACTGTTGTTCTATGTTAAGGTTTTTTGAGGCTTGGCTTGTTTAATAAAATTGCTTTGTGGGGCTAATGTTAATTGCAGGAAGGATACATATGGGGTCTTTTCTGAACCTGTGGATATCAATGAGGTGATGGCAGATTCATAGATTCAGGATGATATATATTTTTTTATTAGTAGCTTACATGAAGTAAAATTCCCTTGCAGCTGCCTGATTATTTTGAGATAATAGAGAACCCCATGGATTTTGGGACTGTGAGGAAGAAACTGGATGGCGGAGCCTATAAAACTTTGGAAGCATTGGAGGTGGGTCCTAAGTTATATATTTCAAACTTTAAAATTGACGAACAACTAACTATTCATATCTTTATTTAAATATCTTATACGTAGATAAAGTGGTTTAGAGTTTATGGCATACATGATAACAAATTGCGAAGATACCCATCTGTGGTGCAACTGGGGCCTTTCTTCATCTTTTGCTTGTTATGTTATATTTTACAGGGATTATGAATTCATTTTTTGGTTACACTGACCTGTTTCCTAGTTACTTAGTAAAGGGTCAAAGAGAGGGCCCTGTAATCTTTGGAAGGCAGCCCTTACCGTAATGTGACCTATGCCGTTATCGTAATTGTTTAATTTATTTTCTCTTATGGTGTATCTTCATTATATGATATTCTTGAATTCTCGAAATTTTGTCTCAATAATATTTTGGGTCGAGTTAATTGTTAAATGATCAACACCTTAACTGTCTTATGCTGAATAAGATACAGTATAGATGTTTGACATTTTGAGTATTTGATTGCTAGTATTTCTGCTGTATCTGACTTGGATAGCAAGTTTTGATGATGCGTATCTGGTTGGAATTTTCAATATTGCATTATGACTTCTGTCTTTTAAGCTACATGTATAAATATGAAGGGAAAAACATTGTATCAGGGATGATCATGTTACTGGACTTGTTTATTATATGAAAACACCAAATGCTTTATTTCATTTAGCTTTTTGGTGTATCCATGGAGCTTGGTTGCAAATATGTCAATGTGATATCTGGATGTTCTGGTTGATCTTTATCTTGATTTATTAAATTATTTAGAAGTTTTAGAAATAAATTCTGATGTATCTTTTGATTATGATTCCAGGCTGATGTGTTTTTAATATGTTCTAATGCGATGCTCTACAATGCTCCCGATACCGTCTACTATAGACAGGTTAGTAGGTTTTCATACATGTTATACCACTGTAACCATAATCCGCATTCTCCTCTAAATAAAGAACAACTTTAGGCACGGTCTATTCAAGAAATCGCTAAGAGAGATTTTGAGAATTTGAGGCATGAAGGCGACAATGGTGAACCACAGCCTAAGATTGTTCGTAGAGGCAGGCCCCCGAGCAGTAAGAACCAGAAGAAGTCTCTTGAGGCATCCCCCACAGATCGTGTTGTTCTTGAACCTTCATCAGGTCCAACTTTCATTAATGGAGAAGACAAGGCTACTGGATCTAGCTCTTACAATCTAAGAAAGGCTCCTGCACTATGTAGGTATCGATCCAATGACCTGTATGTGTCATCTTACCGGCCAAGAAATGGTGAATACTCTGAGTGGTTGGCTGATTGGAACGATGAATTTCCAGGTGTTGTGTTTTGTGTATTTGGGTCATCAAATTCTGCCCATGATCTTTTAGCTCATTAAACCTTGCTTTTCTACCTTGCAGCATCCATTTTACGGGCTGACATGAAATATGGGAAAAAACAGTTCACCGTGGATGAGAACAGGCGTGATACCTATAGACAGTTTCATCCTCTCTCTCCAAACAATTCACCTTATTCAACTGATCCTATTGGAGATATGAAGGTGTTGGTGCCGGTATGTACTCAAGTATTTTCCTAGTTTATTATGTTCAGTACTTGGAGATGTAGCCTTCACAATCAGCAGCATGAGTTTAGGTTGTAAATTGGAATTCTCCCTTAGGGTTTCCTCTTCTTTGAGCAGCCAATTAGCGAAGTAGTGCTGGCTGATGGTTTGAATCTTGGAGGCTAGGTATTTTTATGCGAGTTGGTTTCCAGTTAAACTTTTTATGCTTCGAAACTTATTTATCTTGCAAAATTCATATCTCCGTAATTTTGCACTCAAGGACTTGTAGTCTTGTATGTTTACTGATAATGTATGCTTTAATGAAAGACTAATCAAAAGATTTCCATCTATTTGAACTTGTAGGTAGGTCTTCACGAGCCCCTTACTTATGCTAGAAGCCTAGCTAGATATGCTGCAAATCTGGGGCCTGTAGCTTGGAAAGTGGCATCGAAGAAAATAGAGTTTGTCTTACCTCCTGGTGTACAATACGGCCCTGGATGGGTGGGCGACAACGGAGAGCCTTCACAAGCACCGTCTCTCTCAACAGAGAAACAGAAGTCCTCAAATAGCTCTGCTGCTGATGGTATTTCAAACAAGCCTGTCACACCGTCTACCTCTGGTTGTTTAAGCTCTGCTACTGCTTACGTGCCATCAGAGGGATTGATCGACGCTGTTAGAAAACTGAACAGCCAAAACGAACTAGGTTTGCAAGGCGAAGCTTCATCATGGAAAGCAACACCATTTCCCATGGTTCAGCAGAGGCCGGTGTATCAGTCTCAGAGAAATGGGTTTACTGGAATGTATGGAAACGATACAACTGCAGCAGGACCCGTTTCCAGGAACGACCTGTCGTATCCCTCGGCCATGCAGCATAATATTCAAGAACTGCAGGAAAATTGGAGCAACATGCAGCAAGGATATCAAGGTAGAGCCACGGATTCACATGGAGCGGCGAAAATGTGGAGTTTAGGCAACTTGGCTTGGCCCGGAATGCCTTCTCAGCAGAGTCGGAGTCTTTCGGTTCAACCGGACCTGAACTTGAGGATTCCGGCGGGTTCGCCTAGTTCTAGCTTACAAATCGGCTCACCACAGCAACCAGATTTGGTGCTGCAACTCTGAACTGATATTGATTTAATTTTTCCATTTTTAGAAAGGGGGTTAGCATATTTGTGTTGTTCATTAGGATTCGTGGGATTAACAAAGTCCAACGTAGGCAATCCGATTAGAACCAGTGATTCGTAGGGTGTAGTAGAAGAAAGCTATGTATATGTGATGTATCTAATTTTTATTTATTTCTTTTTTTAGTTGAAACTACAGAGTTATTAATGTAATATCATTAAAAACTTTGATTACAAGGACTGAAAAAAATATATATTATGAAAAGTTCTTGAAGACCATGGGTGATTAGAATATTTTAAATTAAAAGCGCTTATGGGTGGAACGGATTAATATATATTTTAATTATTTAATAATTATACTTTAACAAGTTTTACATATTTATTTTTCAACAGTCTTTTATATTGATATATTTTCTTTGTGAGCTAAATAAATTCAAGTTTAAATAAATTCTTTTTTTTTTTCTCAAACAATAGGTATTTCATTTCATGATATCAACGAAGCCCACTGGCTACACCAAGTTCTCTGGGCGTTTATCAACAGCCCAAGAGAAAAAAACTCCATCCAAGAGAGATTAGACACTCCATAAAGGAGAAATACACTCTGAAAACAGCGATCAAACCTCCATGGAGGAGACAACAGAACCAACAAAAACTTGTCTACAACTTCATCGGAGACCTAATACAAGGCAAACTGATGCTAAGCAACTTATGCAAAATTAGATCCAGAATTTGATGAGACCGTAAAACAAACCTAACAACAAAAATAAAAATATAAGTAAAAACTACAGATTAATAAACAAAGAAAGAAAATGGATCCTCCTCTCTTCCCAACCACCAAGCCACATTGCTTCCGCCACCGCTGCCCAAGACCGGCTACACTTCAGCGACTCTTCCTTCTAAACCCTTCAGATTTGGACGCCCTCCACTAGAACAACCAGATCTGTTTACCATGGTTGACAGAACAAGAGCCCAAGCCCGCCATGGCCATAGATCTACCGGTCAGATCGGATCTGAGCTCTTCACCCAAGAAACTACCACCTTCTCCAGAGAGGAACCTAGACATAAGAAGGGCAGATCATACTCTACGAGGGAAAGGGGGGGAAAGAGAAGGCCTGAAGTCGTGGTCGAAGGGCTCTCGCTGGTGGCCATGGGGCTGCCGACGAGTAGAGGCGAGAACCAGGTAGTGAGGCGGGAGAGAGGGGGAAGAGGTTCTAGGGTTTTTCGCCGTTAGAGAGAGGGAGGAGCAGTTAATTTTGTTGGTATGAAGTAAGTTTAATTTTTTGTGTCACGCATTATATGGTTGAAATATAAAAAGAAAAAAAATATTCAAACATTCCTATGATTTAAATTTTCTTTTTTAGAAAATAATTTCATTGTCTCTCCTACGTATGATCCATTCAATAATATGATCCATTCAATAGCTCAAATTCGTGCAAAATTAATACTCCCTTCATCCAATCCTAATGATTATATATTTTCATTTTGGGCGTCCATCCTAATAGTTACATTTCCCTTTTTAGCATGAGACCACTCAAATTAATTATTTCTCTCTCCATGAGTCCACACATCACACTAATATACCTACTTACTTTACATTAAAATATTATTTCTTTCACCTCAATACACATTAAAATATTATATTCATTAATCTCCATGCAAAAAAATAATATATTCATAATCCCCGTTGGACGAGTTGACTTGTTGACCTGTTGGATGAACTCAACTAAACAACTACACCTCAATCCATAGCATGTCATTTAGCCTTATATTGACAACAGGGTATTTTGTCACTAACTACCGATATAATAAATTTCAATTTGACAATTTTTGTTTTTTAAACTATTTAATAAAATTGTGACGATATACTTTCTTGTTTCACGACAACTTTGGTAAATTAAAATTTGGTACTAAAAGTTGGTGATTATTGTACGTGTTTTTGGCTTCTTAGTCATTGTTTTAATTATTCATATATTTTTCTTTAATCTTCTATGTCAATTTTATTAATTTTAATGAATATTTCATTTCTGCACATTTACAATCGAACATTTAAAGATCTCATGTATAGTCCACGTTTCTTGAAATTTCTTCTATTGATGAATTAAAGATGTCATAATAGTTGAAAATTAATTTTAGTTTTATTATTTAAATTTTGTTTCGAATTCTTTTTATAATGGATGGATGTTTCATTAGCCCAAGTAAAAAAAAAAATTAAAATCACTATTTAATGATATTAATGAGTATTAAAAACAGTTAAAATGCAGTATTGTACAAGATAACATTGGCCATAGTAAGTTCTCTTTAAAATTAATAACTTTAAAGCAAATGTCTAATAATATTGATTGTCTAGAAAAGTTAAGATAATCGGATTTAAACTAAACTCAATGCGCATTTAATTTAGATTAGGATCATAATGTTGTACATTACATTTAACTTTGAACGAATCAATAATAAAATTCATAAAAATAAAATAATAATATTTGAACTGTCGCACAAAACTATAGTTAGAACTAGTATGTACAATTTGTTGCGATTATTATATACAACAATTAAAGAATAATTTTTAGAACGAATTGTTATTATGAATTTGTATGTGTGTATATGTTCATTTACTTTACATTAACGGTTATGTAACTGTAGAAAAATTAAATATTGTTAATTAGGTATATGAATTGCTACAATAGTTTAATTCATAAGTAAATATAGTTAAACTAAACACACACCATAAATTTCTGAAATAATGCTGCAGTTAATAAACATACAATATTATTCTATTTTCCGACCTGATTTTATAATTTCGACTCCTAAGATAGCACACATGCAAGTTATTTAATTAATTTTTACAAAAGAATATTATAAATAACAAATAATTTGGATATATATTTTCTACGTTATTTCAATAATAGTCGTATATATATAAATAGACATATAAAAGGTGGTAGTGAGTGAAAGATAGATTTCATGTCTAAATAATTTCATGGCCCGTAAAAAAAGCCTCCGAAGAACATTCCTGTACGTCGTCGCTTCAATCTTCTTCTGTGCCTCCCTCTACCACCATTACCTCCGCGACGCCATCTCCGCCTTCTCCTCCGACCAGCTCCACCTCAACCCCACCGTCATTTCATTAGCCACCGCTAACTCCTCCTTCACCCCACCCAATCAAAATGCAACACTTCCTCCTCCCAATTTTCAAAATGTCACCGTCGATTCAGCTCTTCCTCCTCCCCAATTTGAAAATCTCACCGTCGATTCAGCACTTCCTCCTGAGACCGCCGCTGTTATTGCTTCCCCACCTCCTTCCCAACCGCCGCCGATATCCACCACCGCTGTTCTCCTTCCGGATTGGGAGGTTCTCGTGATCATCTCTCCAGATACCACGCCATCAAATCTCGATGCTAATAATTACTCCTGTTTATTCGAAACGAATGAGATGACTCCGGCGAATTCGGCCGGCGTACTTCCATTTCCCGATCGAGCAACGTTTACTTGCATCCTGCCAATGAGAGTTCGCCGCAGGTATCCTTTCAAGGAGCCGGTGCTCGTGAAGAATTCAGAGACTCCACCGGCGAGAGATTCTCCGCCGCCGCCGCTAATCCGTCTAGCTTTCGTGGTGTACGATTCCCTAACGACGGACTACGACGTCGTTCTATTTGTGAAAGGCGTGAACACTCGTCAGGGAATCAATCGCGACCCGACGGAATTCCGTTGCGTTTTCGGCGACGATCCGATCAACGGCGTCAAAACCGCCGTCACAACCTCCATGCAGGAGGTGTTCCGCTGCCAACGGCCTGCAGAAGCCACCGCTGCTCCATTAAAGGTCAGTCTACAAATAGTGACGGAAAACGTGCTGGTCCCATCCGTGGCGTACTACACGCCCCCGCGCAAGTTAGAATCCAGGAAGCAGAAATCGCTACTGTGCGCCGCCACCATGGTGTACGATGTGACGAAGTATTTAAAGGAATGGGTGGTGTACAACTCCAAAATCGGCGTGGAGAAATTCTTACTGTACGACAATGGCAGCGACGACGATCTGCAGAAATCCGTAGATCAGCTGGTGGGAGAAGGCTTCGACATCACCACCTATTTCTGGCGATGGCCGAAAACTCAGGAAGCAGGATTTTCACACAGTGTACTCTACGCTTTAGATGCTTGTACCTGGATGATGTACATGGACGTCGATGAATTCGTCTACTCACCATCGTGGTACAATCTCTCCCAACCTTCAACCTCATTACTGCACTCATTAATTCCATCGCATTCATCGAAACTAGGCCAAATGAGCATCAATTGCCATGAATTCGGCCCGTCGGGCCAGCAAATTCATCCCGCCATGGGCGTGACGCAGGGGTACACCTGTCGTAGGAAATTCGAAAACCGCCATAAATCGATTGTGTTATTAAAGGCCGTAGATGATTCGTTACTCAATGTAATCCACCATTTTCAGTTGAAGAAAGAGTACAAAGCTAGAACACTAAGCAGCTCATCAATGGTGGTGAATCACTACAAGTATCAGGCATGGCCCGAATTCAAGGCCAAGTTTAGGAGGCGTGTGTCGGCGTACGTCCTGGATTGGACGAATCAATTGAACCCTAAGTCGAATGATCGAACGCCGGGATTAGGGTTTTCTCCGATCGAGCCGGAAGGATGGTCTGAAAAGTTCTGTGAGGTTCATGATAACCGGTTAAAGGAGTTGGTGCTGCAGTGGTTTGGAAACGAATCAGATTCCGGCGTGCAAATGCCATGGCAGAGATGATGATTAATTGTGAATTAAGGTGAGGATAATTAATTAATTATTCCATTAATTAGGGTTTGTGAATATGAATATTCTTGACTTGTTGATATGAAGCATGAAGAGAATAGCTTAATGGGGGAGGAAGATAGTTTTGTGATAGAGGAAAAGAATGTTGTATATGCACACTTATACATGTTTTTGTTTTATTAATGTAAAATTGGCTTTAATTGGGATATATTATATTTAGTATTTATATAGTGATATTATGATAGATAGATATATAGCGTGGGTTAGTTAAGTTAGTAAGCTATTTGTATTATCAAGAAATTGTTCAGAAACTAATAAATAAAAACATTGAGTTTGTTTGGTTGGGCATTTGATATGAGTATATAGTTTCTTATTTGTGGATTTTAAGTTATACTTAGTATTATACTGTAATTTCTTTTTCGCATATTTTAATTTTTGAAGTGGATCTTATTGAATTTGGCTCTGGACAAACTTACTTGGACTTCAATTATCCACAATTTAAAAAGTGGTGTAAAACTTGCACGTTTTAAGATTGAGTTTTGATGATTGATATTGTCACCAATATTGTAAAGTCAAAGTATACTGTTGTATAAATGAATAATAATAATAATAATTAAATTAAAACATAACACATCCAAATTATCTGAAATCAAAATATATTATAATCGCAATTTAATTAATTATACAAATTGAGTGGGATGGAACGATTCAATTAATTTCTAAGTGCATGTGATAAAATAATGGAATATGATAGGAAGGATGGAATTTAGAAGGTTTTGAATTAATTAAAGGTATTAAATAAAATAAGATGAAAAGAATAGGAAGAAGTGTAATGGAAGTGAATATATATATATATATATATATAGGCAGCGAGGGGCAAGGCTTTATACCAAAAGCCCCGCCACACTTCAATTTTACACAAAGTTAATTACAATCTCTTATTTTCAAACTTCTAATTCAACATCCACCACTGCACGTAAATTCTTTTTTATTTATTAATTGAAAAAATAATTCAATATACTGTAAGTCGTGTTGGTGAAATTACAACATTATTTTATAGACAAAGCTTTGTGTGACACATTCTAGTGATAATATTTCGTAATAATTAATTAATAAAAAATGATAATAATACATTAAACTTTCTCAACACTGCCCATATTCTAAAAATTAATATTAATAAACATTAAATCCTATAAGAATATAACGAGACATAGATAATCCACCAGATATGGGTGTAAGGAATGCGTTATCTACATATATTTATTTATTTTAGTCAATTAATGTATGTTTATCAAAGCAAACTTCAAACTTTACCTGTAGGATCCTATGAAATATTCTAAGAAAATTTTTACATACGAGGAACGGTTCTTACAGTTGAATAAGATGAAAGAACCAATATATTGGCTCCAACTCCGGCACCATACTGGCCCCCCTGGAAAAATAATAAATACTATATATTTTGTAATATTATCACTTTAATTGAGTTTGTCCTATTGGGTTGTTACTCAAACCCAAACAGTGGCATTATACCTTTATCTTTTTTTTTTTTAATTATTATGAGGGTTTTACCTTTTTTAATTATTATTTTTCATTTTAAATTATTCTATTTTTTTTTAAATTATTATGAGTGTTTTACCTTTTTTAATTATTATTTTTCATTTTAAATTATTCTATTTATTTATATCCTTCTAGTGGCATTTTAATTTTTTTTTCCTTTTCATTATGAGAGGTTTTATCTTTTTTTTTTTATTATTATTTATCATTTTATATCTATTCTATTTATTAATATTTTGATATTTTATTCTCTATCTTCTTAATCTTTTGTTTTTTATTTCTTTATCAATTATTATTTGTTTTTATTTCTTTATTAATTATTTTTTTAGTTTAAATCTTTTTTTAATTATTTAAATTTTAATATTTTATTCTCTTTTCGTTTAACATCATAAATTTTACGTATATTTGGTCCCTAACTAAACTTTTACATATATTTGGTCCCCGACCTATTTTTTCTGGCTCCGTCACTGATTGGCTCAGGCTTTAACTTATTTTTCTTTCTCCCGTGCTTCTTCTTTCATTTCTATTAATTTTATTAATGTAGCAGTACATGTTGAAAGTTGAAACTAATATTCAAGCTATATCTAATATAGCTTTTTGGCTTCTTTTTTTTTTAAATAAAAATAAAAAACCCCACGTTATACTTTCTAAAGAATTTTAGGCCAATCGATTGATAATATACTTTTATTTACCATTAGTCAATTTAAAAGATATAACTTTGCGAGATAATAATTCATAGTAACAACTTTAAACTTAAAATTTCTTTAACAAAATTGAACTAAATCTATTAGAGGATTGATCTAATTCTTACCTCAACAAATAAAACAAGTCTTTAATAATTACTTTAGGGAAATGATAATGGTAATGGCCTTCGTTTTTTTTTTTTAATTATTATTTTTTTCTTTAAATGAAAAAAAAAAATAAAACCCACCAAAGCCAATGTCTCGTTCAGGGGGTGCTTATATAGTAAAAAATTATAGAATACTATATTATGTTAAATTTCTCAATTACTTAATTCATAAATAAAACAAAAGTTTATTATTATACTTTTTGTGTACATGAGTACAATGGTCATTGTTGATTTATAATGTATCAAAATGGTAAAAGTAATTAATTACTTTTTATATTTTGTAACTCAAATATAGTTAATTAGGTATAATATAACATTTATATCACGATTAGCATTGTATGGAGTGATATACAAAAAAATTAAATAATAATAATAATAAATAGGGATGTAAACGAACCACGCGAATTATTCGAGTTTCGATTCGATAAGTATTCGTTCGGGCTCGTTCGTTAATCTTAATGAGTCAAACCAAGCTCAAAATTTGAGCTCGAATAGTTTATCAAACCAAACACAAGCTTAAGGATATTCGACTCGAAAGTGCTTGAACATATTCGTTAACAGGCTCGTGAATGGCTCGCAAACGCATTCGTAAATTTTATTATTATATTTAAGTAGTATATATTATTATTTATTTATTATTATTTAATAATTAAAGATTTATTTATATTAAAAACACAAATATGGTAATAGTTTAAGTGATTATTTAAATATGTCTTTATAACTTTTATTATTATCTTTTGTTGGTTTGTTTATAAATTGGCAAAAACTCATGTGTCAGGGCACACCGTGTTCACATGGGGACACGGTGTGCCCCGGGGCACAAGAGCCTCACTCTTATACATTTATGAAAAACATTAAATATTCATCAACAAAATATATTTTTAATGTCTACGAATAAAATTTTTTGTATGTTCATGAGCAAACATTCATAAAAATTATCTAACGTGTTCATGAATACATTCGCGAGCTTTATCAAACAGTCTTAATTCGAGCTCGAGTTCGATATATTTTTTTTTGACAAGTTCGAGCTCGGGCTCGAATTCGATTATTCCTTAACAACCGATATTCAAACTTAGTAATGTTTTGCTCGACTCGATCCGATTACATCTCTAATAATAAGTGAATAAATAAATAAAAATTGGCTAAAAAATGTCTTTATTTTAGTGGATCAATCCAATTGAATCTTTGTCAAAATAGATTCCTTATTGGACAATTTGAGACCGTTTAGGAATAGATGTAATAAATTTCTCTGGGCCCAAATTTTCGGCCCAATTTTATTATGGGCTCAATATCCATTTTCCGTTGTTAATTGGCGGGCGTTTCAGTTTTATATGGATACTTTTCGGTTCATTTGCTCTCTTATATTTTATTTCTAATTTATTTTTTTTATTACATCGCATAAAAATAGATTTTGAATTCAATATAAATAAATAAAATATAATATTTTGATTTTACACGGTTCACTTTCTTACTAGGAAATTAATCTTCGATTGTAAAATATTATTATTATTATTACAACTAAAATTATAATTAATACATAGAGAACCATGATACAATATAGAAATCTTTGTTCATCCACCACATTTGATATATAAAATAGATTTAAAAAATAAAATAAACAATTTGAATGTGGATGTCTTAATCAGAATAGCAAAAATTAAATAGAGCATTCCTAACATTATACTAATATACAAATATAAAGTGATTAAATTTGAAAAATTAATGTAAATATATACTCCATCATATATGGTGTTCTTAAAAAATTTAATAATATGATAAAACATAAGTTTAAATTATGAAATTTCCAACTTTGTTTGGTTTATAGTTTCAAAATATGAAATGATGAGATGGTCCAATCCCTACTACAAAGTCTAAAAATGAATCATATATATCCAATCCAATAGGGAAATTACTCATCATATATTTAATCTTATTGAACAAATGATGTGCCAAATCCACCAATAGTATAAGAGGAATGACAGATCATACATCAAATTGTTAACACCCCCTTTCCCCCTTTCCAAATTTAAATAATATATGAGATTATTAAAGAATAAATATTTGCCCCAGAACATAATTACTGTGTTATTATTTTGTTTGGCCTTTTTTAAGGAGGAATACGCATGCAATGACAATATGCTTGCCAGAAAGAGAAAATAATAATAATAATAATAATAATAATAATAATAATAATAATAATAATAATAATAATAATAATAATAATAATAATAATAATAATAATAATAATAATATCACTCATGTGCTACAATCTATACAAGATCCTTCACTTCAAATAGTTTTTTTTTCAAATTAAAGTAAATGAATTTTTTAATTCGTGAAAAGTAAATAGTATAACAAAATAGTAGTATAATATTTATATAATCTCTTCGTTTTATTATAATGTTTATATATTTTTTTAATTTATAAAGTAAGCGTAAACGTAGTACCGAAATGAAAGAGAAATTAATAAAAAAACATCATATTGGAAATTTTATGAAATCAGAATTAATGAGTGATGGATTAGATTAATCTAATTAAAAATTACCATCCAAAACATGAATAAACAGCCATGTGGATTATTGGGTTTCTTATGAAATCAAACTTTGTTCATATGTATATTACTTATATTGATAAATGAAAAGGTAATTAGAAAAATAACCAAAATTATAGGGGGAAATTAATGTTAAGGTTCAAGGAAATAATGATGCTGAAAGTGTCACAACTATAGTAGACCTGTAATTGGGCCCCATGGCCATGGGACAATCATCTTGAAATTTAATGAAGTCTGCCATGAATCTTATCATTTAGTCTTGTAAAATTTCAAACAAATATTTCAGCCAATGGGAAGAAAATTTTCTTGTTAATTTGTCAATGAATAGCCAATAGACATGGTGATAGTAATTTCTGTCTACCATTTTTCTCTTCATCCATTTGTCAAAACCTATTATTGCTCTCTGTCAATTTCTTTGCAAATCAATAAACAACTTATTTTATTTTTATATCTTATGTCATATTAATTATATTATATTAAAAAAAAGTCTAAATATCATTAAAGAGTGTCTAATCACTTAATACTATAAAATTAAAGCTTACAAAAGCTATAACTGCAACCTATATAAATATGGTTGAATATAAAGTTTGGTGTTAATAGCAACTGTTTTTTTTATTAATTAGAAAATGTTTTATTCTAATTTAAGAACATAAAGTAGGGTATCAATCAAGAAAATATTGTATTATTCATTTGATTTAGAAAATGATTTATTCTAATTTTAAGAGTATTGATTTTGTTTCTTCAATATATTAGTTGCATATTTTTAATATAGATCATGTATATATTTGGGTGGAGAACAAATATCTTTTTTCCTAAATAAAATATCATATGAAGATACAATGTTAAATAAAATATAAGTTATATATTTATAATGAGATGGTAAAATTCGATACTATATAAAAACTACTTAGTATTATAATGATAAATAAATATTGGATGATACTGTTTCACATCATTATATTTGTGAAAGAATAAAATAATACTCCATATTTTTATTTATTAGAAAAATTAATATTTTACTATATTCTAAAAATTGAAATTGATATTAAAAAAATTGCATACAAGGAAAGAGATTGTAGATAATATTAAAAACTCTCATCTCCATAATTGATGACGGATTTCATACTAAGAAACATTCATCAATTATTATCTAAGTAGAGAAATACTCCATTAAAAAATAAAGAAAAAGAATAGATTACCACATAACAAATCCTACCCTTCCATCATGGAGTAATATTTATCAAATCTCAATTTGCACAAGTTACCTTAATAAGAAGCTCTAAAGTGTTATTCTTTATCTTCACAATCTTAATGTCAACAAGTGGGCCCACATCATGACTTATTAAAATTATAACACCACCCCTCCAAACCAAATATAAAAAACCAAATAAAATATTAAAAAAGTAACCCCCAAGTGTAATCTAATGCTAGATAGACCCCCCAAGAAAATATTCTCATGCAATAATCCCCAAGTGACTGCCCTATTCCCAACCGATCCAAATCCAGTCTCCCCTTTTGTATGAATACCACCCAAATGTCCAAAACAAACAATTAAAAACCAACCCATATTAATCAACATTCCTAATCAAGATTAGCGGAGAGAATAAGACAGTGGCATGTGATTAGATAAATCCACTAGCAGCCGAGGGTATTCTTGTACTTTCACGTCACTCGTTACCCAAACGTTTAAATGCTAGCTGGTTATGAGAGTGACCTGAAAACACTCATCCTGAGTGCTTTTATTGCTCTGCTTTCCCCAAAAGGCCCACAATCCACACACACTACACACACTAACAACTCATGAGAAAGAAAAAGATTTCATTTTTAGAGCCAAGGGAGGAAGAAAAAGGTCTGGAATTACCGTTAATGGTGGCGCTAAAAGAGGGTTGAAGGATAAAGGGGGGGAATAAACAATCTTTTTTGTTGAATTTCTGGCTTGTTTGCGATTTATTAAACCCAATGTGCTCAATTTAAAGCTGTTCTTCTTTGGTTTCTTTCCCCTGTAAAGATGCAATCTTTTTGTACATTTGTGTGATTTTTATTAATTTATTTTCTTTTTCTTTGTGTGTGTGTGTATTTGGTTCTCTGCTGCTTTTTGGGTTTTGTGGTGAGCTCTAGTTTTGCTTAGATCTGTTTGGATTTTCCGGGATTTGGGTTCTTGCATTGTGGGAGGGGGAGTGTGTAATGATTCTCTCTCCTAGTTTCTATTTTTCTATTTTTGGATTATATCTTCGCTCTATTATTTTTAGCTTGCTAATATCTTATATATGGTAATGATTTTGGCTTGCTAATTTCTTATATATGGTAATGAGGGGTTGATTTGGTGTATCTGAGGTTTTATTTATAACCAAGAACAATTTTCTTGGAATATCTTGGTGTATAAAATATACAGATTCTGTGGGTTGTGTTTTACTTTTGTGAGGTGAAAACAATTTTTGAGAGAGAAAAGAGGGTGGGTGTACGGTATAGAGATGGGTTGTTTTCCTTGCATGAGTCCTCCGAGTAAGGATGTGAGAGATTATGATGAAGATATGGCCCCAAGATCTACTGATTCATCAGGTTCAACTTTTTTCTTTTTTTTTTTCGATCATCATATTCACAATGTTTTTTTTTCCCTTTGAATATGTGAAAGAATCATTGTTGTAGTTTAATGTGTTTGATTTTCGATTAATATGCAGTTGGAGGGAAGCGAAAGGCTAATGCCAATGGTAGTGGTATGTTTAGTAGTGTAGATGTTGATTCTTTTCTTCATTGAGTTATAAGTAGTTGTGCAATGTGATGATACTTTTCGTTTTTTCTGGTTTTCGGTTGTTTCGATTTGTAGTGAGTTTGAAGAAGGGAGTAAAAGAGAAGGAAATCAACGCACAAAAGAGCAATGCAGCTCGCAGCTTCACATTCAAAGAACTTGCAACAGCAACACAGAATTTTAGGAATGCGAATTTGATCGGTGAAGGTGGTTTTGGAAGTGTATTCAAAGCCCGCCTAGAATCCGGTTTGGTGAGCTTCATGTTTGATGCCTTAATTATCTGCATATGACATGGAGAAGATGTAATTCTGACTTATTAGATTAATTTGTCTTTGTTCTGTGAATTTCATATAGCTTATATTCGTGCAATTAATGCTTCGTGTGTGGCTAATCTGTTTGCTTTGATGGTTAGATTGTTGCTGTGAAGCAGCTTAATCCTGAAGGGCTGCAAGGCAATCAAGAGTTCATAGTGGAGGTTCTTATGCTAAGCCTTCTGCATCATCAAAACCTTGTGAATTTGATCGGTTATTGTACTGATGGTGATCAGAGGCTCTTGGTTTATGAGTTCATGTCGATGGGTAGCCTTGAGAATCATCTTTTCGGTAAATCTCTTTGTTAGCCTCGTAATGAATCACTTACTGCACTAAACTTTGTTTTCTTGGTTTTAGTCTTTCTTTTATAATCATAGTACACTACATCTCTTTGGCTTGGCTATAAATATGCACATTGAGAATCTTTGATATTTGTACATCATATCAGTTTATAGCATTACCTACTCTGACCTTACTGATTTGAAAACTATATATTCTGGTGACATTTCGCCATTGTTTATCGTTTACATGTTGTATACATAATACATTAGTTAAAAGTATTGAAAGACTCCGAGTGAGGGAGGAGGAACAGGGTTAACCCAAAACTTAGAGCAAAGAAGGCCACCTAAAATACTGTTTCATCTCAGTTGCTTTCAATAGCTTCTAGAAACACTCGTTCGTTGGTCTTACATGTAAATGATTATGGTACTTAATTTCAATCTTAAGATGTGGAGCCGAGTGCGAAGCCTCTGAGTTGGAGTACAAGGCTGAAGATTGCTGTTGGTGCTGCTCGTGGCCTCGAGTATCTTCACTGCAAAGCAAACCCCCCTGTAATTTATCGTGATTTGAAATCTTCCAACATATTGTTGGACGATGACTTCAATGCTAAGCTGTCCGATTTTGGCCTTGCTAAACTAGGACCCGTAGGCGACAACACTCACGTGTCAACACGAGTGATGGGAACTTATGGATATTGTGCCCCGGAATACGCCATGAGTGGCAAATTGACTCTAAAATCTGACATTTACAGCTTCGGTGTTGTTCTTTTGGAGCTGATCACCGGACGCAAGGCTATTGATAGCACTAAGATGCCGGGAGAGCAGAATCTGGTTGTTTGGGTGAGTCCATATTAATTCTTGAACTTTTAGTTTACACCTTTACATATTCTTATTGCAAACAGCTTATTCAAGTTTATATTTCTCTTGGAAACAGCCATCGATTGGTTTCGTTTTTTGTTCTTGTATATTCTTGATAGCTAGGCTTCTAAAACTTGCAACTCCTTTTCAAATTCTACAGTCTCGCCCATATCTGAAAGACCGAAGAAAATTCGCCCAGCTGGTGGACCCTCTACTAGAAGGCCGACTCTCATACCGAAGTCTACACCATGCTGTTGCAATTACTGCAATGTGTCTGCAGGAACAAGCAAGTTTCAGACCCCTGATCAGTGATATCGTCACGGCTCTTGAATACATAGCATCTCAAGCCGAGGAATCTAGAGGCAGATCTCACAGTCGAACATCATCATCACCATCTCAGCTTGATGTTAGAGTCGATTCCAAAAGACAAGAATCATGAAACTACTTGAAGTTTTGATCTCAGTTCTCAACCATCTAACCATCATTGCATCTCCGGATGCTTTGCATCCAAACGAGTGGAAGACGCGTTCCAAGGTGTTCGTTTCCTCTTTGTTGCTAGTCAATACATACATAGTTATCATCTTCTTTTAGCTATATACTGTAAATAACTGTTGAAATTGTTGCTAACACTTCTTTTTTCACCTTCTGTTCTCTGTTTTCATGAAAGTGTGGTTTCATGAGCACATATGGCTGAATTTTATTTTATTTATAATTTTTTTATATATGGTCTGTTAATTATGTTCATCCTAATAAACTCCATGTTGACATATTCAAACACAATACATTTTCTATTCCATTCCAAGAATCGCATGCATTTCATGTGGAGTATTTAACACTGAACTGCTTGAGATTTCGATTCGATGCAACTCGTTCTCGAACGAGCTTCGTGAGCTTCTCGTGCTCGACTAGAGTTGAAATGCAGGCTTTGTAGATGTTCATATCTCTTTTATGTCAGTTCATCGCTTCCATTTCTTTCCCTAGTTTGATTGAAGAGTTGAGGAGAGTGTAATTGCTTTAACCCTATCAACTTTAAATTGATTTCATTCATGTTCTATTGAATTCTGATGTTACTGATATCTGCTTTGATTTTATGGTAATTAATTTTAATTTTTTGTGTCTTTTTTTTCAGTTACATTGAACTCATGTCACTGTTGATGCTTTAAAACGTGGTGGTTGTATTGCCCAATAAATTGGAGGATGTTATGCAATACTTTGGTGTGACCATCTCATATGACAATATTTTTTATGGATTGATACTCACTAATAATGATTGGTTTGGATTTTTTATTTCTGTTATGTGTGTTTTGGGAAGTAGGATAAATTTAAATTTTATGTCAAAAAGATAGAAAAATCTTAATTGAAGAGAGATAATATATAATAGGTGAGAAATAAGTATTAATAAGGTTTGTAGGTATATATAGGGAAGATTTAAGGAGATCTATTAAATCTAAACTTTTATACTAACAATATTAAATTAATTTAAGCCCAAAACAATCATCACGTTTATATGTTGATTTAAAGTCTTGTTTCCCACTTTTCTCCTATTGTCATTCATTAAACAGAGTTGGTAAAAAAATGTTACACCAAAGTGTTAACACTAATTTTGCATCGTGTACAACTATTTTAATTGTGATAATTATACTGAATACTTAGTATATATATTTCGTGTCTTTCATAAGTACCAAGTTTTACGAAAATGTTAATGGGCCGTTTCAAAAGAATAATCTTAACAGGCTAAATGTTGGGCTTTCAATTTTAGTACTCCAACTATATTTTATCTAGAATATGTTGGGTCCAAGCCCAGTGAACAAAATGTAAAATAAATTCGTAGCCTAATTCCTCTTTTTTTTTAAATATAATTACTAATTACATGTCAATTTATTTTGGTTTTCGTTAAGTTAATTTAAATGATTTAATAAAATTTACTTTTTGAATCGATAATTGTATATTTTTCGGAACTGCATTAATTAGAAAATAAAATTATGACATGATTCATAATTAATATATTTTCCAATTTTGTTCTTTAAAAAAAATTTTAAAAAAATTAGTAATTGTTAGTTTTATACAATGATTGATTTACAGCATTGTGGAGTGACCTAAGTAGTATGTCACATTTATGGCAATGGGACTAACATGTTCATTTATTTGAAAAGACACGGTAATTAATGAAAGTAACATTATGGGGGGTGCACCGGTCTACGAAAATAGAAATTTTTTTGAGAACCGAAACCGAACCAAAATAAGTTAAAATCAGATTAAGTCGAACCGAAATATTTCGGTCGGTTTAACCGGTTAACCGAACTGAATTCTTTTTTTTTAAATAAAAAATTTAATACTCCCTCTATCTGATTCTAAGGTATCCATTTGTTTTTTGCACGTAGATTAAGAAGTACTATTATTATATGTAAAGTGGGTAGTTGTATTAGAGAAATGTGGTGGGCCATATTGTGTACTTTTTTATTAAATAGGGGAAATTGATACCTTTGAAGCGGACGTCAAAAATAGTAAAATAGATACCTTAGAACCGGACGGAGAGAGTATAAAACATCAATTTTCACATTTTTCTCACATCCACACCTAAAACTTGTAACATTAAAACATTAATGACTTACTAAATTCACAAACCCCATCATTATTAAAACATTATTCATAAGAAATCCTAATATAATAATTTAAATTCCAAACATATCAAGTCTACAATAATATAATAATTCAAATTTCAAACTTATTTCGGTTCGGTTAACCGAAATTTTAATTTTTAAAAATCGAAAACCGAACCAAACACCGAAAAAATTGATTTTAAAAAACATTAACCGATCCGTAAACTAAAAACGAACCAAATTGTTAAATTCGATTTGGTTTGGTCGGTTATTTCAGTTTTGACCATACTTTGCACACACCTAGTAACATTAGTAAAGTCTGAGTTGATCAATATGTCAAACATTCATATTTTAATTAGAGTTGGTCTCTTGTATCCCAGGGCACACTCTGTGCTCATATGTATATTAAAGAGTATGAGCACACGGTATGTCCCGGGAAAATATAAAATTTTGCCTTTTAATTATAGTTGCACATATTGGTATCCCCAACTCTACTAAAATATTCTTATATATTATTAAAACATAAAGACCCTTGTATAAATTATAGATAAGATGTTTTATTTATTTTTACCCACAAATTTCTATATGTACCCCAATTTCATGAACTATAAATCTTGTTAATAATTTATTATAGTTATATAATGGAATAAGCAATAATTATGAAGAAGGAGAATGATCATGATTCGTACATTGAGATTAGTATTTCATTCTGAAAAGTTATACAAGTTTTACGTCGTAGTTTTTTGTCGTATGTACAAACGCGATGTCTGTTTCGAAAACAATGTCTTATTGTACAATTTCTGTGACCGAACGAAAAGGATTGAAGTTGCAAATGCGTGTAAAGATTTGAAGAAAGATAAAGAATCATATATAGCAAAGGTCGTTCGGTTGCAACAATCAAAAGTTATCACACTTTATAAAAAATATTATCAATTTTCATTAAAAACGTTATTACTTTTTATTTAAATTTAAAATTGTTCATAAAATAATTTACTCCACAAATATCAATTTATTAATTCGAGTATCACTCTTTATTAAATATAATAGTATCACTTTTTATTTGTCTCACGAATTTTTATTTTTAACGATTTCACACCTATGTTTAGGTATACAAGCCGCTTTAAATTTCTCTTATGTTATATAAATTAAATTGACATGATCTCTTATTGTCTTGAAAATTTGATGAAATTTCAATTTTAATGATTTTACTTTTTTTTTTTCACTCCTCACCTGTCCCTACAATCTTGGTAATTATGAGAATATGGGTTTTATTACACATTATATTTTGAGAAAGGAAGTAATAATGATGTAAAAATTATGACAAAAAATTAAAAATAAAATAAACTTTGCAGTTACGCATAATAGTAATAATGGGTATATGGATAGTCTGATGATAATAGCTATTATGAATTTAATTCAATTCTTCATTTTCATGCCTACTTTGATGTCATGCGCAGCCACAATTCCCATTAATTTTGTTTCTTAAATTCGAAATTAAGTCAAATAAATAATAAGTTAAATTAAATGATATATATATATATATATATATATATATATATATATATATATATATATATATATATATATATATATATCCATCTCTTGCTTTACAATAATATACTACTAATAATTAAATTTAATTACTAGGTAGGATGATGTTACGGATTCTTAATTAGGAATTGATGTAAGAAAAAACCTAGTTTTGGACAATAACTAATGGGTGCTAATTAATGAGAAGTGGAGTAAAATTGAAATCATACTACGAATTATGTAAATTCTTATGTGAAGTACATTTTAATCTTAATTTTATTGCAATCAAATGCACTGGTTTGTCACCTTTTCATTATTTCCTATCCATCTTAATTTTATTGACGAGAAATGATAGGAGTGTATATGATAAGATCAAATATTTCAAAATATTTGAATTAATTAATGAGTGGTGCACCTATGACACCGGTGTACCCAGATAATTTACATTATTGGATTAAAATATTCTTATCTATAGCCATTGGATTTTTCTTTTTAATTTATAATTTCAAAAGGTGAAACCCATTACCGTTTATGTCCATTAAAAATAAAAGGATTTTAATAAATCCCCCATTTTTCGCTCAGATAAAAACCGTCAACAAAATTTTCAAAATATTTAGATTTTTTTTCCTCTTTCCTATTCCTTTTCAACGGATTAAACATAAATGAGAATATATCAGGAGTTTTTTCAGTAAGGGACCCGAAAGATGATTCAACTATCAATATAAGACTTTAAAAAAAAAATTTATCGATTCAGGACTTCAATTATCTAAAAATATCAATCCAAGATCTACATCTTAAAAGCTTGTTTGGTGGGCACTAATTACAGGGAAGAAAATATTAACGTTCAATTTTCTTCTTCTTCAGCAATTCTCTCATCTTCTACAGCAATATAAATTTTCACATGTTACTAGAGAAGGAAATTTAAAGAAATAATGGAGATGATTTGATGTCTCTTTCAGTACTAATCTTGCTCGTATGCTTCCTTCCCTCGGCGTTGGCCAATATCGTGAAAAAAAAATTATGAAAGTACCAAATCCTTCTCCCTGCCTTCTGTAATGCAAGCGCCCAGTCTTCATATTTCTTAGAGTGTAGAATTAATTGAAAAAAACACATCATACATAACATTACTTTCTTTAATCAATTTCTTCGGATTCATAATTGAAAATAAGAATTAGTGAAAAAGAAAAATTGAAAGTCAATATTCTCTTATTTTCTCTTTTTAATTATAGCGTTCCAAACAAATTTTAAGGATATAAATCTTTAATTGATAATTAAGATCTTGAATCAATAATTTTTTTTTTAAATTTTAAATTGATAGTTAACTAATCTAATCAGCTCCTTTAGCGATAAAAACCCCTTAAAAGAATTAGTAAGTAATGTAAATGAGTAGTAATGTAAGATGAATATGTTCTTGATGAAAAGAGTGTAGGAGTGTAGGTAATGATGATTGAGAACATGCTTAGGGATTTGAGTCCCAATCATTACTCTCTAAGCTCAGCCTGTTGCTGTTGCAGGCCAGCAATTATTTTATTTTTATATTCAAATTTACTTTTTACTGATAGATACCCATCCTTTTTTTAAATTAATTAACAATTATACTAATATTTTGATATTAAAAGTAGTATTCTAGCTCATATAAAGTCTGAGTTTTCTTCACTCTTATATAGAGCTAATAGCCTAATTAAACAAATTCATAATGAAATTCATAAGATTTTTTTTTAGAAGAAAATAATTTGAAATTATTTTAAATTGAAGAGGTAGAATATGAACATAAAATGTAACTTGTAATTTCGGGAGATACATAATAAAATATGATACATAAAGAAGTAAACACTAAAAATAATTTATTTAGCAACGTAATACCTAGTTGTTAAAATTCTTAATTTCATTATTAAGTTAATTTATAAGTCACTTAACAACAAAATTTGTTTGGTAATTTTTCTTTGAAAAAATGGTGATTGATATATTTTTACAAACAAAAATATAAATTTATTGGTAAATATTCATTGTTAAATTAGTTTATAAGTGAATTAACAACAAAATTTGTTTGGTAAATTTTGTTGTATGAAGTGGTGGTTGATACATTTTTACAAACAAAAATTTCAATTCATTAGTAAATATTTATGTTGGTAATACATTACAAATAATTTTGTTTGCAATTTATATTATAATTTCGTGAGTAAACCATTAATAAATAAAAACGGAATAAAAATTGGAATTTTTTTCTAAAAGTTTTAGAAATCCATTAGTATTCTATTTACTAATATACCAATATAATTTCTAGTGGGTAATTAATTGGTAATTATCAATATACTGATACGCCCTAATTTGTAGGGTATTGAAAAGCACTATTCGAGTAAGCGTAAACTCCTTAACGAACAAAAAGAAGATTGAAAAACAAGAAGAAGCTTGAGGAAGAAGATAGAAAGAATGGGGCAGCGAGAGAAGTATCGAGAGGGAGAGGAGAGAGAATAGGAAAGAGAGGCGGTGATAAGAACAAGAGAGATACAAAAATATCTTAATTCCAATATCCCAAAAATATATCCCTAATCACATATTTAAAATACCTTTAATTATAAATATGGAAACATGAATAAATAAAATAAGTAAAAGATCATATATAAATTAATTCAAATACTCTGAAATATTTGATCGTATCATTCCCTCCGGTTTGAGAAATCACCTTGTCCTCAAGGTGGATCATATCTGAACTGATGTGAACCTGGTGTTTCCAATTCTTGCATCTCATCTTTGCCTCACTATCAGATCCCATAAGCAGTAAAAATCGACTTTGACAACGATGATTTACTGACCACTTTTGGTCACAATTATAGCATAGGCCTTTTTCACGCTTCACCTTAATCTCTTCGGCAGACAATCGCCGTACTGGCAGACTGGGCCCTCCCATTAGTTGTTTTGGCCCAAGCGAATTTCCCCTCGTTACTGTACTCACATCTTGTTTGGTTACTTTAGCCATAGCATCAGAATTGTGCTTAGCGGGGTTGTCATCAACATTGGCATTTAACCCTCCTTGAGAAGAGAATCGTGACTCGGAGTGAGAGTCGTCTGTCCGGGCTTCGAATACCCTCGCAAAAGCAAACATTTTCACCAAAGATTTCGGCCGGGCAATAAACATCTCACTCTGAATTACCGATTCCAAACCAACCACAAATATTGAGATTAAAAGTGGTTCTGAAATACTTGCCACCTTTTTCATCAACCTCTCAAACTCGGATTGATAGTCGACTACTTTACCCTTTTGAGTTAATTTTGACAATTTTTCTTGGTAATCTTCAAATTGGGATGGTCCAAAGCGAAGTTTCACTTTCTCAAGGAAATCTATCCAACTTGCAAAAAGATTATTAGTCTTCATATATTGGTACCAGTCAGAGGTTTTTCCTTCGAACGTAAAAGCCGCGATGCACAGACGTTGATCTTCTGGGGTTTAGTGAAAATTAAAATACTCCTGTATGCGAAATACCCACCCATGTGGATCAATTCCATCAGATTTTGGCAGATCCAATTTCATGGTATTGAACTTGGGGGGCTTCTCCAACTGTTTCCCCATGGGCCATATTAAACGGCTTAATAGGCAATGGTCCCAAAACCCCTGCAGACGAACTCGAGGCTCCCTGATTTTGCAGGGTTCGAAAGGTAGACTTGATCTCTTCCATCATGCTAATCAATTGTTGTTATGACTGGTGATGAACGAGGGTCTGTTTGTCAAATTGTTCTTGCAGTTGCTGAAAGGTAATTTCCCAAGGTTGTTTTTTCGATTGATCATCCATGTTGAGATCTCTCAACAATGTTGAAATCTCTCAACGAGAGCACCAATGATACTCCCTAATTTGTAGGGTATCGAAAAGCATTCTTTGAGTGAGCGCGAACTTCTTAACGAACAAGAAGAAGATTGAAGAACAAGAAGTAGATTGAGTAACGAACAAGAAGAAGATTGAGGAATAAGATAGAAAGAATGGGGCAGCGAGAGAAGTATCGAGAGGGAGAGGAGAGAGAATAGGAAAGAGAGCGGTGATAAGAACAAGAGAGATACAAAAAAATATCTTAATTTCAATATCCCAAAAATATATCCCTAATCACATATTTAAAGTACCTCTAATTATAAATATGGAAACATGAATAAATAAAATAAGTAAAAGATCATATATAAATTAACGGTCATTCTGCAGTGCACCTGATACACCGGTGCACTTGCAAAATTTTAACTTATATAGCAAGTAGTAAGTTATTGTTCTTATTTTTTTATTATAAATTCATTTAAATAATAACCGTATTCAAATAACAACCGCTTATGCTTATATCTTACGGATCTGATTAATCTTTTATGTCCACAATTATCTAATCAAATTAAAAAAATACTACAATATAATATATTATCTTTACATTATTTTTTTAAAGTTTCTAAATAAATATTTTTTTATTATTTTAATTTTATACTTTAAATATATTTTTTTATTTCGGAATCTTAATTTATAAGTTTTCACTATGAGTAATTACTAATTTGATTATGATTATATTTTCAAATTTTGAAATTATTTTCAAATTTTCATTTTCTAATTAATAATTTGACAATTTATTCAAAATAAAACATTTTTAAATTTAAATATTATTGTTATTTATACCTTCGAATCTCGTATACATCCTAAAATATTATGTTTTTTGTTTGAGGATATGTGGAATGTGTAATTTTATTAAGGTATGTGTTGTGTGAGACTGTCCCACCATTTTATACTTTTTTAAATAGTTATCACTTTCTTTTAAAAACGTCGTCACTTTTACTACAAAATGTTATCACTTTTCATTTATATATTATAAATTGTTCATGAAATGTCATTATTACTTTTTATTATAGAAGTTATCATTTTTCACCCGTCTCACGTAAGCCCTTACATGAGACAGTCTCATACAAGTCTTTGTCATTTTATTAGTGTATGTAATTTTATTTATTTTAGAAATTTTTTAATATTTTATCATATTAATCGATAATGTAAATAAACATAAACCCATAAAGAGATATTTATAGTGAATTGTTATGTAATTATTTATTAAAATTAATTAATTATATTCTATGTACAAAAAATAAATAAATAATATTTCTAGAAATTAATGTGATAATTGCACAATTAACGTAGTAAATATTTAATACACATAAAAATTCTCAAAATATTTAAATATAACATAAATGTTACACACTATCTCATTTAATTCTCTATAATTTTGACACAGACGAATTATTTTTAAAGAGGCCACATAAATTATTTAATTTTCTATAATTTTAACACATAGACGAATTATTTTTAGAGACGCCATGTAAATTAATATCCAAACTTCATATTAATTTAACACGTAAGATAAATGATTCCAGAAACGACATATGTATCGAATTACTCCAAATTAATATACTCCCTCCGTCCGGATTCAAATGTGTCGTTTGTTTTTGGGCACATAGATTAAGGAATATTGTTATTTAATTGTAGTGGGTAGTTATATTAGTGGATGTGTATGTCCTATTTTTTAGTTGTATTAGTGGATGTGTTTGGATAAAAAAAGGAAATGAGACCCTTGGGGGCGGACGCCCAAAATGAAAAAATAATACCCTTAAAAGCAGACGGAGAGGGTATTTAAGAAGATATTACTTAATTTAAGCAAAAAAAAATGTAGGATTATGCATTAATATTAACATGAAACATATACATAACTTATTCACTAACATAAAAACACTTCATACTTTTTTTAACCCCAAATGTTCAAACAATCTAATAATAGTATAAAACACTTTAATTTTAAATTTATTATCACCATATAATGCAGTTTTCAATTTATTTAATACATAAAAAATACTAAATAATCCAAAAAAAAAAAGTTGTTGGTAAAATAGTAACTTATAACATAACAACATTAACATGAAGTGTGTGAAGTAGTGCTTCCTTCAACATATTTCAATGTTTACATTTGTTTTATGAGAAATTAAAAAATATAGTATTTTAATATATAGTAGGTTGATAGAGTAGTAATATTTTAATTTAAAGTGTGTAGGTGTATTAGTGTAATGTAAGAGACTCTCACGAAGATATATTAATTATTTTGTGTGACTCATTTACGAAAAAAATGTAAAAATTAAAATGAGACACCCAAATTATAAATATGTAAAGCTTATTGAAATGAAACATAAAGAGTATAATTTTTAATCATAAGACTAATTTATTAATCCATATCATGTCTCACAATTATCATTATACTTTACATTTTCCGTAAAATTTGCATCATTAAAAGAAAAAAAAAAACTATATCCATGCAATAACCTCAATATCAATCTTAGTTCAAAAAATATTACCACCACCTAATATATAAACATAATTTATACTTTATTTATTACTCCCTCCATTCTTGAATAAGTGACACAGTTATTATAGGAATAGAGTTTAATAAAAAAATTTATTTTACTAACTTTATTAATTTTTAGGGTTAATGTAGTTTTTATTTTATGTAATAAAGTATGTAATTATGTGTGTTATATGAAAATAGTATATTTGAAATTAATATGTATTTTGAAGTTATAAGTTAATATGATATTTCTATTTTGGAATGTGATATTTATTGTGTAACGGACAAAATAAAAAATGTGACAATTATAATGGAATGAAGGAGGTAATTTAAAAATGCTTGCATCACTCATTATAATTCAATTGTTAATATTCTTTTTCCCTTAAACTAAATGTGTAGGTTGAAGATAAATCCATTGTAATATTTTTAGTCTTTTTTAAAAATTAAAATCTAAATACGGAATAATAATAAAAATTTAAATAAATTTAAATCCAATATAATTAAAAAACTATAATATTAATTAAATTTATTTATTGAAATATATTAATAGGGATGACTATTCGCACCCAAAATTGCTAAATATACCCCAAAATATTTAAATTTAAAATTTATTAATGGATAGTTCAAAATTACCCTTTTTCATCCTATCTTCTATCATCCTGCGCATATCGATCTTCTTCGCATATTTCTTGGGATTATAACGGAAACTTCCGCCATAAACTATATATATTTATTCCAATGGATCACTACCAAATTTATCTTCTATAAGTATACAATGATCAACCAATTTCTAGAGAATTAATACATGTATGAGGACAGAGTATTAGGTTAAAATCTGCAAATACCAATTAGGGATATATCTATAGATACACGCATCGAGTTTTGTGGCCTTACTCGTTCTACCAAGATTAGTCAACTATCAATTTAAGACTTAAAAGATTTTTATATCGATCCAAGACCTCAATTATCTAAAATTATCAATTAAAGACCTATATCCTTAAAACTTGTTTGGAACGCTATAATTAAAAAGAGAAAATTAGAGAATATTGACTTTCAATTTTTCTTTTTCACTAATTCTTATTTTCAATTATGAGTCTCAAGAAATTGATTAATGGAAGGAATGTTATGTATGATAGTGTTTTTTTCAATTAATTCTACACTCTAAGAAATATGAAGACTGGGCGCTTGCATTACAGAAGGCAGGGAGAAGGATTTGGTACTTTCATATATTTTTTTTTACGATATTGGCCAACGCCGAGGGAAGGAAGCATACGAGCAAGATTAGTACCGAAAGAGACATCAAATCGTCTCCATTATTTCTTTAAATTTCCTTCTCTAGTAACATGTGAAAATTTATATTGCTGTAGAAGATGAGAGAATTGCTGAAGAAGAAGAAAATTGAACGTTAATATTTTCTTCCCTGTAATTAGTGCCCACCAAACAAACTTTTAAGGATGTAGATCTTGGATTGATAGTTTTAGATAATTAAAGTCCTGAATCGATAATTTTTTTTTAAAGTTTTATATTGATAGTTGAATCATCTTTCAGGTCCTTTACTGAAAAAACTCCTTCTTTTAATTATCTCTACTTTAGTTATAAATTTTCTAAATTTATTTTTGATATAAATTGAGTATATTTTATTATATTTGTGAATAGTAAGTTTTTGTGCATTCATATACACATGTATATCATAGATTTCGATTGATGAATTTATTTTTGATTAAATGACATTTATAATCCTAAGACCATAATAATAATAAAGTAAGACCAAATTATAACTTATATAAATTATAAGAATAAAATAATAATGTCACGTATTTATATATATATGAAGTCGATTTGAATGAACCGATAATAATAATAATAATAATAATATGGTATGTATAGTAAAAAATCGTAAAACTAAAATAGTAATTATTTTAACTGAATATATATACATACTACACCCCAATTAAACGAGAGATTTTGCATCATATATGAATTAATTATTAATATTATTATTTTTATGTTAAGAGAAGTGTTTTAGCTTTACATGTGACCTTATAGTATGTGGTAGATATATTAATTTATATATACACTTTAACCTAAAATAGTTGTATTTAGATTAAATTATCATTTAAGCCATGCTAATCACTCATGAAACACAAAATTTTACCGTACACTTTATACTAAATATATAATTAAAATCGTGTAATTTTGAATTAATTAACATGATTAAGCATGCTGCACGCTTTGCGCCGTTGGGAATTATTCTTTCCCATGTTTCTTTAATTATTTTATTAATTATGCGATGCTGATTTTGACATAAAATTAAATATTATTAATTAATTAAATTAACTACTTCGTTACTTCGTACAAACTGGCGATATTCTAAGTTTGCATTAATCATCATGAGATTAAATTTGGGTATAGTTAACTAAAAGGATAAAATTGTCTTTGTATGGGGTGTATTAAGTAATTAAAATATATAACCTTTAATTTTAATGGGGTACATTTAGTAACTGAGGTTCATTTAACAATTTTGGGGTGTAAATAGTAGCCCCTTGTATGTATACGTGGACTAATATATACTTCTCTCATTTCTAGTCAATATTGGAAGGTAAAAAACTTATAAAAATATTTTGGAGCCGTGGATTTGTATTATTTTGATTTATATGAAATTGGAAGAAAAAGATTATTTTCAAAATGTGAAACTTAAATACTAATAGAGTTATTAGTAAAATTAAAAAAAAAAACAAGGTTGGTGTAAGACTAAATTTTATGTCGATTTTGCAGTTAGTTGTAGTTCTTAATCCGTAATGCCTTTAGAGCATTCGAAAATGTCTGTCCTTAAGGTGGAGCTACTTTGTAAGTTGACACTTCCGATAATTGTATTTTTTTTCTGTTATTTTAATGAATTCTCATTGTCGACCAAAAATATTAATAATAAAAAAAATTCCCTGTATATACACTGTGTAGCCAATTAATCTTACAAAACTTACTCGGTTTTAATTTAAAAATGTATATTATAAGAAGAATTTCAGTTTCTTGCAATAATTATATTTAATTGCCTTGGTTACCAGCTAATGTGGTTATAATTAAAAGTTTTGTTTCATAAAGAATTGGTTGAAACTATCCCCACCCCCCCCCCCACCCCCCCCCCCCCCCCCCAAAAAAAAAAGGAGAGCTTGAGATTAACTAACTTTAATTTAATCAAATGATTATAATATAATGTTCTAATTTATCAAATTAATTAGATCTGTGTTTGATTTGACTTCGTTGTCAATGATCCATTATACCAAACATATCCTAATATTAATGATGTTAAGTCATAAAAATTACCTTAATTCTTTATTAATTTTATAAAATATTGTAATTCACCTTCTTTTTAAATTGTAATATATTGGGTCTCTTGACTTTATTTAACCGATTTAGAAGTAAATTTAGCTAATTTAAGTATAATTAATGTATAAATTCTCTTATTTTTAATACACTTAAAGTTGATGGATATTATTAACTGAACTTAAATCGAACACTTCCATTATTTGAACCGAACGCTCCCATAGTTTAATTAAACGCTACTATTTTTGTATAAATAAATAAATAACTACTCTCTCCGTCTCAAACTCGTTATCTTAGTTACTGTTGACACGGAGTTTAAGAAAAGTTAATTTTTAACTAACTTTATCGATTTTTTAGGGATATTGTGGTATTTTTAGGTAATAAATAAATTATAAAGTATTTTATGTGTTAACTGGGACTGATATTTTTGTAATTAAGATAAACTTTTGAGGTTATTTGTTGATGTGAAGTTCCCTTTTTTAGAATAAGACAATTAGTTTGAGACGGATAAAAACGGAAAGTAAGACAGCGAGTTTAGGACGAAGGGAGTATTATTCTACAAAAAGTAATTATTTTGTATTTTTAAAAGTAATTATACTGCTTCTCCAGAAGCATTAACTCGCATTGAAAGTTTGATGATTTAAGTTATTTTTCTGCTTTATTCGAAAAAAGACAAGTTAATAAGTCCAGCCTCATGCTTCTATTCAAGGAAAGAAAAAGATAAATTTAAATCACAGTAAATATATATTGAGATTATTCTGCAAATTAAATTATCCATCAAAAATTCACAATAATCATATGTTTGGTTTCTCTTTCTTACTTTATATAAAAAGAAATTCTGCTGCCGTTTAGTTCATGGAGTTTAGGGCCCCCAATCCTGTTAGTGGGAGAAGATTGTCACTTTTTCCTAATTTATCAGTTATTGTCCTAAAGAATTTTTTTTAATTTTTTTATTATTTTTCATTATATTGATTTTAAATTATCAATGATTTGAAAAAAAAAAATATCTTGTTAATTCTTTGTGTTGCTTAATGCATATACATATAATTCTTGTTAATGCATATACACATAATTCTTTGTTAATTCTTGTTAATTAAACTATAATTCCAAATATCACATAAAATTTTCTTAACTTTTCATTAAAAAGAAAAAGAATATAGTTATTATTTCTCTTGGCATAAATTTAACTTTTTAACATTCATTTATTCTTTTTGGCACAAATTTAATTTTATACAGCCCATTTTATTCTAAAAAACAAACTGTATTTTAATTAAGTAATATAGTTTTAATGGAAATATATATATTTTATTTAACTGCACTTAATTTTCCATTAAAAAAACTAACAACATTTCAATAAAAAAAATGCAGTTGCAGATAAAAAGATAAATTCATCCTACTTCATGCCAACAGTTAGTAAAATAATAAAAATTATTGTTGACAAAATTACTAGGAGAAAATTAACATATTGTACCAGAAATGATTCGGTTTATCCTTAAATGATTTAATAAATAAATAATTACTGTAATTTTCATGTAGTAAAATATGTAATGTCAAATAGTAATGATGTGTCATTCATATTTTGTCACACTTGAAATGATTTGTTTTGGTCAAACTGTTATAAGATAAGCAAGTTGAATGATTTTGAGGGTCCACTAAAGTCAAATTTTGATTCATTTTAATTTTTCCTCAGATAACACAACATAAATTTGTTCATTAAATTATTTAGGTCAAAATTCAATAGAGATATTTGATTTAATACAGTAATTAATTTTGTATGATCTCAAATTTCTGTACTTACGTGACTTAAGAAGCAGGTAGCCAATGTCAGATTAAAAAATATTTTGATGATCCAACGGCTTAGAATTTATATACACTGATCCAAGGGTTGAAAGTTGGCATGGCTTATATGTAATTAAACCTCTATAAATTTCTAAATATACATACTAAACTAATTTTCGAATAATGTGTAGATTAATTTTAACTATTTTTCATGCTAGGTGTGAAAATCAAACTAAACTACTTAATAATTGACTTGAGTTTATTTGATAAACACTCTTTCAAGCTTGATTTAATAAAGATATAAACAAGTTTGAACAAATTTTTGTGTTCGATAAAATTAAAAGTTTGGTTGGAGTTCGAATTCACTTCATATAAATAGGTTAAGTGAAAACCCATCAAGATTGGTTCCCAGTAGGTCATTTACTACATAAGTCCATCAAGAAATTTAAACATGCATGTTTGACCTAAAAGAGTTGGAATGTGTTGGGGATAAGGTGCAATTAATTATGCAATTACTCGAATTAATTGAGTATTAATTCAGGTATACGATGCAGCTCGAATTACCTGGAGCTAGATTTTAACATCTCCACCTGGAGCTAGACTTCACCTCCATCTGGAGCTAGTCTTCAACATCTCTACCTGGAGCTAGTCTTCGTCATCTCCACATGGGAGTTCATCACCTCCACTTGGAGCCAGTTTTCAAAATCTCCACCTGGAGCTAGACTTTAACTCCACCTGGAGCTAGATTTCAACATCTCCACCTGGAGCTAGACTTCACCTCAACCTAGAGCTAGTCTTCATCACCTCCACCTGGGAGTTCATCACCTCCAGTAATTCATGAAATCTTCTCAAGTACTTCAGCAAGCTCGGCCCTAGGCTTAAAGGGAAAAAGGTGCATAAGTGTATAGTTCGAGAAAATGAGTAACTTATGTACAAATGCTAAATAAACGCACGCTCACTTTTCTTAATCTTTCTGTCTTCATGTGGGATTCCAAACTGGTTATATCATATATGGTTAGAAAGCCAAGGAAGAGTGGATCATTTTGGCACAAAAATTACTCAAATCGGAGTTCGAATGTGAAAGTTATGCTCAAAACGGTGGGACTGCGCAAGGCTGTTCGACTCATATATATGGTCCAGCTCAACTAGTTCAGCTCCGCTATCTCAACTCAATCGACCTCAGCTCATATGGTCTAGCTCAGCTAGTTCAACTCCGCTTGCTCAACTCGATCGACCTCAGCTCAGGTGGTATAACTCGGCTTGACCAGCTAAGGTGGGTCACCTCAGCTAAATCATGCAAACTACACTGAATGTCATCACGCCACTTGTCCGGGCATAGGTGGCAGCTGGCTGGTTTGACATCATTTGACAGTGCTGACTCATGAAGCCTACTGGTCTATAACCCTAGACCTAATTATTGCACTCCCTAAGCTTTTTTACCGATAAATAGCCCTCACATTATGTACTTGAAATTCAATTGGAAAATTTGACAAGTAGTGGGCACCATGCCAATTTTCTGATATAATTTACGTACAACTAGCTAGCTACATTACTCCACATCCTATTTAATTAACAGATTGACTAATTATTCCGAATATCCTTTTTGTTTAATCAATCTCGATTATTACCTAAGCTAAGGTTAAGAACTGGTTATCAACATGTGTAATACAATCTCGGTTGAACTATATAATTTTATATGATTAGTTTATTTCCTTTAATATTTTAATGTTTTCGTTATACACAAACTAATTTTGATTTTTTTTTAAAATCAAGTTTTTCTTTTAATAAAATGAATCTTTTATAATTTTACTCCTAATTAAAATATGAAATATTACCATTTTAATTAACAATCTTTTAATAATCTCAACCTTATGTAAAAAATTCACAATTTAACAGAATTTAATATAATAATAGTTTTCATTTGAAAAATAATTATTATTTTATTAAAAAATTAATATTTTGTACTAATTAATATAATTCACATTGTAGTAAGTGTGAGATTGCGAGTGCAAGAAATAATTTTTTAAAATAAATTACTTGATAATTAAATGAATTAAAAGAATCAAATTCACATGGGTGGCTATAAAATTTTCTAATATCGTACAAAAAACCATTCTGGCTTCTTAAACTTTTTGAATTTTCTTATTACAAAAACGTTTTTAAAACAAAAAAATGAATATTTAGCTGATCAACTTTATAGACATGAAAAGGTTGAGAAAATCAAATTTAAAGTGCAAAGAATCAAATTTACTTTTTTCTAGATACATATGTGTCAAACCTTGGATTATTTTATAATTGATAATATAAAATGAAGTTTTATTTGTTAGTGTATTTTAATTTTAATTTTACTACTAATTTAATGATTGAAATTATTTGCGTGCAAAAATATGTATCTATATCTCCGCAAGACTCTAAATTCAAACGCAAATACTATTACATAAAATAAGTCAAAATAAATTGGGTTGTCAGAAACAAAACAGTGAGTTGTAGTATTATATAAATATATATACATATATATTTAATATAAATCGTAAAATAATTAAGAGAATTAATTAAAAATAAAATAATCGCACGAGCCGAGGCGTGGGCAAAAGTGGGAAGCGATGCGATGATGATGGTTATGACAATGTCAGTAGAATAGTAATCATAACTCTTATATTTATATATTTTTAATATTCTTTTAATTTTATTATTTCACCCAAAAAGGAAATAAAAAATTACTTGTTTAGAATTGAATAAGTATCATCGTTCTATTTATAAATTAAAACTTTATTATTAAAAATTAGAATTTTATTATTTTATATAATAATTCTAAAATAAAATATTAAACAATTTAGTCTATTTCGGCTGATCAGATTAATCAATCAATAATGTACTTTTGATATGGCCCAAAAGAAAAAAAATAAAAAATTAAGCCTTTAAGTTTACCTTTTTGAACTAATTCAATTATTTCAAAATTTTGAAATTGATCAATCAAATTTCAATTTTTTAAGAAATTGATCAATTTATTAGAAATAGTACCTTTAATCCTAATAATTAGTTACGTGACCATTCTTTTCTCATTTTCTAAATTTTATAATAATTTAAAAAAATTACAATATTCAACTTAAGTTGTAAAAATAATTTTAATTTTGTCTCCTCCTTTCTCATTAACTAAATTTTTAGCACTATTAAAATTTATTCGTCATTATATACAATTGTAAAAAGTCCACATGGATTAACATTCGATTCGTCCAATAAATTTTCAAGCGTAGCATCACTTTCATAATATTTTACGTGAACATGACTTATGCAATAGGAAAGGAATAACAAATTACATATCTTTATGGTATATAAACTAATGACTTTAGGAAAATTATGTTGGATTATTATTTTTTAATTATGGTTGATCTATTTGGAATTGAGCTTATAATGTTTTCTCCCAATGTTTCAAATGATTTTGCTTCTTTCCAATTAATAATGATTAAACCAATTAGGTTTGTAAGTTGAGTTACACAATTATTAACCAACCACAATTTATCATTTATTGGGCTAGAATTCGTTATGTTATTGGTAAGATAAGACATTTGTCGAGCAGGTTATTTGAGAGGGGAGCCATTTTATAAATTTTTATAGGATATAGCAAATGATATACGTGTCAAACTCGTTATAATATTTTATATAAATTTTTTTAAAAATATGAACCTAAAGTAGAATTAAAAAATACAGAGTATGTAGTTAAAATAAGCAATCCACAATGTATAAAATATTATTTTTAATTTGTACTCCCTCAGTCCCATTCAAATAGTTTTTTTTTTATTTTGGGTGTTTCACCCAAATAGTCCCCTTCCATTTTTTACTACATGAGGCCCACAAACACCCACTAATACAATTAATATATGGATCATACACTCCGGAGAGAGTATATATATATATATATATATATATATATATATATATATATATATATATTAGTAAGTCAAATTGACGTATATTTATCGCATTAGGCAAGTTATTTTCGAGTCATAATAATGTGAGTTATTTTTAGAAATGGACCATTTGCAGGGCGGGTCATTCGTGGGGCAGGTTGATAGTGAAATTTTTTAGGTTGTGTGGATTAGCTCACATTACTAGGTATATTTTGACGCATTTAGAACTATTTTATTGAATTTATTTCTAATGCAAGATATTTTTAAAGCTGACCATTTGCGGGGTGGTCATTCGTGGGGAAGATTGGTGATGAATTTTTTTTAGGTTGTATGAATTAGCTCACATATTTTGATGCCATTAAAATTATTTTGTTGAATTATAAAAGTGAATAGATCATTTTCAAAATTTTTAAAATATCATAGATTAATTTGAAAAGGAGATAAATTTAAAGGGAAAAAAATATTTTCTTTGCATTAGTGTCATGTGACATTAATGGTTGAGTGGTCTGCTCCACTCGATAAATAGACTATATTTTTTTAATTTAAAAAAATTAATGAATTAATTTTAGAACTCAAAAATGTATGGGGTAATTTAAAAAATAGTTAAATTTAACATAAAAGAAATATTTTTCCATAACTTTAAATAAGTGGGAATTGTCATGATCAGAAAAAGGCCGAAGTCAAAAATAATGTTCAAGTACAACCTCAACGGCTAAAGCCGAAGAAACAAACAACAAATGACAGCAACAACAAAACAAACTTCAAGGGAGTCAAACACCTTCATCTAGCTAGAAGGAAATCAATTTTTTTTAATAATTAAGTATTTAATTTAAACCTATAGCCACCTTACTATGTAAAGTATTTGGGTCCAAATTCAGCCTACATTTGATCCAACATCATACATCAAGTATTTGGGTTTAAATTGACCCCAACCATAACATAGCACTTAGTGGACCAAATCAAGACTATAGACATTGATCTTTATTTTATTATGAGTAAGAAATAATTATTATTCTCTTTAAAATTTAAGCTGATGTTAAAAAGTGGGGTATACATACATATTGATTGGAAAGTGGGATCCAAATGTAGAATAAATAATAAGATGTCAAACACACTCATCATCATTAATCCCACTTCCTATTTTCCAAGTGTCTATTTGTCTACATCCAGACATTCTTCCTCTTTTTTCCTTTTTAACTATTCTACTTTTTTTACTCTTACCACACCATTTACTGTCTTACACCATCTTCTTTGCCTATTGGGATCTCCTTGAACATTCATACATGTTCTTGTGAATTACCCATTTTGTCCTTTTCATTTATTTTTTATAATTTTTTACTCCATCATTCCTAGAAAAAAAGACGTATTTATCTAATATTATTATAAGATAAATGTGTCTATTTTTATGGGACGAAGTATTATGTTTGATGAGAGTAGAGTTTTGGGATTTGCAGATACTACATTTGATGGAGTAATTATGGCATGATGGATCTAAGTCCAAATTGGAATAGTTAGATGATTTGTATAGGAATAAGTTGGAACTCATCACATCTAATAATTTCAAAACGAAAGATTGGCATCTTATTTTATAGGATAAATAAAATAAAGTAAAAAATTACTAAACGTAGATGAGTAAAAAAGTCGATCTTTTATCGAAAGCGACCTAAAATCTACCACATATATACACACATAAAAATTATTAATCATCAATCATATGTCTTTAATACATTTTTTTTAATTTTATAATTAATATTTTTTTATATCTTTCTCCTCTCTTATACCATCTCTTACCTTTATAAATATTCTCTTACATGTATTATCATTGATTTTCTATACATCAATTTTATATAAAATTAAAATCATCTACAATGTAAAAAGTTCGAAACAAATATTATCATTATTTTTTTAAATTATATTGAATTCAATTTTGATCCTTTTAGCTTTTTTTAATTTTAGTTTTTTAGCATGAATTTCCGTCATTTAACTTTTTATTGTTTCAATTTTAATCCTTTTGAAATTCTTTTGCAAAACTTAAAAGGACTTGAAAGTCATGTAAATTTGATTTTTTATTTCTTTTTTAAAAAAAAAAGTTAAAAGAATCAAAATTAAAAGGATCACAATTGATATTTCCTCGTACTTTTATCACTAAATAAACCGCATAAACATCAAACAATCGTTTTTTAAAAATAATATTCAATCGATAAAAAATTATAATATTACAATAAATTATTTCATGAATATGATATTAATAAAAAAATGATATTCTACCAATAAAAAATTATAATAGTACAATAAATTATTTCATGAATAATTTATAGGAGTAATATAAATAAAAAAATTATAATATTTTACCATATTACATAAGAGTTTAAGTGACACGAACTAAAAGGAGTGTTTGCAAAATTTATTTAAGTTCAAGTAGGATCCCTTTATTTAAGAAGGCAGGAATAATTAGATAATCATACATATAGATAATATATTTTAATAATATTTAAGCTTCTAGAAGAAATTTATGTCCTTAAATATGGTTTTGACAACACAACCACCTCGAACAGCCAAACCTCTACCTTCTTATCTTTTCTGGTTAGTGTGACATTATTTACCATTGCCAAAATAGATGTTATTATATATATATTTTTAATAGAATATCAAGTAAACCATATTCGGATATTAGAAATTATTTGTCAATTTACTTATTTTAGAATCTCTATTTATAGGAGTTTGGATAAATAAGTTTTGAGTTGTTGAGTTTAGTGGGCATTAGGGAAGTCACACTCTCCGTATGAACTTTGAGTAAGTGGGGTGGGTGGTGTGATATTAACTAATTATTAATTAAGCAAACTCATTAATTAATTAGGTTAATATGATTTGTCACTTTCAAATCTCAAGTGCCATCTCGTAACTTTGATATTTTATAATCTTATTAAATCTCTGCATAATCAAATGTCTTCTATAAGGAATATTTATTGTATAAGAATGCTTCACGTGACAATTGATATTGAACTCGTTAATCACGTATGTAAACTACCATTTTATTACTTTCTTGAAATAATATTCTCAACATTATATGGAGTATATTATTTGCTTTTTTTTTAAAAAAAAAAACGTTATATGAATTATATAAACGAAACATCGGCAATTTTTAATTTTAATATTTTGATAGTTTATTTGAAAAATGCAATTTTTTTTTAATATTTTAGACATAATTAATCCCAGTCTGCGACATCTTCTGCAACTAAGTATGCGATCCTACACGTGACTATATATGCGACTCTACACGCGACTATATGTGTTACTATATACATGTTTTATTTACTAATATATATGCAATCGCTACACTCGACTATACGTGCGACTATATATTATTAATTATATAATGAAGGGAGACAAAAAAAGTAAAAAAAGTGGGATTTTTCCAATATAATTATGTAGGGTGGCTTTTTCAAAATAAATTATTACCCCCGTCCATTACAAATGTATTTATTTTTTCATTTTGTTTCGTTCAATCTTAAAATGTTTATTTTCCCTTTTTAGTAAAATGACACACACATGACCCACCACTCACCACTAATACAATTACTCACTTTATATAAAATAATAATATTTCTTAATCTATGTGTAAAAAGCAAACGAATATTTTTGCGATCGACGGTGGAAGTATTATTTGAGATATTTTTCACAATTTCTCTGTACATATTTGGAGCAACACTTGTGTGAGTGCTTTCCATTTAGAAAACATTGTTTTAATCAATTATTACTTTTTTTTATACTACGAATCATTCATGAATTAAGTCATTTGACGATTTTTATATTTGATCAATTAATTATAAATATAATCTTTAGTGAGATGAGTAATTATGAGATGATTTATGATATGGATCGAATCATTATCAAACTATACTTAATATATACATGAATTATGCTTAATGACATCTAAAATATTTTTATAGCTAATCATATTAATATAACATCTTAAAATAAAACTTTAATACATCATTCATCATATTATAAAAATATACATTTAACTATTAATAAATTTATTTTAGTTATATAACAAGTCTCACGGAATTTTGTTCAATCTCACTCGACTTTGGCATATAATATAATTTATGGCATTCGAATGACAAGACCATGCAACTTAATTCTTTTTCTTTTTTAGACAAGAGATGTAAGTGCATAAATATTTAAATCGTGCTGATGGAAAACAATACCAATACTAGTATTAGAAATTAAAATTAAAATACCATAATTAAAAATTGATGCAATTTTGATTTTGCTAAGCAAGCAATCCACGTCACTTTTTATTGACTTGTCGTTCTTTTCCAAATTGGATCAGACACTCTACATCTGAATTCTTGAAGAGTTGATGATTAAATTATAAAAATTCACGCACTAATTATTTACTAAAATTCTTAATTTTAAATTTTATTGATCATAAAATTTGTTTTATAGTAATTGGTGCATGATAGATATTTAATTATACAAAACATGGTGATAATATATCTACATCTGAATTCTTGAAGAGTTGATGATTAAATTATAAAAATTCACGCACTAATTATTTACTAAAATTCTTAATTTTAAATTTTATTGATCATAAAATTTGTTTTATAGTAATTGGTGCATGATAGATATTTAATTATACAAAACATGGTGATAATATATATTGATAATTCATTCTTAACAATAATTAATTAGTTTAAGGGTGGCGCTATTGCCACCCAAAAGATTTCTTAATGCACCCGAATTTCTAAAAATATTATACTGAAAATACTATTATATCCTTATGTCAATTTACTATCATATCTTTATAATTACTAAACTCCACCCAACTAATTCACTAACCCTATCCAACACATATCTCAACAAATCAAAAATAAACACACGACAAGAAAAGAAAAAAAAAAGACGACGACGCACATGAACAAGAAAAGAAGGGCAAGAGGAAAGAAGAAAAAAGAGGATGCTTGGTTTAACCATTAGAACGCTTATTGACATTGATGGGCAGTTTTATTCATTAATGAATAAACAAAATGACCTTAAGGAAAAATTAATCAATAGCTCTCGATTAATTAATTATTTTTTTTACCATGGAATCGATTATATATGTATAATGTGGGAAGCATTTAAGAATTTGTTGGGTTAATAAAATTAATATTAGGGTTTGTGTTCTTCATCATCAAACAATTAAGAAAATATTTTACTTTTTTTTTTTGGACAGAATCAAGACGGAAAGATCAATTAATTAAGAATCATGTGGTGTTCTTCTCTTCCTTCTTTTCTGGTTGTCTGCGACCTTATTTTTTTCATAGTTTTCTAATCTTGTGTATGTTTATGGTGTATTGTGTGTATTAAGATGTGTTTAGGATGAGATTAGTAAATTGATTGGGTAAGATTAGTAATAAATTTATGGATATATAGTAATTTAATGGCCGGGATATAATAGTATATTCACAATAATTTTTTTAAAAATTTGAATGCTCTTATTAAGTGTTTAATAATTTTCATATATCAAATAAATATTAGCAAATCTTTATTTATTTTAAAACTACTCCCCCCATCATGCTTTACATATTTTAATTTATTTATTTATTCTACTACGCTTTTCACACCCTAATAAAAATTTTAAAATAAATAATCTTTAAATATACTTATTAAAAAAAATTGTCACTCTCATTCAATATACCTAACTTACTCATTCATTTATTATTTAAAAAATTATATTTTTAAAAAATGAATAAAAAATTTTTTATTTTTTTTAAAAATAAACTCTACGTTCTTACCGTGATTGTGCAGTGTATTTTAGGACGGAGTATAATTTTCGTTATTCAGATAAATATTAAAAAAATTATGGATTTATTATTAAAAAAAAAAAAAGATAGCAGCATGATCAACTAAAGTAGTAGAACTAGAAAATTTACAAAAAAGGGCGTCTACTTCCGACAATATCATTTTCACACCGCCAATTAGTGCAGTTGCATATCACTGTCAGCCAGATTAGGTCAGATAGTTCACTGATTTCACTCCACTCCTTTTTCGTCATTTCACACACAAACTGAGATTACTGCTAACGTGTGAATCTCATTTTCTAGCTAATTCCGATTTCAATATTCTTAATTGCATCTTAAGTTCACATTGGCCACGATGTTATTACACCTCCGAAATTACAAAACTATCCTTCATTACAAAAGATGAATATTCCTTCACCATCTTCAAAAAAATCACACAGATGATGATATTAATATATTATTGAATTCTATTATTAGAAATTTATATTCAATAAATGTGCCATCAAACAACATGTTGATCTCTTCGAAATGTTTACAACCACTATTTCGGTATAGAAGATTTTTTTTTTATAAAAAAATATATATAGATGGATGGATGACAAACATTGTAATTATACTCGTTTTGAGTAATTTTTTAGATAAAGTTTATATATATATATATATATATATATATATTTTGTCGATTCTTGGCTGATCACGGGTCAGCCATGACTCTCTCACATGGGTGTGTTACTGCACACCCCATGTGAGAGAGTCACCCAATGACTCATAGTCAGTCAAGTAAGGCTCTATTTTTTTTATTTGTCAGGTGAGACAAAGAAGTGTATTTTTATTGAATCCACACACTATAATAATACAGCTTGTCACTATACATTATAATACTACTTCATATCCCTTCTGTTTCATGAATTTTGTTACGTTTACTGTTTGTTCGAAGATTAAGGAATATTGTATTTTAATATGTTATTAGGGGTGAGAAATAATATTTTAATATATAATGAGTAGATATATTAGTATAATTTTGTTGGCTCATAAAGATATTTAAATGTTTTATATGGATTTCATCTATCAAAATGCATTATTTATGAAACACTCTTCTTAGTAGAATGCAACAATATTTATTTACAAGATGTATGGAGTATTTATTAGCTCATTATGCATTAAATATTATTATAGAGTAAATGCTTATAAAGAGTTTTTTTTTGTTTATGTATAAATTGGTAATACATACTCAAAATAGCAAAATCATTACTGTACGCTCAAAATAGCAAAGTAAGTGGAGGAATAGCAGAAAAGATTAGTAACGACAAAAAAATTCATGTGACACAATTCAATAGAGACACTACCGATAAAAATTGATAATTATTTTAAAGGGTTACTGCATTAAAATGCATGATCTTTTTATTTTTTTTCAATTTAATCACAAAATTTTTTTATTGTCAAAATAATACATGAGCTTCGATTTTTTTCTCAATTTAATCATAAATTTTCTTTTTATCAAATAAATACACGACTTTTTTTATATATTCTCAATTTTATCATAAAATTTCATTTTAGAATAATTTTTATATTTGGTCATTTAATCAAAATTCTTCCGCAAATTAAAAAAGTATATTAAACAATTTTTACGAAATCTTATTAATAATAAATTTTTTAAGAATTAATAAAAAATAAACTACTACGACAATTAGATTATACAACGACCAGCGATATTTTTAGTCTACCAATATACGGCTAATATTAATTAAAAATTATATTTCATACATATATTAAATATAAATTATATAACATAATTTTATTAATAATAATTAAGGATTGAATTTTATATTTAATTCTTTTTAAAATACACGTGACATCGATTAATATTTCTTGCAAACTTTTTTTATGTGGAGTATTTTTATAGTTGTTTATTTTTATTTTTTTATTTTTTAAATGTTTTAGTAATCAATTTTCATTCTCAACTTTTACAATTTTAGTTCAAGTTTTTCTTAATTATGTTATTGATTTATGTTCTTAACCGTACCAACTCTTAATATTTTACTGAATTTTGTATTTAATTATTCATTCAAATATTAATATGTATTTTTTAATTTATCAATTCTCTAATTATTTAAAAAGATAATTAATTAAATTTGAGACAAATTACGTGAATTTTTATGATTTTTTATAATTTATTTAATATTTAAAATGTAATCTATGCATTATATTTAAATTATTTAATGTGCATTGATTTTTCATTAATAAAAGAATTTTGAACAAATGGCAAAATATAAAAAATTATAAAAATAAAAAATTGTGATTGAATTGAAAAAATACAAAAAATATCATGCATTTAATTGATAAAAAGAAAGTTTGTGATTAAATTGAAGAAATATAAGAAGGTCATGTATTTTTTTGACAATAAAAAAAGTTTGTGATTAAATTAAAAAAAATAAAAAGGTGATGTGTTTTAATGTAATTAACCTATTTTAAATTAGTCATAAAAAAATAATAAAAAATGATAAAATAAGTATGACACCTATATGAATACTTAGGTAATAATAATAATTAAAAGTGGGTTTTGTATGGCAGTGGCATCATAAGTGAAGAAGAGAATGGGAAACATTATTGATTACCCCTTGGCCGAGGAGACATTAAGACCGAAAGTAGGGGCATTCTCGTAAATTCAAGGAGGTGACAGCGTATTTAATTTCATTCGGATTTTGTGTTCCTTAAAACTCGTGAAACCGGCTGCCTCTCACTCCAGCTCGGCACCTCCTCCCTCCTCTTTCTCTCTCTCCTCTTTCTCTCTCTATCTCACATACTATAAATTCATATATTTCTAATGATACATCATTTAAATATACACACGACACTCTCTACAGATATGCGATGATGAATAACTAACTGTATGTGGAAATATATATATTTGTACTCCTTTTGCATTGACTCCAGCTCTTCATCTCTCTCTTCTCTCTGTTGAGTGTAAATGTATTAGTTTGCGGGATTAGTTTTTGATCTTCATTCTGGTTGAAGCTCCACTTTCTGCAATGGGGAAGAGAATGGTGGTCCTCCCACGTTTTGTGTTTCTGGTGAGTTGCTGCAGCTTTTTGGCTCTGTTTCTTGATTTCTGCCATCTCAACTCCAAGAAATGTTTTTTTTGGTGGGATATTGCAGGTTCTTTTTACAGTGGCTGTCGTTTATGCAGACCACTCTCATACGAGGTTTCTCTTGACGGATAATGCCACTGATGGGTAATGACACTTCACTCTTGAACTTTTTTTGAAAACAAATTTGAGATAAAATTGCAGGGAGTGTGCTCTGCTCCCTCGGCCAGTAGTATGGAGTGCTGAGATTTTATGCTTTCTTAATCTTTTCAAGTTTGTGGGGTGTTCTTTGGTTTGGTTAAATGTGGATGTATGTAATACGAATCAGCGAACAATTTTTACTGAGCAAGAAAATTTGATAAAAAATTGTTTTTCTGGGTTTTTAGAAAAAGGCATTCAGAAGGATACTGTGCTATGTATGACATTTGTGGATCCAGGAGCGATGGTAAAGTGCTGAATTGCCCTGTTGGTACTTCTTCAGTCAAGGTAATTACGTACTTTGTTAAGTTTTATTACTTGCTGTTTCTATTTCAGTTGTTCTTCTAGCTGTCTTGATGCCCTAATAAGAAGATGTGTTAGTTGAATTTTGTTTATGTTGCTTTCTTGGTTTTTGCTGATAGCCAGCTGGGGTGTGTCTGAATTCGATTTGTTTGATGTTATACTTTTCAATTTTTGATGACAGCCAGATGAAATGTTATCAGCAAAGATTCAAAGTTTGTGCCCTACAATCACTGGAAACATATGTTGTACGGAGGAGCAGTTCAATACATTAAGGACTCAAGTCCAGCAAGTAAGAAATTGAAATTGAGTTTTAAGAAAGAATTAATCTTTCCTTGCTTAGTAAGGTATAGTACTTTATATGCAATGCTCTGCTCTGAAGCTCAAGTTCAACTGCTTACAATGAATATTCTTTGATTTTTAGTGTAGAAATATCTGACTCTGTGATCAAGCCTTACATTTTATATGCTCTTTTATGTCAGTTATTCGACTCGTTTGCTTCGAATTTCCCGAAAAATGAACTTATATTCTTTTAGTATATGTGTTGCAGGCTATTCCTTTTCTTGTAGGCTGTCCAGCATGCTTGAGAAATTTCTTGAATCTATTCTGTGAGCTTACATGTTCTCCTAATCAGAGCCAGTTTATTAATGTGACTTCCACTGCCAAGGTCAGTAATTCGATTCGATCACCATTAGTTGTGATAACACAAGTAATGAGTTGAAACGATTCCAGATATTTTAACTCACATAGTGCATGTTTATTTGCATTTTTGTTGATGACTTCTTACATCATCAGCTTCATGTTCCAAAATTAGGTTTCTTTGTTAGATTTTTATTATACGGGTATCTGAGACTCTCTTTGTCTTCTTTTCCTTATGCTTCTGTCCAGGTTGGGAGTAATTTGACTGTCGATGGTATTGATTATTACATAACTGACGATTTTGGCAAGGGAATGTTTGAATCGTGCAAAGATGTAAAATTTGGTACCATGAATACCCGAGCAATAGAATTCATTGGGGCTGGTGCTAAAAGTTTCAGAGGTAAGAATCTTCATGTTCACATATTGTGATTTCACTTTTACAGTCCCCCCAGATTACCTTTCATGAAACATTATTATTTTTATGTTTATAGAATGCTTTCTGATCAATGATTATGTGTGGCAGAGTGGTATGCACTTATTGGTAGGCGGGCCGGGCTTGGTGTACCAGGATCACCCTATGCAATCAATTTCTTGCCTGTTGCTCCAGAGTCATCCGGAATGAAGCCGATGAATGTTTCCACATATTCGTGCAGTGACACTTCATTAGGCTGTTCATGTGGTGATTGTCCTTCTGCAGGAGTCTGTTCAAATTCTGCTCTTCCTCCTCCTATGGAGAAAGATTCTTGTTCAGTGAGAATAGGATCTTTAAACGTGAGAAAATTTTTATTTACAATATATGATCTGATTAAGTTTATGAGATTATTTTTCTGGTTACTTCAATGATAATAAACACTTAAACTTATGCGTTTTTTGGTGTTTATAAATGCAGGCAAAATGCGTTGAAGTTGCAGTGGCAATAATATACATTGTACTTGTTTCTGTATTTCTTGGTTGGGGTTTCTTCCACAGGAAAAGGAACAGTAATCCTGTGACTAGAACAAAAACACTGATTAATGTCCCCAATGGGGGGATCATTCGCCGTATAAACAGTCAAAAGGATGAGAATATCCCTATGCAGGTTTGTTTCATATGCGTATACTTGTGTGGTTCTGTGGTGACAACATATGAAACCCTCAGAGAAAACCTGTTTTCTTTCAATGGTTATTTACTAACTACATTCTTTGGTTTTCCTTTTTGCCACCTTCTAGCCCGCTATAGATTTCTTAATGACCTTCATATCGAAAAATCTCTCCCATGAGTGCTATGTTCTTCACTGCATCATTGGTTCTGTTATCTCATTTTTATTATTTATTTTTATGAATCTCAGATGCTCGAGGATGTTCCCCAAATTACTAACGGAGTACAGCTTTCAATTGTGCAAGGATACATGTCCAAGTTCTACAGGTGATTTACCATTTCGTTGAGCTAACAGTACTACTCAAGACTATTTTTTTCTAAGAAGGATCATTGATGTGCTTGATGGATTGTCCTTTTCAGGAGATATGGAACATGGGTGGCTCGAAATCCAATCCTTGTATTGTGCTCCTCAATCTTTATTGTTCTAGTGCTTTGCTTAGGCCTCATACGCTTCCAAGTGGAGACAAGGCCAGAGAAGGTATAATAGGGACTCTAAATATTAGTATGATAACTTTTGATTATATAATAATAAGAGTTACTTATTAACTGATTATTTTTTTAATAATATTTTGTGGGTTGCTGTTGTTGATTCACTACAACATGACACAATATTTGGTGCTGCAATTTAGTTACGATGGAACCTAACATTTGATGTTACTAATGTTAAGTTCATTAAGCATCTGTTGATCAGTGTAAATATTTTACTTTTGTTCTTTTACTTTCCAGTTATGGGTAGGCCCCGGAAGTAGAGCTGCCAAGGAGAAAGAAGTTTTTGATAATCACCTTGCTCCTTTTTACAGGATTGAGCAGGTACTTTATATTTTATTATTCAGAATCTTTCTCTGAGAAGTATTCATGGATTGAGATCTTCTGTTGGAACATTTCAGCTCATAATAGCCACAATTCCAGACCCTGCGAATGGAAAAGCACCCAGCATCGTAACTGATAGCAGTATCAATTTGCTTTTCGATGTACAAAAGAAGGTGATATATGCTTGCAGCCAGTTTTGATTTAAACATGTTAGCAACTCTGTCAACTGAGAAAGTGGTAGAGTGGTAGTTGCTTGAAGGATAATAAATTGCTGATTGTGATAGGTGGATGCTATTAGAGCTAATTTTTCTGGTTCGATGGTATCTCTTACTGACATTTGCATGAAGCCACTGGGGAAGGATTGTGCCACTCAAAGTGTTCTTCAGGTAATATACTCTAGAAAATTTAATTATTTATCTGCATGAGGATTTGGCATGTAGCTTATACGAGACCCTATACATGCATTGCTTTATAATTATATATACTTTTGAAAAATAATGAACTCTGTGTAACCTGCAACTATTTACTTTGTGACAGTATTTCAAGATGGACCCGCAAAACTATGATAACTTTGGGGGTATAGATCACGTCGCTTACTGTTTTCAGGTAGTTTCCATGGTCTCCATCATCGAAACTAATATCCAAAGCTTAAATTGTCCATGCCTTTCGACTTTATGCTCCTTTTTTGTTTAGCTTGGTCACTTACATTTGATTTGAATGTATCTTTTAGCATTATACCTCAGCAGACACATGTGCCAGTGCGTTTAAAGCTCCGCTTGACCCAAGCACTGCCCTTGGAGGTTTCTCTGGGAACAACTATTCAGAGGTAATATTTTGTTCTACTTGTTTGTTGATTTTTGTGCATGTAAAGTATATATTAAACACAACCTTTGGTTTCAAATAGGCTTCTGCATTTATTGTGACCTATCCGGTGAACAATGAAATTGACAAAGAAGGGAACGAGACCAAGAAAGCAGTGGCATGGGAGAAAGCCTTCATTCAGCTAGCAAAGGTTTTCATTTGTTTTCATCTCTGTTCATTATCCCAAAATCCGGTCTTTGTCATTGTTATCACCTAAGCTGAAAGTATAAACATTTTCACCTAAAGTTTTTGACTTGTATTATGGATTATTATTTTTAATCTTAAGTTTTTTCCATATATGTGAAAACAGTTTAGTTAATGAAACTTTAACATCACAGAGGCATAGTAGTTCAGTGTCCGGAAGACTAGAATTGATTGGTACTATTTGTAATTTTTATAACACAAAAGTAAGATTTCTTATGATTATTGTTATAGATGAGCTTCAACAGGAACATGGGCCTAATCCCTGTCTTAAAGTCCCTTCTCTAGTGTGAAATGTGAATATTGACCTTTCTTTGCTTATTCAAGCGAATTTCAGTGATACTTAATCAGTTCACTTATGCAGGCGGAGCTTTTGCCCTTGGTGCAGTCCAAGAATTTAACCATTGCATTTTCATCAGAAAGCTCAGTTGAGGAAGAATTAAAAAGAGAAAGCACTGCAGATGCTATCACTATCTTGGTAAGTGAATCTCTTTCTCTCTCTCTCTCCGAATGCTAAATCCTCTTTCTATTCATCATTGGTGCTCATTTTTGGTTGGAAGAGGAGCACATCATTCCTTATTAAAGTGAATAAAGCCTCCATCATGTGAAGCATTTCTATCTGTATTTGTATATCTGTATGTTACGTAGTTCAGATGGCAAAGAAAATGAGATGCCAATTATGATTCTCTAGATTTTCCATACACGACAGTTCCTCTGATGTAATTATCTTTCTGTTCAGATAAGCTATCTTGTGATGTTTGCTTACATATCCTTGACCCTGGGAGATGCTCCTCGTTTCTCCTCATATTATATCTCCTCTAAGGTATGGTTTTGGTTTTTTTTTTTTTTTTTTGGTGTAACATCTGGTTTGTATGCATGCATATAAGATTTATGATGCTTACTAAAGCTATAATCAACATTAAAGTGTATACTCCTCTCTTGCCAATTCTTCAGCGTGAGATTACATTGTAACAAAGTGATCTCTTTTTTTTTTTAAGTGTTTCTAAAAGAAGTCAAAATTGCTTTAGAAAATTTGAAGCAACTCAAAACTTTATCATCAATATGTTTGCATAGTTATACTGATAGAATATTATTTTCATAAATACTTTTTAGGCCCTACCCGGACTTGCTTTCACTTTCAGTTGCATTTGCATTTTTTTTATGTTTCTGTATCCTCTCTTGGTGAATATAACACTCACGATTTCACAGGTATTGCTTGGTCTATCAGGAGTTGTCCTCGTCATGCTTTCTGTTCTTGGATCAGTTGGTTTCTTCAGTGCAATTGGAGTAAAATCAACGCTAATAATAATGGAAGTCATCCCTTTTCTAGTTTTAGCAGTAAGTACTATTTACCTTGATACTTGAATTCACATAATTTCATTTTCTTTAAAAATTTGATGCGAAATCTGAATTTTATTTCTCCTACACAGTGTTCTTCTTTAAAGCATACTGATAGTGGTGACTTCAAGTGAAATTCAATGATATCAGAAATTCTTTGTAATATAAAATGCACATGTACTTGATTTTTACTCTTGTGAAGAAGGAATTGATCATGTAATGCATTTCAGTTTTTGTTCCGTATCATGGCACTACTCATCAATACTGTATGATTTTTCCCAAGCTACTCATGGTGACTAAAGTAGGTTCTCCATTGCTGTTAGGTTGGGGTGGATAACATGTGCATTCTGGTTCACGCTGTAAAAAGACAGCAAATAGAATTGCCGATAGAGGGACGAATTAGTAATGCACTTGTTGAAGTTGGACCATCTATTACACTAGCTAGCCTGTCTGAAGTCCTGGCATTTGCAGTTGGAAGTTTCATCCCTATGCCAGCTTGCCGAGTTTTTTCCATGTTTGCAGGTTAGAATTTTACCGTTTAAGTATCAATTTCACATCTCTATCCAACAACTTTTTTAATACCCTTTAAAGTTGTGGTTGTGTAACTTTGGTGCACCTTCTATTTACAGCACTGGCTGTTTTTTTGGATTTTCTTCTTCAAGTTACTGCATTTGTTGCCCTAATTGTTTTTGACTTCTTGAGAGCCGAGGATAACAGAGTCGACTGTTTTCCTTGTATAAAAAAATCCGGTTCCAATGTGGAGCTGGAAAAAGGTACTTCCTTTGTATTTTTGTGTTTGGAAATCAGATATGATACTTCTTTGGGGTACCATTATCTCTCATTGTATGTCTTTCTTGTAATGTTTTAACATTAAGAGAAATTTTATGAAATTGTAGGCAGTAGTCAGCAGAAACCTGGATTGCTAGTACGATATATGAAGGTAAGTGACACACTAGGCTGTGTTTTATCTATCAAGTTGACTGTTTGGAAATGGCCCCTTGTAATGTCAAAGCTTCATTTCGTCAAACAACTCCTATTATTTTATGACTACATGGCAACTGATGCTATGCAGTTGATAAATAAACTATTGATTTAAGCATTTCTCATATAATAACTAGTGATTTCTCTGTGCAGGAAATCCATGCTCCCATTCTTAACATATGGGGTGTAAAACTGCTAGTTATCTGTGCTTTTGGTGCATTCACACTGGCAAGCATAGTAAGTTGTTCTACACAGCATTTGCTATTCTTTTGATGATGCGTTCGATATATGTCAGCATTTATTTTATTCCTAATCTTTTTAATGATTTGTGAAGGCATTATGCTCAAGAATTGAACCAGGTTTAGAGCAGCAAATCGTTCTTCCTCGAGACTCGTATCTTCAGGTGTTGATAACTAATCTCCTGCTACATAGCTGCATGACTCTTCCCCGCAATTCAGGAACTTGATGCTTGTGATTTATCTTTTCTACTGCAGGGTTACTTTAATAATGTCTCAGAATATCTCAGAATTGGTCCACCTCTCTACTTTGTAGTAAAGAACTACAATTACAGGTACTTTATTTATTGCGAATTCTTTTTCTACCTTTCTATGTAATTTGTAGGTATGAATTTTGATATCCTTTTACAACTTAGAAAATGAAGAAGTTAAAAGCAAAGGGAAGAGGCCATGCATGCTATTTCCTTTCATGTTAAAATGTATACAAAGTGTGACTGAGTTTCAGCTGAATTCTATTGCACAAGTGAGAGTATATGAGAGGAAGCAAAATTAGGGTTCACCGTCGACGGGAGCGGGCTTAGGTCCACTGTCTGTGGGCTGACCTTATTTTATCTTAATTATATTTATGTTTAGAGCTTTTGGCCATTGTTCGTGGGCTGAACTTATTTATCTTAATTATATTTTGTTTAGGCCCTTAGGGTTTTGATTTCTTTTCTTTTTGGGTATTAGCGAGTAGTAATATTTAATGAGTGGATTAGGATTTATGGATCTTTATCAAATTATTATTGGATTTAGGAGCCTGGAGGTTTTAGGGCAAACGGAAAACTCCGTTTGCCCAAGCAAACGGTGTTACCGTTTTTTTTTTTTTATCTTGCTATTCACAAACTCAGTCTTGCAAGTGGATCCATGATGCAAGTGGATCCATGATGCAGTGTGGTGGACACTACATGCAACACCAACAAACTCATCCGATGACTCCTCAGTGCGAGCGGCCATGAGCGACTGAGGAGTCATCGGCTGATGCATGTAGTGTCCACCAGACTGGGATCCACTTGCATACTGAGACTGAGCCATGGCAGCAAGATACATTAAGTATTCCTCAATATTGGAAAGAAGAAATACACATACGATGAGTATCTTATTAAGCTCTCCGTTTTTCCCCCTCTTTCTCAGTTCAGAATCAAGACATACGAACCAACTATGCTCGATCAGCCAATGCGACTCTAATTCTCTTCTAAACGAGGTAAAACAATTGTTTCTGTAACATTCTTGGTCTGTTTCATGTGGGACTTCTCGTTCATTGCACCTCCAGTTTCTCATGATAAATAAATACTATGTTTCTTCCAAATGTGCTTATTCTTACTCTGAATAACTTTGTGAATTTTGCAGATAGCAAGAGCATCTTTAGTACCAGAATCGAGTTACATAGCTAAACCTGCAGCTTCATGGCTGGATGATTTTCTTGTTTGGTTATCTCCCGAAGCTTTTGGGTGTTGTAGAAAATCGGAAAACGGGAGCTATTGTCCTCCCAATGATCAGGTCTACCATATATTCACTGGGACTAATATTTGGTTTAATATACAAAAAAATATCAGTTAGGAATTCTGTGACCTATGAGTTCTTTTTCTTTATCAATTGATTTTACTACATATATTGATATTATATGGATAAGGTGATGGTTTTCGAGTTATCTTTTTGTTTTGTAGCTTTGTCATGCAGTGATTGTTGTTCTCTTGTTCTTTAATTATTCGTTTCTTAACTGCACACGTCGATGATTTTCTAAAATACAAAGAATTGTGTTTTGCAGCCTCCTTGTTGCCCAGAAGGTAGTGGTAACTGTGGACTCAGCTCAGTGTGTGAGGATTGCACAACGGTAAGTTTGTCTGTTAATGTAAAAAAGAACTCCTATCCACCACCAAATCAATGTTCCAAAAAGTTTGATAAATATGAAAAGAGATGGTGGGGATGATGATCTATTCACTTGATGAAAAATGACGATATGGATTTTTCAGTGTTTCCGTCACTCAGAGTTACAAAATGACCGTCCTTCGACAGCACAATTCAGGGACAAGCTTCCTTGGTTCCTCAGTGCTTTACCCTCTGCTGATTGTGCAAAGGGGGGCAACGGAGCGTATACAAGCAGTGTGGAGCTAAAAGGTGGATAATCGTGAATATGCAATCGACTATCTATATGTGTAAAATCATGGTTTGTTGCAAACTGGAATTGATGAAAACATTTTTCTGTTTCATTAGGCTATGAGAATGAAATCATTCAAGCTTCAGCATTTAGGACATATCACACACCCCTTAATAAGCAGGTATTGCCATTTGCCTCATATAATTTTTTTTCCCAGTTTTTTTATTCTGGCTAGTTAACATGAATATATTTCGAATGTATCATTGAAGGCTGACTTTGTGAACTCAATGAGGGCTGCCAGAGATTTTAGTTCAAAAATGTCTCGTTCTTTGAAGGTAATTTCCGTGCAAGCCTCTCCACCTTCATGCTATTCGATGAAATGTTAAGCTTTATTTTCTCTGATACAGATCGACATCTTTCCATACGCTGTATTCTACATGTTCTTCGAGCAGTACCTCAATATATGGAAGACAGCTGTGGTCAACCTTGCAATAGCTATTGGTTAGTTTACTTGGTTATGCTTCTTTGATTTTTGACGTTTATGTTTAATCTCCACATCTTCTATTCCGTCTCTCAGATCCCGTACTTTTTTGTTTTTGAACAGGTGCTGTTTTTGTTGTTTGCTTAGTGATAACCTGCAGGTAAGTAACAAGCTTATTTTCCTTTAGAAAAGTATTGGTCTAATATGAATCCTTTTTTCTTTTCATGCTCCAGTTTTTGGACATCCGCAATAATTCTGCTTGTTTTGACAATGATTGTTGTTGATCTTTTGGTACGTTTTCTTTCTTGGTCATGATTCATTTGCACAGTCTACCCTTTTGTATAAGTTCCAATCGAAATCCTGACTCGTTTATATTGTTTTCACAGGGCATAATGGCCATTCTAAATATCCAACTGAATGCATTGTCTGTTGTGAACCTCGTGATGTCTGTGGGCATTGCAGTCGAGTTCTGCGTGCATATAACACACGTCTTCTTGGTCGGTCCTCTCGTCTTATTTTCTGTTCGTGTCACTTGTTCTGCTTTGTATGATAATAATGCGCATCGTTTCTGTTCTCGTGTGATCAGGTGACTAGCGGAGATAGAAATCAACGGATGAAAGAAGCTCTGACTACAATGGGAGCTTCAGTATTCAGGTTAGAGAACCCCCCCCCCCCCCCCCCTCGTCTTTTTTTTTTTTAAATTATAATATCTTGTGTCACTAGTTATATGATTGATACATAGAAGCTACAAGGAAATTATGGTAAAGTAGATGAAGCAACAAATGACACAGAAAATCCAGACTGTTTTGTTACAGAAGACATGATTTCCTATCTGCTTACAACATCTCTTGGACTTTTCATTGCAGTGGAATCACGCTCACAAAGCTAGTCGGGGTGCTTGTACTATGCTTCTCGAGGACAGAAGTTTTTGTGGTCTCTGTTCTTGCTACCACTCATGATCTACACACATCCAACTACCCTTTTTTTCTACTTCTAACATCTCTGTCTTATGCAGGTTTACTACTTCAAAATGTACCTTGCATTGGTGCTTTTAGGTTTCTTGCATGGACTCGTCTTCTTACCCGTAAGATCCGCATATACCCCCATCAATCGACACCTCCTTCACCCGTCTGTCCTAACCCAACTCCGGCTCGTTTTTTGCAGGTTTTTCTAAGCATGTTCGGTCCACCGTCGAGGTGCGTGCTGATAGAGAAGCAAGAAGACAGACCATCCACATCATCACAGTTTTAACCTAACCACCATGCATGGATATGCTAGCCTTTTTTGGGGGTAGGGTGGTGAGGGAGGGGCAGGAAATAGAGTTTTTTCTTCTTTTTTTGGGAAAAGAAATTTGAGATTTATTTATAGATGGCTAATTGCATGTAAAAATAGCTAGTGTTTGTCCAATTGTAAAGTTGGTTTGTATTTTTCCTTTGATAAAAGAGGAGGTAACAACAACTTTAGTTTGGTTTATTTTTGGAAGTAAAAGTCATATAGTATACCCTTGTGTAGTTATAGTGTGTAGTGAAATATTGTACGAGTAGCAAGATTTTTGTCATGTTCTATCCTTTATCTCATATTTTTTTTCATTTTATTTAGCTTTTAGATTATTCGAGCGTTGTTAAAGTTATTAATAATTATAATGGTAAATAATAATGTTATACTTTCATAAATCGGATTTGATTAATTGATTTTTAATGAATCGAAGAGAAAACCTTAGAGAGGAATGCAATAAATTTTAAACTTAATGACAAATGTTAAACTGATATAATACCTGGTACATGATTTGATGGGTTGAGTCCAAACAGTTAGTTGTTAAAGCTTATTTGAAAAATTATTGAGCTTCATAATATATATTTTGGCTTCTTTGATAAACAATTGAGTCAAGTTTGGACTAGTATTTATTTAGCCAAACACGAGTCGCGCTCGAGTAATTTGATAAATTTTTACTTTATTTATTTTTATTAATCGAGATAGAGCTTGAACAGAGCTTTCAATTTTATCGAATATAAGTCTATTCAAACTGAGCTCAAATGAGTTTTTATCGAACAATCTCAAATCGATTATCGAGTGGTTTGGTTTAATTTTCAACCCCTAACGTTTGCAAAAACTTTGTAACTCAAGAATCAAATTTAATTTAATATTATTATAGAAGAAAAAATTCATGAAAAAATCCTCTTGTCATTCAAGAATCAAATTTAAATGAATACTATTATAAAACAAAAAATTCATGTAAAAATCTTAAGAGGAGAAAGAAAAATCTGCCAATTTGAGGTTGCAAGAAGTAGAAGCAAACTTAACTTCTATAAAATTAGGTACAAATTTCAAATTTCATGTGGTTATTGCATTTGCTATGTGTGCAATTTGATAACCACAACCCTCAAATATAATAATTCTAAAAAACAATCCGATATTTATTAATAAAATATCTTAAATTAAATTTTGTAAAGTACTAAAAAGGACTACAAAGAAATATGCAGCTAGGTTAGTTATCTTATTGGCCAATCCTACCATGTGTAAATCAAATTAGGTAATTTAAAGTATCAAATAAAATGTTGTGTGAATATTTATTTTAATAGAGCTCGATTTCATAAAAAATATTTATACTCGAAAAATATTATTATTTTGTGCTAAAAAATGAGATATAATTTTATATTAACATATAAAAATTATTTATTTAGATTAATAGTGTTTGTAAAAAAATGCTGCATTTGAAATGCGAATCACTGAATCAAGCATGAAATACAATTAGTGCATGATAATTTAGTTTCAAAATTTGAAAGAAATTTTCAAAAATAAAATTTAATTTAATTTAATAATATTAAATAAAATTTAATTTAATTTAATAATATTAAAGCTCACTTATTAAAAAAATTAAATTTATAATACAATTCTTAGATAGAGAAAATATAAAATAAAAAATCATGTGGGCCCAGATGTTGTGCTGCCCATACTGTATTATGCAAGTAATCGCCTCGACGAGCCCATTAAGGGGTATTTTTATCTGCGGCACACAATTCTAAGATGTTGCACGTGGCAAGATCCTAACGGTGGAATGGATTACCGCTACACTAAACTCCAAAAACGTGGATAAGAAATATGGCTTCATTACATCCTCATTTATTATATTTCTTTTATTATTAAAATTTCTTTTTCTAAATTCAGGACCACATAAAATATTTTTGGAAACCTGCCACATTTTTTATTTAATCCAGGCTATATAATTTTGTGGAATTTTGAAAGTAGGTACTTTATCTGCCAAAGTTAGTATATATGCATGTTAATTAATTAAATTAAATTACAATAAATATTGGTGTTGTAAAAAATTTAAGTTATACACAACTTGATAAAAAGAAAATTATTCTATTTGATTCGATAGAAATGAGCTTTAATCCTTAAATTAAAAAAAAAATACATATATACCACATTCGATTTGGACTTGAATAACTATTAATATTTGATTAAAAAAATATAAAATAAACTTATGGATTTATGGAGTTGGAATCATATTATTCGCAAACCTAATCCTCAATTAAATGAAAAATTGGTTGATATACAAGCTAGCTCCACTCACAAAAAAAATCTAATAAAGTGAATAAATATTCATTTTATTATACGATATATATTTATAGAACTATATTCATTTATGTTGTAAAACAATAAATAAATTAGAAAATAAATTATATTTATTGAGATAATTGCTTAAAAAAATATTTTTATTGTGAAAATTCTCAGCGACCACAATAAATAATATTATTGTGAAAAATAAATTCTACAAAGGATAATATTATAACGTCATCATAAATAGAAACGCGAGCCACAAAAAACAATTACTTATGCAAGAAAAATAAAAACGGGTCCCACTATATATTACAATAATTATCTCTTTTTATTTCTTTAATTTTATATACACTCAAAACTGATCGACACACGCCCATTTTCGAAGAAGAAAAACTCTTGGGAACCTCTTTGAAGAACTCTCTCTCTCTCTCAATGGATCCGTACAAGGTATTTTGATTGATTTATGGTGGTTTTTGCTAGGTTTGGATTGAATTACTACTGATTTTTTATTCCGAAAGTTATTTACTGGTTACATGATTTGTATGTTTCCATCAAGTGTAATATACTTGATAATGTAATCGTTAATTTGGATATAGATGCTGTGTGTTTGTGAAAATGTAGTTAATTAAGTAATTGTGCTTGCTAATTTAATGTTGGCGATGGTTTTCTCGGAAAATTGGATTGTGAAGCTTGATTTTTAGCTCGGGGGTGATTGGTGGTATTAGCGGTTTGACCGGATTCTTATGGTGAAGAATTAGTTGTTTATACCTTTAATCTCTCTGCTCCGCGTGTGATTCTTCGATGTGTGGATGTTTAACTGTTTGATGATGCAGTATCGACCATCGAGTGCTTTTAATTCACCTTTTATGACCACCAATTCTGGAGCTCCAGTATGGAACAACAACAACTCTATGACTGTTGGAACTAGAGGTATTTCCTTTTAACTTTCTCCCTTTTGATATATTTAACATTTTGTTGATGTGGATTTATTGATAGATGCTGAAATTTTTTCCCTCAGTATGTTGGTCCTTTGTTTTTGCTTATGCATAATTATACATGGTTTAAGTTTTGAGAGATTTCTTCTTATATTCAGGATATATCTAGGATGCTAATTTGATGTTGATCAATAAGCATATGTGCTGGAAGAATTTGATGAAAATCATCTACTTGTTAGTTGCTCCTCTTTTGTTGTTTGGATTTCTTATTCAAACTTATGAAATTTAACCTAGGGTTTACTTAAGTCTAAGAACCAATGATTTGAGTGAATCGTTGCATCTGTGCATTTATGGCCTTATGTTCGGTTGAAATTTCATTCCTTGTTTCAATAATGCGATTTCTTCCTTATGACAGGTCCAATCCTCCTTGAAGATTATCATTTGGTGGAGAAGCTTGCTAACTTTGATCGTGAGAGGATCCCAGAACGTGTGGTCCATGCCAGAGGTGCCAGTGCTAAGGGCTTTTTTGAGGTCACTCATGACATAACTCACCTTACTTGTGCTGATTTCCTCCGAGCCCCTGGAGTTCAAACCCCAGTTATTGTCAGATTCTCCACTGTTATCCATGAGCGTGGTAGCCCTGAAACTATCAGAGATCCTAGAGGATTTGCAGTGAAGTTCTACACTAGAGAGGTAAAAATGTTATCACAAGTTGTTTCATATTGATCTCTGTGCCTTCATTTGTGCATATCAAAGAATTCGGTTTTTCCTTCATTTAAGAATTATCATAATGGAAATCTTTATAACCAGAACAAGAAGCATACTATTTGATAGAAACGAGTGGTTGATTTGTGTTTTTTCCCCATGTTTCAGGGAAACTTTGATTTGGTGGGAAACAACTTCCCTGTCTTCTTTATTCGTGATGGAATGAAATTCCCTGATATGGTTCATGCATTGAAACCCAACCCAAAATCCCACATTCAAGAAAATTGGAGAATCTTGGACTTCTTCTCGCACCATCCTGAGAGTTTGCACATGTTCACTTTCCTCTTTGATGACATAGGTGTTCCACAAGATTACAGGCACATGGATGGCTCAGGTGTCAATACCTATTCTCTAATCAACAAAGCTGGGAAAGCATATTACGTGAAGTTCCACTGGAAGCCCACTTGTGGAGTGAAGTCTCTTTTGGAAGAAGATGCTATTAGGGTTGGGGGTGCTAATCACAGCCATGCCACCCAGGATCTCTATGATTCAATTGCTGCAGGCAACTATCCAGAGTGGAAACTCTTTATCCAAACCATAGATCCTGATCATGAAGACAGATTTGACTTTGATCCACTTGATGTGACCAAGACTTGGCCCGAGGACATCTTGCCCCTGCAACCCGTGGGTCGTTTGGTGTTGAATAAGAACATTGACAACTTCTTTGCAGAGAACGAACAACTTGCGTTTTGTCCTGCTATTATTGTCCCTGGGATCCATTATTCAGATGACAAGCTGCTCCAAACTCGGATATTTTCTTATTCTGATACTCAGAGGCACCGTCTTGGGCCAAACTATCTGCAGCTTCCTGCTAATGCTCCCAAATGTGCTCATCACAACAATCATCACGATGGTTTCATGAACTTCATGCACAGGGATGAAGAGGTGATATACTAACTAATGTTGTCACTCTCCTCTTTTTTGGAGGGGGTTAAAAAGATCTCTAGTCTGGGGATTTAATAATCTATTTCCGCATCATTGGATAGTTGATGAAAGCATCACTGCTCTTCTGTTTCTTTCACGCATCTTTATCAGATGTTTTGATCAGATTTTCTGACCCTTTTTCAGGTGAACTATTTCCCATCAAGGTATGATCCTTGTCGTCATGCTGAGAGGTACCCCATTCCTCCTGTGGTCTTGAAAGGGAAGCGTGACAGGGTACGCATTTCAGTTTCACTATACCCTCATAATCCATTCCTGAAAAATCATACTAACTTGATCCAAATGAAATTTGCATCCTTTTTGATGAAGAGTGATTTCTTTGAAATTTGATAATACGTGATTGATCAATGCAGTGTTGCATCGAGAAGGAGAACAACTTCAAGCAACCTGGTGAGAGATACCGTTCCATGGAACCAGACAGGTACACCATATATTACTTGCTTTGGATACACAAGGGATAAGTTAAAGTCTTTTTGGAGTACTCAAAATTCATTCTTTCTTTATCATCTAATCTTCAGGCAAGAAAGATTTATCAAGAGATGGGTTGATGCTTTGTCCGACCCCCGACTCACCCATGAAATCCGCAGTATCTGGGTTTCCTACTGGTCTCAGGTACACCTCTCTTTCATTTCATGTTCCTCAAATTCCAAACCTTATTACAAGTGGAAAGTAAGAGCCGGAATGCCCCGAATGGAAACTCACAACATGCTGTATTGTCTTGTTGCTGCAGGCCGATAAGTCTCTTGGTCAGAAACTCGCTTCTCGTCTGAATGTAAGGCCAACAATGTGAAGGTGATGAGAGAGTTGAACATGTACTTTGAGAAGGAAGCAGTTGAGAGGATCTGGTACTTGGAATTATTATGGATTTAATCACTTTGTTCTATAATTATGTACTCCATCAAACATTTTGTGTGGTGTTATTTACCATGACCATGTCCTGATCTTAATAAGTGAAAATACTTCATACTATTAATAAATTAATTATTGTTTCATATTTAAAGATGCTGTCTCTCTTGGAATAATCAATAAGCTAATTGGTGTCATGAGAAATTTAACATTGAGGTTGTGTGTGTATAAGGGTGATATCATTTTATACTTTTAGTTATTAGTTATCAATTTTTTGTGAAAGATGTTATCATCTCTTTTTTAAAATGTTTTTATTTTTCATTTATATTATAAATGTAGATATGCACGACGGTTCAGAACCGCCGATTCTGGTTCCGAACTGCCGGTTCCGGTTCCCGAAAATGTGAAATCGGAACCGAACCGGCCATCCCACAGTTTCGGTTCGGTTTTAAACCGACGGTTCCGGTTCCCGATTTTTTTTTAAAATTTAAATTTTTTTGTTTTTTCAGTTTTAATTGTTTAATAATTCAATTTTAATTGTTTGATTTTGAGACATTGAACTTGTTGATGAAATCATGAAACACTTAAATCAAAACTTGAAATTTAATTTGTATTTGTAAATTTTTATCTTTTTTTAAAAATATCATTTGAATTTTGAGATTTGAAGTAGATAAATTATAATATTCTATAAAACATAATAATTTATTAAAAAATTGATTATTGATAATCTAAATTCTAGAATAAGATGATAAGATATTAACAATAAATTGTCCATTGTCATTACAATTTACAATTACAAATGTACAATAAAATCTTACAATTTCAATTTACAACAACACTAGAAAAATTTCAATAATACAAATTACAATCTACAAAATAAAAGGGGGAAAAAAAGAAAAAAATGACTTGAGTTTAAATTTAAGTTTCAATTTGAATATCAACTTGAAACTTAAATTTAAATTGACTACGTATTCCCGAAAGGAATCAAAACCCAAGTAGTTCTCGTAACTTACCTCTACTTACCTTGTCGGATGGTGGTCGGGACTCGGGTGGTGATGCCAATCTCACTCTCCTTCCGTATTAATGTCTTCATCCGTCACATAATCATCATCGTTGTGTTGACTTCGATCTTCCACTTTGACCAATCATCAAACAAACAAAGATTTTCTAAATTTTTAACACCTAAATTGGATCGTTGAGGATCCAAAACAAGGCCACCAAAGCTAAATGCTTGTTCGAGGCGGGAGCCGTAAACACCTCTTTTACAATTAATGATAACATAGGAAATGATTGAACTCTCCTTGACCACCACCACAAAATATCAAAGTTCTCTTCAAACTCAAATGTGTTAGTAAAATAAGAATCAAGTTCTTGAAAAATATTAGATTGAGCCCTTGCACGTTTTTGAGATCTAGCATCATAAAAGTTATAAAATTTCTCAAAAATTTGATACTTTCTAGAACTATCACCACTTCCACTACTATCATCACCACTAGATTGATCATCACTAGAAGAACTATGTTGTTGTTTGTATTCACTAAAAAGTTCTTTTAAGAGTTGATAAGTATTACCTACTATGTCTTTAGGATTAGGAGCTTGTTGTCTAATGTTTAAATCACAATTAGCATACAAATGATCATAATAAAGTGTTAACAATTCTTTCAAACCATCTATTCTAATACGTGAGTCTAAAAATTTAGCAAGTAAACACAAGTCCGGAATATTAAAAAAATACTTTAACCATTTTGATTTCATTGAAATAATAGTATCATGTAAAATTGGATTTGTTTCATTAGCACTAAAAGTAATGACAATTTTAACACAATTATCAACAACAATGTTAGTAGTAGGATAATAAACACCGGATAATTCTTCGGTAGTTTCATTAAAATTTTGCAAAACTTCACATAAAGTTGTGCATGTATCCCATTGATTAGCAAATAAAGTATGACCGGTGTGTTCAAGTGCATAAAAATTGCATATATGCTCTCTATATTGAAAAGATGCTTGCAACATTTTATAAGTTGAATTTCAACTAATAGAAATATCCAAAGGAAATTTTTTAGTGAAACATTATTATCACTTTTCATCAGTTAAGTATCACTTTTTTATTATAAATGGTAGTATAATTTCTTATCCGTCCCATGAAAGTCATTCAGTGAGACAATTTAACCCATCTCTTTGTTGTGCCTATGTATATTGCCAATGCTTGTGTATAATGTGAATGTGATGTGTTAATTCGTACAAATAAAATTGTATCAAAATCCAAGTCAGTCAAACCTAGTTTTTAGTGTTTATTACATTATCTTTTAGAGGCATATCATCAATTCATTTCAATTAAATTGATTAATGAGGGTGTAAATGTGTGGACTCTATCTAAATGTGTATTAATAATCTTTATTTATTTGTATTGAGTTGCATATTTGAGATTGAAATTCTGATTAGGGAGCGTATGTAACGGCCATATTCTTTTTAATCACTTTCAATTCCTTATGAGTAAAAGTAATAATATAAAAATTACTCATCTTTATATGAAGCTAACCAAACATTAAACACTACTAAGCAGTGGCCCTAAGTTTTAGTGCTCCAAGTGTCACACTTTTATTGGACGTTTTTGTACATATAATTTATTGTTTCCAAGATTTCAAATGGAGTACAACGTAACATTTGAAATAGTACATGCATACTCATCATATTTGTCGATCAATTATTGTATTTTGATTCATCATCCATAGATATGAGAGAGGATGTTATTTCATAATTATTTTTTAATATTGGAAATAATAATAAATACTGGAGTAGTATGAAGAGAAAGAATTGAACTTAAGCAGCATCTTGAGGGGCAGTGTGCCCACCAGAAATTAATGTTTTAATGTTGTCAGATTCTTAAAACCCAACTCACTTTTTCAATAGACAAACACAGAGGTTGCTACCACAACATGCTATATTGCATTAAAACATTATTAATTAATTAATTTATGACCATTGCTTTGTTTGAATATTGGTCAAAATCTTAATATTTGTTTGCCAAAAGAAATTTATAATATCATCCATTCATCACTAAACACTCTCATGCCAATCAAACTTGGTTTATCCAATAAACATTCACTGCGTGCACATAACATTAAATCACTGTATAAAGCCAACTTTATAAAAAAAAAGTTGGATCGCATTAAATCCGGCCCGACAAAGTGATAGAGAGATAAATCATGGTAACTGATCCCCATACTATCGTAGTGAAATACGATTATTAATTTTTGTACAGGTTATCACTTTTGTTGATCAGTTGAACTGTTCATGCGGGTGTATAAAGCCGACTTTCAGTTGCGTATCTAATTAAGGACAAGGGGGTACAAGTGTACCCCAAATTGAAATTCTTTTAACTACTACCTATTGTAAAGTAAAATTAAAAATAAAAAATGTACCCCCATTTGTGACTATAAAACCAATTACTCAGTCCTCATTTTAAAATTATTATTTTTGTGTACAATAAATTTACACTTTTCTAAATAACAAATATCATGTATTTCACTGAAGAGTTAATATTTCTTTTTTCATAATAAAATGTACATTTGGAAAAATCTAAAATAATTTTAAAATAAATAAATAATTTTAAAATTTCAACTCCTCAAATAAACAAGGGTGTTGCTCATTTATTTTAAGATTAAATTTAGAAATGTATTTTTATTATGAATTAGTTCTTTTATAGGACATGCTTCGTAATGTTACACTCGTTCATACTCTCACATCCCTTTATTTATCAATCCCAAAATAATTTATATACTCCCAAAACGTATAACTTTTAATATTAACTCCTTTACAATTCTATAGTACTATAAATGTGCCGTCAACTTTTACCCTTACTTTAAATACATTTTTCTTAAATACGTATAAGCAAATATACACGTATTTTATAGGATAAGGAGTAGTAAATTGTACCCCAAAATATAAATTCTGGATCCGTCACTGCCAACTTTGTTAATATATTATTATGGGAAAAAACTTTTTCATGAAAATGTGTAATATTAATGTTTTTTTATATAAAAAATGAAATGATAATAAAAGGTATAAATGTTTATGAGTAAATTATTTCATGAGAAATACTATATAAAAACTATAACATTTTTAATGATAAAGAAAGAGTGAAATGTTTTTGTATAACACTTATTCATAGGGTAGTCTAAAGACTTAGTCCATTAAAACTTTTCAAAAAGTTGAATCGTAATTTGTAAAATTTAATCGTATTTTGTAAAGTTATAGTTTTGTAGTTAGAAGGTTTGAAAAAATTTGATCAATCTCACATGAAAACGAGGATGGCGCATAATTGCAATTTAACTTTTAGAGCAAGTAATTGCATTTTAACATATTTTTATTTACACACTAACTGCATTATATGAATTTATTTATGTTCTAAGTTGTTATTAAAAACAAGAAGTTCAATGGTATGTAACCTAGCTAGGGAGTGGTGGATTGCAATATTTTATATATATATTTTTTAAAAACTTTATAGAAATTTTCTCACTCACATTTTATTAAATACATGTGCAAAATTTATTATTTCATACATGTGAACCAAACACTCCTTATATATATTTAACTCTACATAAATATTAATGAATATATTTGTGGTGACTGAGGAGTATTAACTTTTGTCACAAGAATTAAAAAAATCAAATTTATGAAATAAAAATCTCAAGATAAATTATTATTCTCAAGATCAAGTCTTGTTACATATATTTCAAAATGACATGATTTAGGCCTTATGCATGGCCTTAATTAGGTCTTGAAATAATCCAAATCCCTTGAATAAATACCCCTGTTAGGGAAAAATTCAAGAAATTAGAGAATTTACTAACACCTTGATTGCTCTAATGGGAATACAATAAATTTTCTTATAATACAAAATCAAATCTTAGCTCTCATAATTACATGCATGAAATATTTTTTGCATAAATTTTAAGAAAATTAACAATACAAAAAATGAATTAAAAATAAATATAACGTCAAATATTGTTGATGTATTTAATATCAGATTAGGAAAACAATTAAACTTGGGGTGTTATTAATTACTAGAATTTAATTAAATAAAGAATTACTAGTAATTTAATACGGACAGCGGAAAAGAGCACATGGGGCGTGGGGTGGGGTAGGGGGGGGGAGGCGCTGACCATCGCGACCGTTCATCCAACGGCTATAATTTAGTAGCTGTTGGTTCATCCAACGGCTATAATTTAGTAGCTGTTAGTTTTCAAAAATATGAAAAGTGGAGGAAAAGAAAACATAATAAAGACACAACGGCTATAATTTCACAAGCCGCTGTTTACGTTCTCCCCAAATTCTCACGTTCCACCCCATAAATTCAATTGAACCATCCTCCAGAGAGACGATATTTCACACATCGTTGATATAGATTGAGAAAGAGGGGTGTCTCCATTGATTGATTTGATGGGGTTTTCTCTATAGTCCCTCTCTCTCTCTCTCTGGATCTGTTGAGGAGTGTATGACTGGGTTTGGTGGGGATTTCTCTGCGACTTTTCTTGATTTGAAGGTTGCTTTCTTTTCTTCTCGATTCTTTCATCTCCTTCTGTTCTTGGTTTCTTTGACATGATCTGGGGTTTTGCTATTGAGCCTTGAATCTTGATTATTTGAAACTTTAGTCTGTTTCTTCCTTCTCCCACGTCATCTTTATGATTGTTGGTATTTTTTTGTTTAAATTTTTTTGTGAGTTTATGATCAGTGTCCTTTTATTTCCAGAAGCTGAATTAAAAAAGAAGGATGAATATGGGATCAGATGAGAATTTTCCAGGTGTGATCAGGTCCTCAAATGTTCAAGGTAGTTTAAAATTTCGAAAGTTAAACCTATCTTGGTTAATTCTTGTTTGGATAACTTTTATTCTGATGTTAAAAAAATTAATACTCTTTTAATGAAGTCAAAATATGTGTTTACACAGGAGGATTAAGGCCTGGAGGTGGGAAATTTACTGCAGGGGTTGGAAATAACAGAAGGGCATTAAGTACAATTAACAAAAACATAATCGGAGCTCCTCCTTACCCTTGTGCTGTTCACAAGAGAGGGATTTCGACAGAGTATGTATTTCATAAATTTAAGTATCTTGTACTTAATTTTCCTACTCTTGAATCATTTTCTTGAAATACTTGAAAACCAATGTTTCAATCTTGTATATTGAATAATGTTTATTGCTGATCTTGATCAGAAAAAATGCTGCTAGTAGGAAGAATCCTGCTATTCCAGTTCATCGCCCTGTCACTAGGTTTGTTTATTACTGCTCATTCTCTTGTGTTCTACTGTTCTTTCAATGTCTTAAATTGCAAATCATTATCTTGAGCTCCCTTGGTAATTTGAAATCAAGATTTGATATTTGCATTCTAAATTCATGTCCAGGAAATTTGCTGCACAAGTTTCTGTAAAAGAGCAGCACCAATCACTCGAGGTTTTATTTTGAATTAATATAAGATGACATACTTTTAAATTTCAGACTTTCTATTAAATTTTTGGTGCCTAACTTGATTGAACTATGTATTATTATAGGAAGTGAAGCCATTGGCTCAGCCAATTCCAACTACACATGGAACCTACGACTGCATTGTCATCGACGAAGATGACTACAAGAATGTGGAGGATGACTACAATGTGCCAATGTTTGTGCAACATACAGAAGCTATGATGGAAGAAATAGACAGAATGGTATGCATTTTAGTTTGTTTATCTTAATTATCAGGATGTAAGGTAATTTATCGGGTAATGAAATTCGTTTGTCTTTATCTTGTTGTGGTGGTTGAATGCAACACTGGATGCTGTAAACGGATATACAGGACGCAGAAGTTGAAATGGAGGATATTGATGGTGAGGAGCCAATATTGGATATAGACAGTGCTGATAAGAAGAATCCACTTGCAGTAGTTGAGTACATAGATGACATGTATGCCTACTATAAAAGGACAGAGGTGATATTTTCGGGTTTATTCCTCTTCGATTTCGCACTATTTAGTCACTTAATCATATACTGCAATGCAAAGAGCTGTTTTAGTTGCATATATGAGTTCTTTCTAGCTTCACTTGATGGCATGTATGCCCTACTATAAAAGCACAGAGGTGACATATTCAGATTTTTCTCCTCTTTGATCATGTACAATATAGTTCCTTTAATCATGTTCTGTAATGCAAAAGGCCATCTTTTGTTGCAGTTTTGATTTCTTTCCAGCTTCACTTGGAGGCAGAATCCGGTTCTTTTCAATTTGATTATGTTCTTAAGCCATTCTCCTGCATGACCTGTTTCAATTGAATCAATGGTTTTCTTCTAGTGAATAGAAATAATCCTGTCATATATCTCACCTAATGTGATCCCGGTATTCGATTTCCCCTCGTTGTTTATTCGTGTCAAGTTTGATTACAGGGATTGAGCTGTGTGGCGCCAAACTACATGGATCATCAATTCGACATCAACGATAGAATGAGAGGCATTCTTATCGATTGGCTGATCGAGGTAAAAACAAACAATGCTTTGAACTTCTCCTTATCGCATTTACATTATGTTGTATCAACATTATCATGTTTGTACATATATAGGTTCATTACAAGTTCGAGTTGATGGAGGAGACGCTATACTTAACTGTGAATCTCATCGATAGATTCTTAGCTCTTCAGTCAGTGGTTAGAAAGAAATTGCAGCTAGTAGGTGTCACTGCTATGCTTATTGCCTGCAAATACGAAGAAGTGTTCGTCCCTGTCGTGGAGGATCTTATACAGATCTCCGACCGAGCTTACTGCAGACAAGAAGTCCTAGATATGGTACCATTCAATATCAATCTCATATAGAAAGTAAATTCAGAAAAATCTCATCAGAAGTTATACCTACCTTACCTACCTTCTTGTGTTTTACCAGGAGAAGTTGATGGTCAACACTTTGCAGTTCAATCTCTCGCTTCCGACTCCATATGTGTTCGTGAGAAGGTTCTTGAAGGCTGCTCAATCCGACAAGAGGGTAGGTAACCAATCAAGTGAATGATGATCTATGCTATATGACTTTTCACATTATGAACATTTTGTTTGTTTGATGTCATTAGCTTGAGCTGCTCTCCTTCTTCATGATCGAGCTCTGCCTCGTGGAGTACGAGATGATCCGCTTCCCACCTTCCCTGTTAGCAGCAGCTGCAATCTTTACAGCTGAATGTAGTCTCAGCGGTTGCAAGAAGTGGAGCAAGACAAGTGAGAAGCACTCAGGTTACACCCAAGAACAGCTCATGTAAGTGAGACTTTCCGATAAGGTAAGAAAGAAAACACGAACGTGCAAATGATCGAATGTTTTACGTGTAGCAGGGAATGCGCAAGACTGATGGCAAGTTTTCATCAGAGAGCAGGAAGTGGGAAGCTGACTGGTGTGCATAAGAAGTATAGCACTTCCAAATATGGGTATGCTGCCAAGGCTGAACCGGCCGGTTTACTCATCACTGATGATGAGTATTGAAAGGTTATTTTGAGGAGTGGTGGGGTGGGCAATTTGAGCAACATAAGTTGCCCCTGGGTGTTAGTGTTACATACAACTGATTTTGGTTGTGTTAATTCTTTATATTTCTCATGGATAGTGTTGTTTTGTGTAATTTCATAAGTTTGTTAAACAGTTCCTATTTTATCCATCATCCATGGATATGTAAGTATTGGAATTCTTCATTAGGATCTCTTCATCTATTCACTCTTGATAAATTGCAGCCACTATATATATATATATATAAATTTTTTTTAAATCCTAGTTTTTTTTAAAAGAATTTGGACATCCTTCCTATCCTGCAATGGCATGTGGATTCATTCAACTATACTTGCAATCCCATAATTGATTCCTCAAACGATCTCTTACATGCAACCATGTGTGTGATTATTATACACAAGTTTTTTTTGAAACACATGTGCTGCTCTATCCACGACCATATGTGCGATTCTACATGCGACCATGATCACTTTACATGATAAAGAAGGTGAAAATGACATTTTCTCAGAAAAAATTATATTAACATATTTTTCTTTTAGTGTTGGAGATTAAGAAAGTATAGAGTAAGATAAAAGGAGTGATAGTTTAGGTAATTAATAAGAAAGATGTATAAAATTGATAGATCGCGAGTAAAAGTTACGCGACAATTTTGTAGTACAATGGTATTGTGAATATGTTTATATTTTACATTGCTATTTTCAGAAGTTTGCATAAGTTCTGGTGCGAATGAAAAAGTGTGAAGTAATTAGTGGGAAATTATTTTTAAACCATCAAATTATTCCAAAAAAGTTGAGGAATTAGTATGTAACTTTTGTTAAATAATGTAGAATAGATGTTAACAATTAATTATACGGACAAATAAGTAAAAAAATCGTGAACGATTCAACAGCACAGTTAATAAGAAGATTGCATTTAGAATTCTGGGGAATGCTGATAAACATATCCATAATTTAATATACATGAATTCAGTCTGGAAATAGTAATATTTTGTACATGAGTAAGCAATTAAAGAACTATTAAACATTAGCTTAACTTTAGTAGCGTAAAGCAAAATCATCAAAGTATCTTTAGTTATATAGCCTACAGGGAAACAGAGGAAGATCACTCATCTGAGTTGATAATCTGAACCGGGTCATCTTCCAAAGACCCGAGTTCGGGTACCAACTCCAGAACAGGGTCATTGTTATTCTCCAATTTTTCAGGGAAACTAGACGTCTCACTCTCATCGTTTCTTCTTTCCTCTAGAGCTTCTTCTTCAACTCGATAGTAAGCCTGTTTACAATGGTAGATATCTTTGTAATAGTCACTGTTGTCAAGAAGACATGTCCAAAACTAATGGTGTGTGCGTGTGTGTAAAGGTAAACATTCAAAGATGAATGCATTCATTACTAATTCTAACCAAAGAAGGTGAGATGTAGCAAAGATGTGAAGAACACTGTCGTTCTACGACAACCAGTACATCAAAAATTCAAATTGCGTTGTTATATAATAATGTTCCAATCACATATAGAGATGGTGAAATAACAAGGCCCAACAGTATATCCAAAAGATCCCAAGTTAAAAAGCATACCACGCATGTTCGAGGTGGAGAAAGCACTTTGAAGGAATTGGGGCGGTTATTAAAATTTGTTTCAGGAACACCAGGTATCCCTTCTGGCACAGTGAAATGATCCACATCATGGCCCACCTGTCGATAATTTTTTTGCCATCATGAATACGTAAAAGCAACAAAATGAATTTCATTCAGATTAGTTTAATGAGCAGTAGTGCAGAAAGAAACATCAGATAGAATTTTACGAGTCAAATGTCCTAAAGTTTTATTGCAACAATTTTATTGACTATGCACCACTCAAGACAATTATGGTGAATTATTTCCTACAGCTTATATATTAGATTAATATTCCACCATTATTCTACAAACAAACACATGGGTGTCTATGACACAAAACGGTGGATGCTATACACATCCTAGTCTACCCGGTATAGTATCTACCAAACCTGTAATAACACTCGTCTCTTCGAGTTAGAGGGTGAATTTATGTGATAGGAGAGTAAACTTGAGTTTAGAGTACATGGGTCCTTACTCTTCCAGGTCCACCAAATTCCCAAGCATCACTGTCCAAAGCAACTCTATATTTTCCAGGCAAGTCACAACCAACCTTATACCTGTGAAATGTGTGAAACAGAAAATACAATCAATATAATCAAGTTTAAATTTAACCAATTGGTATACTATAATCTTAAGAATAAGTATATACCCTTCATATGTATTTTCAGGGTGGAAATTAAACACAAACACTAGATCTCCACGCTCGAAAACAATGACCTGTAAAAGCAATAAACCAAAAGATAAACCAAGTTGTCAAACACTATACGACAGCATGCCCTCATCAAGCAAATTCCTTCTTATTAAAAAGGAGGTTTTCTAGAAAAAGAAGCAGAAAATATAAAAAAACATTTGCAGTGCATCAGATGCCCTTCTAGCAGTAAAAGTAAAGAATGCTTACAGTATTGCTAAAAGAAAATTTCTTACCTTGTCCTTTTCATCCGAACTGCTGACAATTTGTTTTGAAGATGCAAGGAATTTAAATTTCTCATCAAGCAAATTCATTGCTTGGTCAAAAGCATTCAGAAACTGCATTTACAATCACAAGTGTAAAAATATTGGATAAATTTCGCCACAATTATTCAAGTTAATTAAATCTAAAATATTTTTAGGAGGAAACATACACTGTTGCTGAGATAGCTTCCACTAACTATTATGCACGTTCATAATTTGTTATTCATAAGATGGTACTCAGCATTTAGAGGTTCTGGAATATGCCAAATATGACGTACGGACGAGAACAATGCAAGATAACATTTTTTACTCTGAGAAGTTAAAACATGGATCCTAATGCAGGGTTTCAACTTTAGGATGCAAAACTAGCGTAGGTACTAGATTGAAAAATTGATTGAATATTCTCAAGAAAATTGGGAAAATACAAACGCACACAAAATGAAAAGAAGTATAAAATTAAACACACTAAAGAGGACCTTAAATCTAAGATGTTCAATGTCCACAAGGTCCCATTGGCGTCTGCATTTATCATAACTCCAACCATTGCCTTCTCTAGGAAAGTCAATCCACTCTGGATGCCCAAACTACACATTGACCACAAAAATCTATGCTGTTAAAAGACTAGAAAAGTACCTGTGAACATCAAATGTAGAAAAAATGTCTTTGTAATTTGAAAAAGGATGCCTTTTAGAATCGATTATATCTTTATTAACATGTACAAACCCCTCACAATAATTCATGATAAGTAACAAAGAGAAATTTCAATTCTTTGCAACCCAACTCGTGTATCCTATATGCAAAATAAACTTTATTTATACAGCAGAAGCTTTTACTCCAACCAATCTATCAACTGCCATTGTGCAGCATCCTAGAAGGATTTTCAATTTAAAGTGAGCTCACCTCATTTCCCATAAAATTAAGGTAACCCTCTCCTCCTAATGCCATCGTTAAGAAATGAATCATCTGCAGTAACATCAAACAAATTAATACCATATACTTGGAATGACTGAACATAAAGCCAAAATCTCATACATGCAGCTAATAAAAGATTTCTAAAGTACCTTGTGAAGGGCAATTCCTCGCTCAATTACTGGAGAAGCTTCAGTCAAACAGGACATACCAGAATACATATCTTTATCCATCAGTAGAAATGCAACTGTTTTGTCACCAACAATGGCCTATTCATTGCACAGACAATACAGCAAATATAAATACAGGATATTTACTGCTGAAAGTGATAGGGATTGGCATCAATTGTAAAACAGATCTCTATTTGAATGACAATCATAACATAGTTCACTTTTCTATTTAAGAAACAGGAATACTGGAAGGAACTAAAGGGTGTGTGTATCTAAAAAGGTCAGCAAACATTACTAGAAAAAGAATACGAGATTTTTAATAGAGACTTTCAGAAGTAGTAGTTCAATACAGCCCCGCAGTGGAATTTAAGTTTAAGATAAGCGATATATATAAAGTTCAAATTCAGAGGAATAATACCTGATCGTGACTCTCAGCATAAGCAATGCACTTTTCACTGTATCTCCTATTCGTTAAGCTCCATGATATTTCACTCATTGACCAATCTTCATCCTTTTTATTCTTTATGTAGTCAATCCACCTGTCAGGAATGGCCATTGCAAGGCGATAGTCAAAACCAATTCCACCTTCGGAGACAGGCCGGCCAAGTCCAGGCATGCCAGAAACATCTTCAGCAATCACCGTTGCATCAGGCAAAATGCTGGATATGAGATTATTGGCCAACATCAAATAAACCACAGCATCAACGTCAGTGGCTTCACTAAAGTACTCATAGTAGTTCCCAGTGAATCCCATGTTTATTCCATGATGATGATACAACATTGAGGTTACCCCATCAAATCTAAATCCATCAAACTTAAACTCATCGATCCACCACCTCAGATTGGATAGCAGAAATCGAAGAACTTCCCAATTGGCATAATTGAATAGCCTGCTATCCCACAATTTGTGATAGCCTCGATCTCCAGTATGGAAATAAGAATCTTGAGAGCTTTGCCCAACATCAAAACCATTAAGGCCATCAGTGATATTATTACTTGCATGGCTGTGAACTACATCCATCAGTACTTGAAGACCTAAGCTATGTGCCTTATCGATCAAATACTTAAGGTCTTCTGGGGTGCCAGATCGACTGCTCACTGCAAAAAAGTTTGTAACATGGTATCCAAATGACCCGTAGTAGGAATGCTCCATTATAGCCATCAATTGAACTGTGTTATAGTTGTTTGCTTGAATGCGTGGCAAAACATCATCTGCAAACTCTCTATAAGTACTTACTCGGGGTTCTGAACTACTCATGCCAACATGTGCTTCATATATTCGTGGTGCCACAGGTTTAGGAGGACGAGGGTGTTTAAACTGATACCTGCAGAACTAAGGAAATGAGACTGCTTACTATGTCCAGGTATGTTCATAGGACAGATCTCAAATAAAATTTTTGAACTTAATAAAATAGTGAAAGACGGAACATAAAGCAACTTAAGAACCAGAATATGTTGAGCTCAGTGTATTCAATTTAAATCTTTAAACTTTCTTCACCGTTAAAATACCTTTCTGTAGGTGGTGGGTCCCAGTAGACACCATCATAAGGTGCGGCAAACTTTGTAGAGTCCTGAGTTGCATACTTTATCCAAGCAGGAATTCGATCGACCCAAACTCCATTGCCATGCTTAAATTTAAATTTGACTCTTGAGTTATGTGGAATGGCAGGATTCCCACCAATATCAGGAATTCTGATGCTCCATACGCCAAATTCATTTTTCTCCAATTTGTGTCCGGCACCATTCCAACCGTTAAAATCACCTATAACTTCAGCTTCCCTAATCACAAGAAAGTCAAATGTTAGGTCTAGACCTGGCATGAGATCTATAGGCCAAAATCAAGAAAAGAAATCGCTGTAATAAAAATTATCACATCTGTTATATATGCAGGCTATATTAAGATTAACACAGTATAGATTAGCAGTTGGCATTAGTACAGGACCACAGGTCAACATGACATTTTAATGGGAGAACAAATATACATCTATTATTTTGCCTTTTATTTTCTACTTTATATTAAATTAAATTTATAGTTTGACTTTAAAATTCATTATAGTTAATACTTAATATTAACTTTACTGCTCTACACAGTCTAGTTCATTCAATTTTATGCAATTTGCAAGTATACATAAACTGAGAGTAAACAAAAGAGAAATATAAAATAAAACTGAAAACTCATTATATATGAAACCAACAGACTCACTGTGCAGCTGGGCCCCATTCACGATACACAATGCAACCTTCCTCCCGGTTGAATCCGAATTTCAGATAACCTGAATAACACTGTAAGCAATTTACATATACACATCTTCACTAGTGAAATATTTATAAAATACTTTGATTTTATAAAGTTGAAGTGACTAACATTTTCAATTGATTTAACACACTTCGAACAAATCATAAAATGACTAGTAGCTCACACTGTACTTCAACGTATAATTCGTATTACCTTGGGAAAATTCCTCTAGGCTTCCCTCATGCTTTTCAATGAGCTTCTTTTGGTCTACATATCTCTTCATTCTATACTTGAAATGATCTTTATAAGCTTCCAATCCTGGATCTAAATTTACAAGACCAACTTTTTCAGCATCCTCCTCCATATTTACCACTGTAGGATTGTCATCGGTAAGAACTGCTGAGACGGAAGACCTGTTCGCCTAGTGCGTAAAAAAAATCCTTTAATCTTAACGTTCAGATGAAGAATATATTAAGTGAAAGGTGAAGAAGAGCTGAGGCCTGAGTTGTATCTAGATCTTTTATTAAGCATATGATCCGAGTGATTCATATATAACAAAAAAGCAATGATTAACATTCTAGGAAAACCACGACTGCTAAAGGTTTATCATTCTATGTACTTAATTAGCACACATTGAGGTTTATCATGGACTTCCCATGATCTGTAACTGAATTGTTCTTCTGAGACATTGGAGGACTCATCATCAAACGGGGTTGACTTTCATGAGGAGTAATCATTTGGTCAGGAAGAAATAAGGGAGTCTTTGAGGAATCTGATGGGTCCCTAGTGGGGGTATGGGATACGATGAAGTTTAGAGTCCCTTGATGGTTCTCTAACCAAAAAGAGTTTAAAGCTTTCCATGTGGATGATATTGAAAGAGATTGAAGCTTAGTGCAGATAGTTCTGAGGATCCCCCCACTTTATGCACTCATTCTACCTCTTTATTATAAAAAATGACAGTTTCTCAATATAAAAATAATGAAGATAGGGAAGCACAAAAATATTGGTTTGTCAATGAATTTTATGTTAACATCTACAGCACTAAAAAAAATCAATATCAAACACCAAAGCATACCTTTCCATGTGCTATTACACTTGATAACAAAGTAGCTCTGCTCTTCGCTAGTAATTTTCGAGAACTAACGATGAGTCCAGAAGGTTGCTTAGTGATGCACCTACCACTAACTGAGGCCTGTCAAACAAATTCCAGAATAGTTTTAACTGAGGCTTGTCAAGGAACTCGTAACTTTTAAGACGGTCGAATTGCCTATAACCAACTATGATTACAATTAACATCCCAATAATCAAAAGTAATCTACTGTGGCTTCATTTCAGCATCAAAGCCGTAAAACTTGATCAACTTTCCAATCGCATACTCGGAAAAAGAGAATACAAAAAAAATATAGATTTCACAGAATAACAAAAAGGAACTTTACTTCAGGACTATAAACTATCAAAAACAGAAACCTGAAAGAAACAGCAGTAATTCAAGTATCAAGTAGAAATTATGGAAAACGAGAAACTGAACCAAAACGGAATTACCACATAGTAGAGTTCACTTGTAATCGGCGGCGATGATGAAAGAGAAGATCCGGTGAGGAGATTACACGAACTGTACATATCCTCGGAATCAGTTGAGGAGCGAAGTGTAGTGGTGAAGGGAGATCGCACGAAACGGACGTTGCTCACATAACACACTTATTCAGGGGTCTTTCCAAGCATAATCGTTCATTCTGATTCAGCCAGAGGAATTATCCTAATGCTAGGGCGAAGCTCCGTTGATTTGACACATTTACCCTTTCTAGCGATTCACGATGGGGATGGCCACGGAATCCGAAACCGAAGTCAATCGAGCCGACTCCGATTCAATTGGGGAGATTTTTTTTTTTTTAATTTTGATCGTATAGTTTGGGTTTCAGGAAAAAGCAAAAAAAATAAAAAGGGGCGGGGAAGGTATTTAAATACCCCACCCCGTATATATATATATATATATAAAGGCAAAAGTTTGTGTGTGCCCGAGCATACGGGAGCACATTCTATGTGCTTTTAGAATTTTGTGCTAAATTGTATACCCTTTAGTATAAAGATGTGTACCCTTTATTTTACAAGACAAAAACTTGTGTGCGTCCGGGTGCACGGAAGCACACTCCGTGTGCCTTTAGAATTCTGTGTTAAATTGTATATCCTTTAGTATAAAGATATTGTAACAACAAATTTTGTATTTATAATAAAATAAATACAATACTGGGTACAAAGATAATTTCATATGGATTTAATTTGAATTATATGTAAGCAGGTTACAATCTCAATCAGTCCCCTGATTCTTCTCTCGAATCAATGTGGCTTTGACTTGACTTTAATTTGACTTGTGTTTTGATTTTGACGAAGTGTATGCTGACTATGTTGACAGCGTGTATGTTGAGTTGGATCTTCAAATGAAGCTTGTCCGAGCTCGAGTGTGTAGTCTTGAACGTTGATCCGGAGGTGTTGAACCTTTGTTCGGATTGAACGTTGACTGGAGGGCATTCCTCGAAGAACACTTGATCTAGGGGACTTGGAGCCTTGATCCCAGATTAGTGGCTGCTCTTGGCTTGAAGTTTTGAAGATGCTTTGAAGCTGAAACTTTGGAGGCTTGAAGACTTGAAGATTCGTTGAAGATCTTGATCTTGAAGCTTTAGAGACTTGAAGACTTGAAGCTTTGTTGAAGATCTTGAGCTTGAAGACTTGAAGATTCGTTGAAGATCTTGAGCTTGAAGCTTCAGAGACTTGAAGACTTCAAGTTTTGTTGAAGATCTTGAGTTTGAAGTTTTTAGAGGCTTGAAGACTTAAAGATTCATTGAAGATCTTGAGCTTGAAACTTTAAAGACTCGAATGCCGCTTGAAGCTTTGAAGACTCGAAGGCCGCTTGAAGGCTTGAAGATCTTCGAAGATCACTTGAAGACTTGAGTTTGAAGACTTGAAGATCCTCGAAGGCCGCTTGAAGCTTTGGAGGCTTGAAGCTTTGAAGACTCGAATGCCACTTGAAGGCTTGAAGATCTTCGAAGATCACTTGAAGACTTGAGCTTTAAGACTTGAAGATCCTCGAACGTTCTTCGCTTGGAGCTCCGAAGGCTTGAAGATCGCTTGAAGATATTCGTTCGTTCTTCGCTTGAAGCTTCGAAGACTTGAGGATTTGAGGGAGCGCTGCTCGTGTTCTCGATCTCTTCAAGAGCGTCTTGTTTTCCGCTGCTCGAATCTTTGTGTGTCTGTCTCCTCCTCTAAATGAATGGTAGAGACCCCTTTATATAGATGAGAAGTGAGGTCCAGGCTATTTGGGCCTTACTTAACGGGCTTGGGCCTCCAACTTGCTGGACCATAATCGGACTTATTTGACTTGGGTCAGACCTCATTTGCCTTGGGCTTAATTGACTTGGGTCAGACTTCATTTTAATTTAAGTCCATTTAATTTATTAAGCTCAAATTAATTATCAATTATTTACTAATTTACTTTAGGAATTAATTTATTTAAATTAAAATTGATATTTAATCAATAAAATCCACGTGTCACCATTTAATTGGACCATAAATTTTAATTGCTTACAGATGTGTACCCTTATTTTATGAAGAAAAATAAAAAATATAATGAAAATCATATACCCTTTAGAACAAAATGATGTACTCTTATTAATTAAAGTGTATATCCTTTAGAACAAAATAATGTACCCTTATCCATAATACTAAATTCTAAAGGCGCACGGCGTGCGTCTGGGAGCACGCAAGCCTCACTCATCAATAAAAAGTAATAATATGTGTAAACTTTGAATTAAACATCATATGTCTCTTTTAATTAATTTATTTTTTTATGTATTTTAAAATTTTTTAAAATTATAATTTCATTAATTTTAAAACAATATAATAATTATAATAAATTAAAAAAAAATTCGGTTGGGTACGGGGATACCCGACACCGATAGGGGTGTGGATAGAGTGCAAAATTAATTCCCCAACGATGTATGAGACGGGTTCAGGGATAAAAGTTTTCAAACAGTTCGGAGATGATATTGTTAAAACCTGCCACGTTGACAACCCTAATTCACGATCGTTTTGCAAGTGCATAAAATAAAACTCACAAATGGAGTTTAAAAAGAATGATAATTACAAATAATATGTGAAATGGAGCTTTAAAACAGGATAAATATGATACATAATCATTTGCTTTCTTATATGGTCAAAAATTACTCTTTCTATTTCAGAAATACATGCACGATATAGAATTTAAGAAAAATAATTTTTTTATTGTAATGATGTACGAAAGAGAAGTGATATTTTCGGTAATTAGAATGTTTCATTTTTTAATATTATAGTATTGTAAAATTATTGATATTGTGCATTGTTTTCGTTTTTAGGACGAATTAAAATATAAAATGTGCAAATATTTTTTAAATGGAGGGAGGAATGTACAGTGAATTAATGATCGTCGTCATTGCCTACAGTCCCATGGAAGTTATTCCCACTTAAATTTATGAGTCCGACTAAGGTGCACTTGGTTTATTAGTGCACTTGGACAATCGTAACCATTATATTAGTTTTTAAATCAATCCCCATCATTATATAGTATAAAATAATTATTTTTTTAATATAAAAAAACCACCCCACTACCCATTTTAGCTATAAATTTGGGATGCACCGATGCACCCTACAATAATCCTAAATTTATAGTTGAACTAGAGTGCACCTAATTAATATGATTTATTAGATTAAGAAACTACTTAATAATTATCCTAGGAAAAAAATAAATAATCAAAATTTAAAAAATAAAAATAATCATGCCTTAAAAAATAACCTAAATCGGTGTATCGATGCATCATAGAATAACCCTTAAATTTAATTTAAATTATAAATTCAAATTTCTACAACTATTAGGAGTATTATAGTAAAAAAGGATCAATAGTTTTAAAAGAAAGAAAAATTATATATTATTTCTATATTACAACCCAAATCCAATCCATTAAACTTAGCTAATTACTACTAGTACATAATTGTTCTTTGTTTGTTCATATACTTATGAAGGAAGGGTAAAAATGTCAAAGTAAAATACTTGCAGCCTTAATTTCCGTGGCATTATCACCTCACCCGCCGCATAAATATCTGAATTCCGAGGCAAAAGCCGTAAAACTGTCATTAAAAGCGCAATTGTCTTTTAGCGCTTGTAGTTACTTTATAATTTCACCTATTGTGTTGGCGCTTTTCATTGTTTATTATTCGAAATTTGATCAATTATAAGGAGACGCAAGGAATATTCTTTGCAATAACATGCTGCTTGACAAGAATAAGATTTTAGATATATGTTGCCTTTTAAAAGAAAATTGTGCATGCGGAGTAAAAAATTGTTTACGTGGCTCCCATATTAACACTCTTTAATCTACAGAAAATAACTTTTCAAAACAATCAAAAATGTTTTCAATAAAGAAAGTTAATAAATAGTGATTGATGATATCAAAACAATTAAGTTAAAATAATCTATTCAAACAAACTTGAATTGAATAGATCAACCCAGAAATGAGGATGATATTAGTCTCTGGCCGCATACCTTAAATACTAACAAAGCTGAGTTTGTATTCGAACAAACATGTGGAAGAAGCAGTAAAACTGCTGTGGTTCTCTACATGAGTGGTTTTACCCGTCTCCGTTGAGTAACTAAATATTCTTTCATTTTCTAACCAAAACCATATCTCACCTCCTGCGTTAAACATCGGGTTAATTCCGTTCTTTCACGAATGGCACAGGAATCTTTCTTCTACCCCATTTCTGTTTCTTGTAATCTTCCAACTCCATCCCTCCATAATTTCACCATCAAAACCCACCAAAGCTAGTTTCCCATCCCAATTCAACCCCCAAAATTTTCCAACAACAGATAGACGACGATTCACTGTGAAACGTTCAGCCTCCACATCTAAAGCGACAACAATCACTTCCTTGGTTCCCTCGTCAACCTTATTAGCTATCACACAGTGACAAGCTCCTCGCGTCGGAACCACCATCGCAGCCTTCCACCACATTAGCAGTGTGAGGAACTTTCAAGCTAATCCAGCACATGGATGGACCAGGGTGAGAACCTCACAACCTAACACTCCGAATTTTGTATCCTTGTAAAAGGAGACAACTCTATAGTCTCCCGTGGCTGCAACGGAAAACATGGAAACTCCATGGGTATCCTGATGGGGATCAGGTAACAGAATGGAGCGGGAGATGACCGGATTACAGAGAACTCAAGATTACCAAGCCATCACAGGATGAACTGAAGTGAGTATTATTAGCCCATGGGGGATTAATATCTATGTGACACCAGTGGTGAACGACTGGGGTATGACGCATGTGCATTTCCACAAAGAAGCGTTCCTGAATGAGTACTCTCCACTCTTTGCACACTAGTTGAACCTGTGACAGATACTTGATAGGAAGCCAACTCAGGATCTCCATCATCACTCCAGTCGGAAATATTGGTCCCGGTGCCTCCTCATCTGTCTTTGCCTCCTCCATCCATCTGTTACAGAATCTCTTATTTTTAGAGCCCTCTATCCTCTCAAATTTGAAACTAGAAAAGTATATACATATACTGTCAAAACTAAAATGAATGTGAATATACATGTCAAATATTACATTAAAATGAAATGAATGCACATATCAAATGCAAAATGTCAGATATTATAATGTCACTGTTCCACGAAATTGTTCATAAGGTAAGTAATTGAATAAATGATCCATCAATAGACCTAATTTTCATAATTTTTATCTGACACACACAATATTTAACAAATTCTCGGACAGAGGAGCATATATAAAATCTTAAAGACAACTTGGGTAATCAGTCATTCAGATCGTTGAAAAATAGAATGCAATCAAATAGTATTACACATAATCTTTTAAACAAGAACCAAATTTGAAAACTAAGTTAAAAGGAACAGATCAGCATCAAATAATTTTAGGGTTCAAAGAGAAGTAAGTAAATGTCGAATAAAAAATGAATCCACATCTTTCCTCTCGATTTTCAGATACGAATTGAACACTTTCATCATACAACAAAGAAGACGATCGTTACACAAGTTATTGAGAACGTAAAATTAAGATCTAATGTGCAAATTTAAAATATCAAAACATGAAATAGCAAATCGGATGTATCGAAACAGAAATACAGATTCGAAGGGAATAATCAAACTACGTAAAAAGAGAAATCCATGAAACTCTACCAACAGCAACCGTGGAGAGTTACCGACTTACCATACTCGATCTTCAACTATAGAGAGAAAAGAAGAAAGGCCCTTATATACACGAATTCAAATTCATGCACACAATTAAGAAATTAGGGTAAAAAAATTAGAGGTGCACCGAGAAATTAGGGTAAGAAATTAGAGGGTGCACCGATAATAATTTATTAAAGAGGCCGTTTGGTATTTTAAGAGGAATGGAAATGGTAATGGAAATGATAATATTAAGGAATGAGAATGAGTATGATGTTTATGAGTGTATTATTTGGTTGATGAAAAGAATCACTATCATAGTCTTTGATTTTGTTTGGTTTATGTGGAAATGGAATTAATTATATTCTTTTAAAAAAATTTTTCAATTAAAATATTATTTTTATAATTAATATTCTGTTTTTATTAATACTCCCTCCGTCCCTTAGAAAGAGTTACATTTCCTTTGTAAATTACTCCCTCCGTCCCGGTCAAACTGCAACGTTTGACTGCATAAAACTCTCACAAAAGTTACAGTAAATATTACAATATGGGCGGGACGGAGGAGTAGAAAGAAAATGTAACTCTTTCTGCGGGAAAGAAGGAGTATTAAATACTAATGTTTAAAAATAAATAAATAAATAAAATCGGACCTCTCTTGGATGGAATGATTCCCAAAGTCATGAAAGAGGGGTGAAATCACCCTTCCCCACTTTTCATATAACAATTCACTGTAGATTGGAATGAAAGTAATAAAACGAACATCATGTCTCCCTATTAAGAAATGATCTCTTGTGTCTTAGCATTTTATTTTAAAGGATAGCACTTTAATTAATAAGGATATAATTTTTTTATTAAAAAAAATTGGCTGAAATATTAATAGTGTAAATATTTGATTAAAAAAAGTAAAATTAATTGTAATGGGTCATTCTAGTTAAAATTTTGTTTAAATGGATTTGACCAAAATGACATTACAATATTAATTAATTGAAAAAAAAGGAAAAATATAAATTAGTTAATTACTATTGAGAATTAAAATTTCAGTCTCGATATTTTATCAATGTGATTTTCTAACTTTGGAAAACATATTCGGAGGATTATCATTTTTATATATTTAGAAAAAATTTCAATTTTAATAAATTTTTCAAATTGATGAATTTTACCGTTTTCGCAACAGGAAGTGCTGGAACATTTGTTCATGCTGATCCCCGCACACGTATTTGCCAATGAATTGGGACTCAAAGACTCATTGATAAATAATGTCATGAAATTTGTCGCAACAGGAAGTGCTGGAACATTTGTTCATGCTGATCCCCGCACACGTCTTTGCCAATGAATTGGGACTCAAAGACTCTCATTGATAAATAATGCCATGAAATTTGTCACTAAGACATCTTTGCCTTCGTCGACAAGAAAGCCTTTCAAACAAATGAAACTCAAACACTCTCATTGATAAAGAATAGCATGAAATTCGTCACTGTGGATATACTCTGTTCTTCCTCTAATTTCCACAAAATCATAACTATTTTTTTTTTCCCTACAATCAGCAAAGCCAGACCATCTACAGAATTTGTAAAGCTAGACCACCTACAAAGCTAGACCATCTACGGAGCGCAATAATGGAAGCGCGATATATAAGTGTATCCACATCGTAAACTGAAAATTTCATCACATTTTCATTATTATATGCATTGGGTGAGGATCGTCCCATCATTTCTCTTATGAATAAACGCAAGAACCTCTCTAATCTACTCACGAATACTCTCTACCGATTGAATCTTATGATCACACTCACCTATCACTCTCGTTTGTAAAGAAACTTAAAACGATGAATCAAAGAAAGAACAACAAAGACGTATAGTGGTTCGATCTTAAAGATCTACATCCACTTTTTAAGGGAGAAACTTATCTTATTGATGTGAGTTTACAGAATGATGAAGATGATAACTCCCTTCTATGAACCCTAAGAACTCTCTTCTTATTGGACTGATATGGATGATCTCCCAAGTGATGAAAAAAAAAACTCAAGATTCCATGTTTAAAAGCTAAACCAACTATTGAGAATTAAAATAACCATATTTTTAAAATTATTTTTTAGTATATAAAAAATTAATAATTTTTATAAAAAAAAAAAATAATTCATATATCTAAAGAGTAATTTTACATATACTAAAAAATAATTAATAAATCAGAGTTTACAAGAATTTGAGGAGTAATTTTTTTAATTTAAAAGAGTAATAATTTATGTGTATAAAGAGTAATATCAGTGTATATCACTATTATCATTTTTCATTAATTATTTATAATCTTTTATTAATTATATATCACTTTTTATTTGTAACACGAACAGTATTCTAATAAAATGACATCGATAATGATATTTTATGAACAATTTAAAGGATAAATGAAAATTGATAACATTTTAGGTTAAAACACCATGCCTCCAAATCTCATATTTTCAAAAGGTATACCCTTTAGTATTAAATGGTATGCTACTATTTAGTATAAGAACGTGTACCCTTTATTTTCTGTAAGAAAAAAAATTAATTATTTTAAATCAAACATTTATACTATTCATATTTCAAATTATATTTTCAATGAAAAAATTATTACTCTTATATTAATTAACAATGGCCCATATACACCTTGTGCACCGGAAATACAAGAGATCAACTCAAAATTTTATATAGCGATTTTAAGAGTGTATATTGTGTGCACTCATATGTGTATGATTTTTTATTCTATTTTGTATACATGTTATTCTATTTTGTATACGTGTTTTGTAATAATTGTATACTTTTTTCACCCTAAGTTTTTTACTAAAAAATCTAACATATGTGTATAACTTTTTATTCAATAGTGTATACATGTTTTTTTAATAATTGTATATTTTTTACACTCAATTTTTCATTAAAAAAACTAACAATTAAATTGTATACATTTTTGCTTGTATATGTTTTTGTTTATATTTGTATATGGGTGCACCCGAGTACACATTATAATTAGCCTTATCTTAAAAAGTGTAAGGTGGTCTCACGTAATCACGTAAGACGTCTCCCGCTCTTCATTAATTATTTATTATTATTATTTTATTAATAATATATTACTTTTTATCCGTAACGAAAATTATTATGTAAAATGATAACGTGTTAATGTTTGCCTTATTAAAATTTAGATTTAGATACGAATTTTGAAAATTAAAAAAATGATTTAATAATAACCTAATTAATTTTGTGCAGCTGTACGCAAAATATTTTCCCATTTTCTTAGTGATAATTAATTAGTAGTACAAAAAAAATAAAATTAATCTATGTGTTGGACTATCCAATTATGTAGCTAGGGTCCGATCGGATTTGGAATTTATTTTCGTCTTTGTTTGATCAAAGAAACAATTTCTAGGGTTTAAACTTCTGCTGTTGCGGGTGTTAATCAGGAATTCAATGGAAGCAAAAGAGGAGGAGAACAAGTACAGCATAATAATTCCGACCTACAATGAACGCCTCAACATTGCTCTCATTGTTTACCTAATTTTCAAGCATCTTCCGTGAGTCTCTCTCTCTTGACATATATATGTGTGTCTCTGCGTCTATTTTTATGATCCTTGTTGAATAATTCATCGGGGATTGGGGAAGGCGGCAGAACTTTGGATTCGATCTCAGAATCTTTGGGTGATATGTGATCGTCACTGTTAGCCGTTAGGATCACATTTTGGCTGAAATTAAAGCGAAATCTTCTGAAATTGATGCTGGTAGAATTGGTTTGAGATGTAAAGTAGTACTATGTTTTTCTGGATTTGTAAGTTTTTATCTTGTATTGTGTGGGAATTGCTTCTGAATAATTTTTCTTATGTTCTTGAGCTACTGGCATAGATGACATAACTGCTCAAAAACTATACGCTTTCTAGTCAGAGAAAATGAATTGAAAGTTTACATACACTAATTCTTGATTGGAATTTTTTCTGTCCTTGGTTTTGTGTTCAAATCAATTGGTTCATGTTATTACACACCCATGTGCCTTGTTGTTGATTTAAATGTTTTTCTGTATTGATATAGTACCTAGTGAAAAAAGTAAGATTAAGAGCATCTTATAAGTTTGCAAATCCATTTTCTCGTTAATATCTTTTCCCTACCACCACACGCAAATGGTGCTCACTCTTGTTTCACTTCTACGACTTCCAGCGATGCACAACAGCCCTCCCTCCAATTCCCATTTGCATTTAATCTAGCAATTGAGCTCCTTTACATAATGTATACTGATTCCTTGTTGGACTTACAGAGAAGAGTTAAAATAAAGAAAATATAATACTTACTCTTAATGTAAACTTCAAGATTCTGCCTGAAATCTGCGCAAAGTTTTCTTTTCTAGGTATTGTTAATATTTCTTCCTTTCCCATTTCTACAGATATTAATATTATGTACTTTTCTTTTTATCCCACAAGTGATATGACCTCCCAGCCATATTCAGTGCATCACAGGCTCTTTGTAGTGATATCCTTTTGTTGTCCTAGAAACATTAAACATTTTTTACACATATTTGATGATCAATTTTTCCTTTTATGAGTTCTTAATCTTGTTTAGCATTAACCTATCCTGATCATTTTAGTAACTATAACTATAATTAAATAATAATGGATATCAAGTAGTTAAACTATGTGAAAAGATAGCAATAATTTTATATATTTGTTGTACCCAGTACTTGCGTTTTTGGTATTGTAAGATATTGATAGATATTGGCACGAATAGCTATTGTTTAGTAACAGTTTTTGTACTTTTGGATCAGGAATGTAAATTTTGAAATCATTGTAGTGGATGATGGGAGTCCAGATGGAACTCAAGAGATAGTCAAACAACTGCAGCAAGTATATGGGGAAGATCGTATTGTAAGTTTGAATACCCACCTTTTGTCATGTATGTAGCTTATGATTTATCGGAAAGTTTTTTAATATGTTTTCTTATTTTGCTTTCGTAATGCAGTTGCTGAGACCTAGACCAAAGAAGCTTGGCTTGGGTATGCATGTGATGTTCTGTCTTCAAAGATGTTTGAGTGTGAATTCTGAAGTGTTTTATTCTTCCTCTCATGAAAAAAAAATAAAAAATGTATAAATTGCAGGGACAGCATACATGCATGGCCTGAAGCATGCATCTGGGAATTTTGTTGTAATAATGGATGCTGATTTATCACACCATGTAAGTTTCATATTAGATGCATGAACTCTGTATCTTGTTACCTTGTAAAATTAGTATTGTTCCCTCAGTTCGCTTCTTTTAAACGAAAACCAGAATGATACAGCCATTTTCATTTTTCAATATTCAGATCTTCATAGTTAAGGATAACACCTTCATTAAAATGCAATTATAGATAAAGTGGACAAACCAAAAAGTTTCAACAATGAAAAGTTGTTTGCTCATAGTAATTCAATTAAAATGTGTTTGAAAATTAACTATCTTCCACTCGAACTTCATGGAAGCTGTAATTCATCTCCTTTTTCCCTCAATACAGTTGCTTGCTCTCTCTCTTTTTCTCTCACTTTATGTCATTCTAATTATCTTTTTCATACTGTCTGACAGCCAAAATACCTGCCAAGCTTTATCAAGTAAGTATTCTTTGAGATAAGTACTGGATTCATGACAATGGTTTGAAGAGTTGGTTACAAGTCTTCTCATGGTCAGGAAACAGATAGAGACAGGTGCAAGCATAGTCACTGGAACTCGATATGTTCAGGGTGGTGGGGTGCATGGATGGAATCTTATGCGTAAATTGACAAGCAGGGGAGCAAACGTCCTTGCACAAACACTTCTCTGGCCTGGTGTATCTGACTTAACTGGATCATTCAGGTAATATACTATAGCAGCAATTTTGTTTCTGCCTCTGTTATCAACCTGAAATTTTGTACTGCTTTCTTCTTTCAAAGGCTTTACAAGAAGTCCGTGATTGAAGATATTATTAGTACATGTGTGAGTAAGGGCTATGTTTTCCAGATGGAGATTATAGTTAGAGCTTCAAGAAAGGGCTGCCATATTGAAGAGGTAATTTCAATTATTATCCATTTTTCTGACTCTATTTTTTGGGAAGTGCAACATCTATCAGTATTTTTTAAATTTAGACAATACATAATGAACTCTATTAATGACTAGATGACTGGTTTTTGACAACCTAGTAATATGAGGCTTTCTTTTATTAACATAAAATCTCACCATTTTGTTATTTTATAGTAATACTTAAAGTTGATTTTAAACTCATAACGAATGCAGCTTTGGACTTCAATTGGCTACACTGAATTACTAAAGAAGCCCTACGCCTGCTGAAGTGACACAGATATTTCCATTTCATAATTAATTTTCTTTTATCACTTTGCTGTCATTTCTGGCTCTTTACATTAAAATCTGGAGCTACTTGTGTGTAGTGATTAAAGGAAAGTTTTGAGGTTCCATTCTTTAGCAAAGTTTTATCCAGCATGCCAAGGTTGATTGATAAGAGTATTTATTTTCGGTATTTTCTGTTAAATTTTCTCAACAGATTGTTTCAATTCCTGTTTATTCTTCTCAGCTATACAAAATTTAAGCTGTCTTTACTTTTCCTAGATCTTCCATATGAGTAATTTTCATTTGCGTATGTTGAGGTGTGAATATGTGATCATTATGATTCACATTTTAGTATAATAATTTTTATTTAGTGAGTAGTCTTTGTTTGTTAAAGATTAGTTTTGCAGTTGATTCTTTATTTCTTAGCTTATGAAATTTTCACCTTTTCTGTAGGTACCCATCTCCTTTGTTGATAGAGTATTTGGAAGTTCAAAACTGGGAGGATCAGAAATAGTACAGTATCTGAAGGGACTTGTGTACCTTCTGGTTACAACTTAAACAGGATTTGAAAATCACAATATCATCTTTAACTGTTGCGGAGCTTGTTTGATCAGAGAATTTCGAACGAACAGCTGACCTATTCTTTAATTCGAAGAGTTAAGTCTCTGTAAACAAATGTTATCTTCTCTGTATTGCCTGTCACATGAGCTTGAAACTTTGCATTGCAGAGTAGAGAGACCTCTGGTGGTTTGAAAGGGTTCAATTTTATCAGCAATTTATAGGATTTTTGATGCTTTTACAAGTGAGAAGTTTCATTAGAATTCATAGTATTCCCTCCGTCCCAGGTATTTGTTCACGTTTATACGGGCACGGGATTAAGAAGTGTTGATTTTTTAACACTATATAATGTAAGAAAAAATAAGGATAAATTTGTAATTTAAAGAGAAAAAGCAAATAAAGTTATTGAGAATGATAAATAAAGTGTAAAAAAGTGAAAAAATTGTTGGGACTTGAAAGGATAAAAAGTAGGTAGGAAGTATAATGTATTTTTATTATTAATGAAATGTAAATAAATATGTAAGACACTTTAAAATGGAAAGTGTAAAAAAATACGTGGAATGGAGGGAGTAGTTTTTTTTTTTTTTTGTAAAATTTTGTAATACCCATATATATTTAGACTTTTTTTAATGGCAAAAACTCTTATGTTCTCAGACGCATGAATTTAGATCCGTGTGCCCATATACGATCCTACCCTTAAACCCAAAATACATAAACAACTTGATCCGCTCCCATCACAATTTTATCCACTTGGAGGGCGTACAGATCTAAATCCGTGTACTCCGGCGCATAAGAGCTTTACTCTTTTTTTATACCACATATTTTGTATTATTATATGTTAAAATGTCCAAAATGACAAAAATACCACTCAATTTGTGACTTGATTTAAAAGTTTTAATCGAATCATAAATATTTACAATCGAGTTATTAAAATATTTATAACCCTAGTCTTAAAATATGTGCAATGGAGTCTTAAAATGTATAATTGAGTCATTTATTTCAATTGAGTCAATCATTTAGTCAGAGGTAATTTTGTCAAAATTTAGCATTTTAATAACCTTAAAAATAGGATAATTTTTTTAAAAAAAATAATAATAAAAAGGCCACCGTCCCTTTATTATTATTATTTTTTTGGGTCGGAATAAAATAAAACGTATGAGGTATGAAGCATGAGAAATGCCTCTACATAAAATACAATGTTATAGATGGAAAACACAATAAATAGATTATTACATCCGATCAAATATTAAAGGATTTTTTTCCATTTTTAAAAGAACACTCAATTTTCCTTCATCACAAATCAACTCTAAATTCTCAAGTTCTCAACTTTAATTCCTCTATTACTGTAGTGGAGAAAATTCTTTCCTTATGAAAATCTTAGCATTTCTTAGTTTCCAATTAAGTGTACACTCCTACATATAGTCATAATAAAGAAGATGAATTGCCCTCAGGGCATAGCTCAAGTGGTAGAGGGGAGGGTGAAAATGTCTTCCAGCTGAGCTTGGTTGATGCAGGGTGGGGGTTCGAATCCTGCCTTTAGCAGCATAGATTTGGCCCTTGCAAGCACAAGTTTAACAGTGAACCCTCCCTATAAACCACTTGAGGCACATCCTGCGATTTACCTCCTCCACCAATCCCCATGGCAGGCGGTGGGGGCCCTAATGGTGGGGTACACCAATAAAAAAGATGAATTAGAGAATCAATGACACAATAAAATTATGCCTACACCATTGACTAATTTCCATTCAAATATTATAAGTAATAAAATGACACTCAAACAATACATGCTTCAATGAAACAATGCAATAACCCCAAAACTCACAACTTAGATTATTATTAGGAAAAACAACACCTTTTCGTTGCAGGTAATATTTTGTAGGCAATCATTACTTCAGGACTATCCATCTAATGATATAATGATGTTTAAAATAAAAGAGTAAACTTTAAACCAAACGAGAATCCTCATATACTAGAAACACAGAGGAAGCTATTTAAGCTATATAGCCACCAATATAATCCCACAAAGTATCACAACCAAAAGCTGCAAATATTCATAATTGTCATGTCACACTAACTATACCATTTTTTGGTAAACACACACCATTCAAGCTTTCCTTGTCCTCCTGACTCCACTTTTCCTCTCAGTAATCCCAACTGATTTCTCCACAATCATCATAGCCATTGGGATTGGTGGTTTCTTGTTCTCCTTGCTAGTGCTTCTTAATGAGTACCTAGGTGTCCTAGCCTCCCTCCTATCGGTCATCGGAGTGGCGGCAGCAGCCGCCATCTTCCTCCTGCTTTCCATCTTGCTGCCCTCTCTTTTCTTTGCAGATTCAACTCTTACACCGAGATCATAAGCTGGCTTCCTCTCGTACCCCTCTGTTTCGACTTTCTTTCTCTTGAGTCTCTCATTTCTTCTTGCACAATACTCATCATAGAACCTGCCTCTCTCAAACAAGGGGCTCCTTTGAGCAGGAAAAACACCATCAAGATTTTCATCAATTTGGGTCCCAAGTTCTTGGTGCACTAGTTTTGCTAGTGCCTTTAGTTCACAAGAAATGGTGTGGTATTCGGGCCGAAGCCCAAATTCTTCAACATCACAATTGCGGATGGGCAGCAGAGATTTCGTCATTGAATCTGCATACCCTCATCAAATCCATTAAATATACGCAACAAAAGTACACTAAAAACGAATAATATCGAGCATATATACATAAATTAACAAATTCAAAACATATGTAATTAGAAAATTCAAATTCTATCTAATATCCTATGATTTCATCAACAAACCTATTCTCCTCGTGAAATTCGTATCAAATTACGGAATGCAATCAGTAAAAGATCACAGAATCGTACGAAACTGAGAAAAATAAAATCGATTAAAACTAATAAAGTTTGGGGAGAAAGAAACACGAAGAACACAGCTGAATCAGAAAATCATTCGTCGACCAGATTTCAATATCAACAACGACTCTTGAGGATCACCTGGCGGCGTTTGGATGGTGTTAATGGAGGTGGGCTGGAGGGGCTTACGCCGCGGGCGGAGGCGAATCGGAGATCTTGGAAGAGGGGGCTTTGCATTTGACCTCAGCATCATTCTTGACATGATGATCGGTACGAATTCAGACGAGCCAAACAATCAAAATACGCGATTCGTCGAGGTGAGAGAAGATGCTAATTTGAAAATTGTAAATGGAAATTGCCTTAAATTTGACAAAAAAAAAATTGAACAGTTGAGAGAATTTTGCTAATTGCTTTAATATTCATTCATTAGGGTTTATACGTTAGATGAGAGGGAGCGTCTCCCAACGGTCATTTCCTTGATCGGACGGCTGAGAATGATTTGTTTGAAATATAAAGGGAACGGTGATAGTGATATTTTCATATTTGTTTTAATTACGAAATTATAGGGCTATTTAATTTACTTAATTGCTCCTCAGTCCTCATATTCAAAACATAAATTAATTATTTACTTAAGCCTATAAGATATTTTCTAAATTTACGGTCCAAAATCTTAATTGGGCCTCACTTCCATTGGAACCAAAGAAAAGATTTTGGATTCAACCTTAAAGAAAGCCCAATCAAAGCCCATTCATGTAGCAATTCAAACTTCAACTGAATGGTTTTTTTATTTTCAAAATCTATTTTAGATATTTAAAATTGGCAAAATCTTGTGTGGAATCGTCTCGTGGAATGAGTTCCGTGAGACGGATAAAAAATAACAACATTTGAGTCTGAGCTGACTGAGAAAAATTGACAATGATGTAGTAAATTATTTCATAACAATTCAATCAACTTTCATGCAAGAGGTAACCTTTAAAAATTCAGATTTTAAAAATTATTCCTCCTTATCATGAATCATATTAATATTCTGATAAAATTTGTGTGACACTTTTCCGGGTATAGATAAAAAATTATATCTCTTTTTATTGATAATCATATGATTAAACTATTTCATAATAAATAGTTTTATGATTGATCAAAAGTGAACATTTTTTTTTAAAAAAACTGGTGTCTTATTTTTAAAAAAAAATTTAAAACGATGTCACATTTAAAAATCCTTTCACTTAAAAAAATCAATATAAACCACAACTAAACCAAAATAAAATAATTTGTAAATTTGTACAAAAGAGCTTGGTTCATTAAAATTATTAGATTAGATGAGTTAATAAAACTTAAAATATCATAAACAAGGAATAAGTATGTGATTTATCTTAATTCTTTATTAGTTTTTTGGGATATGATAACTCATTTCTTCCTTAAGTTTGTATTACAATGGTCCTCTTAGTTTCAACTAACATGTTTAGAAGGAAATTAAGCCTGACATATAAGTACAATTAGTGTGTAAACTCTCTTATTTTTAATAAATTTTCAAAAATCATGAATTGTTATAAACTCAAATATAAACCAAACACGTATTTCTAAATTATCTCTCTCCATAAAATGTTAGCATTATTTCAATTAAAACTAAATTGATTCATCCAAATATACACAACTATGAAGCTCAAATCAGGTGCACTTTAGGACATGGTATTTGAATATAGAACACTAGTGGAAAAGAGGATTAAATGTGAACTCTCAACCACTAATTTGGTGCCTTTTTATTCCCTTTGACTTTGCACATTTAATTATAGAATAGTACATTGTTAGGATGCAGTTCATAGGACTTGGGACACTAATAATAATAATCCATATTCCGGTCACTCATTAATTTTTTCTCCCCAACTGTTTTGCCTTTGATCTTTAAATGACAACATGCATGTAGATATATAGTATGTAATAACAAGTTGGTACAAAATACTCTCATATTAATCCTCTATCAATTTATTAAAATTTTTGAGTTCATTTTACAAGAATGTGGGTACATCTTTCTATATACACTCTAATTAATTTTAAAAGGAAAAATTTTAAAACAATGTATATTCTAAGGACATATCACTAATAAAAAGGATACTCATATACTTAAAATTGATTATATCAATGATTACACATTACACAATGTATACCATTATCCAAATAAAAAATAAAAAATGTATAAGAGTATATGTTTCATGATCGCCCTAATTTGAAATTAATAATTGGAGTAATCATTAATGACAGTGCTTAAACAATTGATTAAAATGTTCTTCTTTAATAATAATTTGAGATTTTTAAAAACGTAATAATTTAAAATGGTATTAGAGTGAAGTACATGTCTAAATTAAAGGTTATGATATATATATATATATATATATATATATATATATATATATATATATGAATTAAAATGTATATACACACTATTAAATAAAAATTTATACATGTGAATTCACGCATGTATCCTAATCACATATGATATCAACTTTTAAGATATTTAAGCCTTTTTAAATGAAGTTATTATTTAAAAATATATAACCATATAGACATGACCGACAAATTAATGTTAGGTATATGTAATTAATGGTGTAATAGAAGATAGAAGACATATAAGTGTAGTCTTAAATCTTAAATATGCCATTAAACTAACATTTACGTGTAATCCATTTATGATGATGTTAATAAAAAATTTTAGAACAGGAATAATCATGTCATGCAATACACATAATTACACGCGCAGGGTGGTTTTCTTAAAAGTATGTATCATGAAATAATTATTAATGTGTATATATGGTCATCATTCTTATTAAGAGTTTAATGTTGGGTTTATTGTATGGAGTTGATGTGATGATATCTTGTGTAATCGGGTATGGATGATGAACCAGCCTTACAATTTGGTTGATTTTAATTTAATTTTTAATGAATATTTCATAACTAATATAATAAATATTTAAAAGAGAATGTAATGATATCACTACAAAAAAACTGTTTTTTAATAACGGAATATTCCTTTGCTAAAAAGCTTAATTTCATTGTTAAATTGGCTTATCAACGGATTAGCCTGAATTTGTTGGTAAAATTTTGTTGCTAAAATGGTGGTTGGTAAATTTTTAGCAATGAAAAATCAATTCCGTTGATAATTTATATAATAATTCCCTTACTAATCCATTGATAATTACCAACGGATAAAATTCCATTGCTAAAATAGAGAATAAATCTGTTGGCATTCCGTTGCTAAAACAAAAATGTCATTTTTGTTGTTAATCCATTGGTAATTACCAATTGCATCTCTAATTCATTAAAATGTATAATTTAAATAAATTAACGATTTTAAAATAAAGACTCTTTTTCTCAAGAAATATCCCCCCCCCCCCCCCCCCCCCACCCCCATGAATTTCACAATTACTTTAGTTACTAAGTCTAGGAAATGATATAATTTTTTTGTTAATTTATTTATTTTTGAGTGTAATGCAGTCTTATTTAATAAATAAATAAACATCAAATTAAGAAAATTATGTGCGACATTAATTTTAAAAATAAAAAGTACTAAAAGATTATTTAGTATTGAATTTTTTACTCTTATATATTATTATTCTCTTTTTAGAAAACAAAAAAGTGATAACACAAATAAATAATAAGTATAAAATAACACTCCATTATATGGATAAACTCAAGAGAGAAATATAAACAACAAATTAAACATTGACTTGATATGTATATTTTCCAAGTAATAAAATTTTATTTTATTTTAAAAAGGTAATGTAATAAATGATGGAGTTAAATACTCCATAAGGACTGACGTGGCAGGACGAGTGATGTTTGACCACCGTTGATTCCTAAACGAAACGACACGTGTCCAAAATTAAATTCTATAAATTCCAAATAATGTCACATGCATAGCACTAGAAATAAGTGAGAGCCAACCTAAGCTACTTAGTTGCAAACAAAACAAGAATGGATTCTTCATCCATCTCCTTTTCCTTCCAACCAAACATGGATAAACAGATTGCAATCATCGGAGGTGGTATCAGTGGCCTTCTTGCATGCAAGCACGCCCTCCAAATGGGCTTCAGCCCGACCCTTTTCGAGGCCCGAAACACCCTTGGTGGTGTTTGGGCCGCCACCATCGCTTCCACCAAGCTCCAGTCTCCCAAACACCTCTTCCGCTTCTCCGACTTCCCCTGGCCCGACTCCGTGTCCGAAAACTTCCCACATCATCGGCAGGTGCTCGACTACATCACTGCCTATGCTGTCCATTTTGATATTGTCTCTAGAATACGCTTCAACTCTAGGGTTGTTGCTCTTGATCATCTTGATGATCATGAGTACTCGTCGTCTCATGGAGTGGCTTCCGACCTGTGGGGTGGCAGTGGTGAGGCCTTCTCGCCTACAGCGAAATGGAATGTGTATGTTCAAGATGTTTTGGACCCTTTGAAGCCACCTAAGGTATGTACAATGTTGTTTGTTAGAGTAATTTGATCTATCAGCTTAAACTTTTAGATGAGGTGTTATCAGAGCCATGACAAACGACTCTCTTCTCTATCAGCTTAAGCTTTTAGATGAGGTGGTTTTTTAACATTGTTATTACATCGTGTACTACTCATGCATGATTCTTACATTTGATGATGATTATTAAGGTGTATCAAGTGGACTTTGTGATTCTCTGCATTGGGAAGTTTAGTGATCTGCCAAACATCCCGGATTTTTCGATGAACAGAGGATTGGATGTGTTTGAAGGTGAAGCCATACACTCCATGGATTATGCTGCAATGGCTGAAAATCAGGCAACAAAATTCACTTCAAACAAGAGAGTTGCTGTTGTTGGTTTCCACAAATCTGCTCTGGATATTGCTGCTGAGATAGCCAAGAACAACGGTTCGTCGTCTCGCCTTTATCATTGCCATACATGGAGTGATCTAAGGATGTTGGATTAGAAAAGAGTTAACCAGTTTTTTTTTTTTTTTTTTTTCTGAACAGGTTGTAAGAATCCATGCACATTAGTGTTCAGGAGAGTACACTGGTCTGGTTCAGAAACCTTAATTAAACACACTGTCAAAAATCTAAACAGATTCTCAGAATTAATGGTACACAAACCTGATCAAGGCCTAATCCTCTGCTTTCTTGCACTTCTTCTTTCACCTCTGGTAATAACAACATCAATGCCAACATTTCTTGATCATTAAACACTACATTCTGTTTCCATTCTTGTGAAAATCCTTAAAACACCGCATGCAGCGTTGGATCTTCTCAAAACTAGTCGAATGCTACCTCAAATGGATGTATCCTTTGAAAGAACTTGGCCTGATCCCGGACTACTCGTTCCTTCGACAAATCTACTCGTGCATGTTCATGATCCTGCCCGACAAGTTCTACCAGAGAGTGAAGGAAGGGAGCCTCATCTTGAAGAAGTCTAGTGTGTTGGGAATGTACAGAAACGGTCTGATTCTCGCACTAAACAACGTAACGACTCACCTGGAAATGGACGTTGTGATATTCGCAACGGGCTACAAGAGTGATAAGAAGATAGCAAACATGTTCACTTCCAATGTGTTCAAGAAATGCATCATGGGATCCACAGCTCCATTTTACAGGTTGCTTAATTTATAACTTATACTATATACTAATGTTCAAGAAGTGATATATATATATCATCTCAAAAGTGGTTTAATTACTAATGTCATTAGTACAACAACTGATGCAGGGAGTGCATACATCCTAGGATACCACATTTGGCAATACTAGGATACTCTGAGAGCCCTACAACTCTGTTTACCTTCGAATTGAGAAGCAAGTGGATATCACATTTTCTTGCAGGGAAGTTTAGGTTGCCAAGAGTGCAAGAAATGGAGGAAGATGTGAAGAAATGGGAGGAGAACGGGCGACGATACAGCGGCGAAAACTACAAGAGAGCTTGTGTTGGGGGATTGTTGCAGATACACTGCAATGACCGGCTGTGTAAGGATATGGGGTGTAATCCAAGAAGGAAGAAATGGTTTCTATCTGAGATATTCTCACCTTATCTGCCTCAAGATTATGCTAACTTGTGAAGTGTGTGTGAGAGAGAGAGAGAGAGAGAGGGGTGATTCTTGACTCATGTTGGATCATGTGATGTAGATGTAGTGTTTTATTAGTATGTCAATGTAACAAGTATGAATGTTGGAGAATTTCTTTCTTTGGAGTTGTCTTCATAGATCTCTAAGGATGAGGTAGTACATCTTTGTATTTACTCTAAATATTTTACTCACTCAATCTCGGAGAATGCGTCCTGTTTACTATTTCACGTTGTTTATTTATGTTATGAAACATGGTAATATACCTCATTCATTCGAGGAAGTGTATTAAATTGAAATTCTTAATTTAAGTTTGATATTACTAGATATATCATTTCTATTTAGGCTGCCTCAGACAAATCTGAGCACAAGTTAGGAATTAAAAAAAAAAGTATTTAAGAAAAAGAAAATGAAGTAGAAACAAAACAAATTCGATACAATCAATGATACTAGCATGTAAGTACTTTTTCAGTGTACACAGAAAACAGAACTGTTGTGCCTCATTTGTCTCCAGTAGCAACTTTACATAATTGTCCAATTGCATTAATCTCTACATTTGGTCAACTCCCTTTTCTGTTAATACCCTATTTACACCTATTTATAGATAATAAAAATGAGATAATTAAATTAGGTTAATATGTCCCAATTGTCAACTCCCTTGTTTTTGATTTCTAATTTATGTACACCAATTTATATAAAATGGTGTTATGACTCTGAATAAATGTAAATTCCTTTTAGTTATGACTTACTATGAGTTTAAAATCAACATAAGTAAATAAATATTTAAACTGAGATTGAGAAGCTAGTATTGAGAGTATTCCTTTTTTTAGTATTACTCTATAAATGTCTAGATATTTTTTTTAATATCGGAAAAAAAAAAAAACTCAAATTTACATGCAACTGTTTTCTTATGGCTAATTTTAATTCTTATGATCAATACTCCATAACGTTTCACCTATTAATTTATGTTTTATTTTATTCTTAAAGATGTGTGTATATTTGTGTGTAATTGGTTCTCTTATGTTAAGTTAGATTGTATTATAAATGAGTTTTTGTTAAATATATAAATTGATAATATTTATATTGAGTGATATAATCTATGAAAATTACTCGTCGTCTTATTAAAGTATTGATAGATAAAATTTAATATCCGATTAATAATAAGTGAAATGGTTGCATAAATTTACAAGAACTTAACATTGTGATGGTTTTATACGGTATCAAATACTGTGTGCTCAGATCCGACGACATGGTATGATTAAATATCATACTCTTTAATATAAAAACTTATATTCTTAATTTAAAAAAATAAATAAAAATTATTCACACCAAAGAGTATTATTTATATTTCAATTTACTTTTATATATTAAAAAAATAATACACTTAATTAAGGTATATATATCCTTTTGAATTGTTATATCTGTGCGAACTATACAACACATACAATAATAGTAACTAAATTAAGATTTAGCTTAATCTAATCCAAATATAATGCCTAATAAATAATGAATATAATAATAGATGGAGAAAGAAGAATAACAACTTCCTTAACCGAAACTGAAATTGAATTCTCATTTAGTTTTGGGGTCAAACCCTAAGAACACAAATCTCATTTCACATATCCACACCATTCCATTCATTCATCAATTCATTCATACTCATCTTCACTCAATTCTACCCCGTGTACACCTATACATACATATACGTATATATACACATCACATGCAAGCACGTTCGACCGTTATTCGATCAAGAGTGGTCAGGATCTGAAGGAGAATTGAAAACCACGCTTAAAGCTCATTTCATTCCGTTTAAACTCTGATAGGGGTACGTTTCCTAATGCTGAATTTTTATTCTTTTTTATGGCTATTTCTGGAAGTAGTGCGGGCACGAATTGTGCTTCGATTTTCAGTTGAATTTGATGACTCTGTGTCGTTAGATCTGTGATTTGGTAAGTAATTGATGTGGATTGAGGGAATTGACTGCGATTGGGAAAATTGGGGAATCTTAGGATTTTAGATCTGATGGTGGGGTTCAATTGATATTAAATTGCAGAAAACGGATGTGGTTTGTGCTTTAGATTTGAACATTGGCATTTGCGATGAAGTTAAAGTTAGTTTTTTTTTTTTTTTTACTGTGCTATTAATTTGGAAATTAGGTCGCTATGGATTCAGTTATGATTTGCTTGATAAGTATGTCTTTTAACTGAAAGTTGAAATTGGACTCATAAGTTCCCAGCTTGTTCTCGTATGTGATCAAATAGTATTGTAAGGAGTTATATAATTTCGTGTATAAGGATTTTTTAGTCATATCATTTAAGAGAAGATAGTTTGGTTTAAGCTGACATGAAAAATTAGTTGCCTTTTCTGGTGGAGAAAGTTGCTAGCTTTTTTTATGGCTGAAATGATTAATGAGCTGAAATCTTAATCTTCTGTTAATTCAATGTATGGAGCATGTACTTGTAGGGTTAAACCTTCTGACAGTTATGGTGCTTGGCAGGAAATTTAGTTGAAAAATTGTAGATTTGATGTGGTGGTTCCGCTGTCTCTGTATGGTCCTATCAGGGTAAAAATTCACCCCTTGGACAGTTACTGCAAGAAAAGAGATAAACAAAATGCCATCAAGCAAAGCTGATAAGAAAGCTGCAGTGGATGCGGCTGCATGGATGTTCAATGTAGTCACTTCAGTTGGGATCATTATTGTCAATAAGGCATTAATGGCTACTTATGGTTTCAGCTTTGGTAAGTTCACTTTCTTCCTTGAACTATATCTATGTTGATTTGGACATAAAATGCATACATATTCACTCTGAAAGTTTAAATATTGATTGGTTTCTGTCATACAGGTGAAAATTATGTAGGCTTTTAATGCTTAATAATATGATTGTATACCATAAAAATGTATCAGACATATAGAGAACTGAGCACTCTTTCGTTGTGAAAATTAGATTGTACTGTCAATGTACTGAATTTGAACAAGGAACCACTTGCTTCCATGCTTTGCAGCCTGAGTTTCAATTTAGAAGATATTAAATATTAATGCTGTTGCTCACTTCAAAAATCAAAGAAAATTTTCATGTACTCTTTAAGAAGAACATGGTGTAATAATGTTGAAATGCTCTTCATCATTTGCAACTGAGGTAGCTGAACAAAACTATGTCCAAATTCTTCTGTGATTTAATGGTGGAATTAATGGCGCGCGTTATAATTTTTTAGAATTTATTTGAATATTTTTTTTCTTTACATTATATTGCAAGGTAACTTTAGTTTTTGACTTGTACAACCTCTGCAGCTACAACGTTAACTGGTTTGCATTTTGCTACCACTACCTTGATGACGGCTGTTCTAAGGTGGCTAGGTTACATTCAACCTTCTCATCTACCCTATTTGGAGCTTCTTAAATTTATCCTATTCGCAAATTTCTCTATTGTTGGGATGAATGTCAGCTTGATGTGGAATTCAGTGGGATTCTACCAGGTAATTACTTTTCATAGCAACTCATTAATCCATCCTGAATAAAATTAGAAAAGAATGAAGAGAGATTATATGCAAGCTCCTTTGCTACATTATTAATGATCATATTATGCCTTGTACATCAGATTGCAAAATTGACCATGATTCCTGTCTCCTGTTTGTTGGAAGTTGTGTTTGACAAGATTCGATATTCAAGAGACACTAAGCTTAGCATCTTAGTTGTTCTCCTTGGTGTTGGAGTCTGCACAGTTACTGATGTCAGTGTTAATACCAATGGATTTGTAGCTGCGTTTATTGCAGTCTGGAGTACAGCACTGCAACAGTATGTAAGTTTTAATATTTTTTTACTTTTGTAATATACTTTTTGCATTTATCAAAGAAGTATAAATGGATGATTTAATGGTAAATGGATTCATGCAAGAAGGTTGTTTATTACATATACTTGGTCTGTAAAATCTTGTCATTCTCTCGTGAGAGTCTAAGGAAAAAATCATTTTTTCTGCATCCTCAAAAACTGTAATTAAGCTCTGAGTTGACTGGGTTTTTTTTTTTTTTTCAACTGTAATTTGCTTTTATTCCTTCAACTTGAATAGTGTATGGCTTGATGTAACTCATGCTCTCTTCCACAATCAACATTTTAAGACATTTACATTAATTGTGGTTGCCTTTGCAGTATGTCCATTTTCTTCTGAGAAAGTACTCTCTTACTTCCTTCAATCTGCTGGGGCACACTGCACCAGCCCAGGCTGCGTCGTTATTGTTGATAGGCCCATTTCTGGATTATTGGTTGACAAACAAGAGAATCGACGCCTTTCAATTTCACTTACCATCTCTTGTAAGCGCTTTCACTGATATTCTCATATATGTTGTATAATATGTTTTCATAATCCTTCATCATTGTAAGGGTATATGTTACTATCACTGCGGCATCTATCTATTGAGTCTTTCTGGGTAGTCTTTCTGGGTGGGTTGCATATTATATGCTAATTCTGGTTATAGATGATCAAGATTTTGAGTCTGAAACCATTTTGTTTAATAATTACTATTAGATTATCCACTCGAATAGATTAAGTTCTTTATTTTTGAGATTTTCTCGGTTCATTTTGTGTTAGTCTTAAAAATGACAAGAAGTTTAAGCTAGTTCAGGTGTAACTTTATTCAAATGTTAAAGTACTTTGTCAACTTGTTCTGTGGACTTCTCTATCCTGGTCAATACTTGCATATTTTATGCTTTCTTTTAATTTTTCTTATCTCATGCTCGTGAAACACCTTTGTTATAATCTTTGGGACTATGATTAAAAAAATATCCTTAGATATATAGGAATTGCAAGATGCCGGCTGGGTTCTTTACTCCCCAAATTTATAGCTCGAGATGTAATCATGTAAACCTATCAAAGATGAAGTATATAGTTATGTTATTTTACATTTTCTGATGCTACGTTGAAGATTAATTCTAGCCCATCGTCCTTTATCTCTGTGTAGTTTTTTTCTGATCGCATAGCCTTGATCTCTTGTTTTGCAAATTGATCAATATTTGTTAAACTTAACCGAGTTCATTTACCTCACTGTTAAGTTGTAAAATTCACTGAACTGGGTTGGACATAATTACCCTTATATTTGACAACGCAGGTGTTCATGGTCCTCTCATGTAGTATAGCAGTGGGAACAAATCTCAGTCAGTTCATATGCATAGGCAGATTTACTGCAGTATCCTTTCAAGTCCTCGGCCACATGAAGACTATCCTCGTTTTAATCCTCGGATTCTTATTCTTTGGGAAAGAGGGTCTTAATTTACAAGTAGTTATTGGCATGGTAATTGCAGTTGTTGGAATGATCTGGTACGGCAATGCCTCATCAAAACCAGGTGGCAAAGAAAGGCGTAGTCATTCAAGTTCCAGAAACAATCAGCAAAGGCATGACGAATCTTCTTCTGAAGTCGATGAAAAGGTATAAAAACTATCTACACATGAAACCTATACAAAGGATAGCTGATATTCGAATTCTTGATGCTATTGACTCTAGATACTACACGATTCTGATACTAATTTCTGGTAGAGTCTGTGCACTTTAAGGCGAAAAAATTGAAATTTTGTATGTCAACATATATATATATTTTTCTCTACCCAACTCGGGTTTAAATCTCTATGATTGATTGGGTCCTGACACTTCGATTATAACTTATAGTGACGTTAATTTTGAGTTGCTTCTTGCTCACATGTTGCAAATTACATTTTCTTTTTTTGCAATTATTCTAAGGGATTGTTCTTCTAATATATAAATCTTGGAGGTGATTTATACAATTAGTTTGTTGGTATTTTAAGTTTGGCTTATTGGGTGCTGGGTATTTCTAGTAGGGTTTTCTGTAAAGTACAGACGAATTACGTAGAAGTTGACAATATAAATTGATCCAACTATGATGAAAATCATTTTGGAGAAACACATTCAAGAATGTGGGATGGAGGGAGTACTTTTATTATTCATTATATAAAAACGTAAATGAGTAATATATTGTAAATATATAATCAAATTGTGAGTATGTAATCAAATGAGGCAGTATATCAGTACTTGTTCGACTCGAGTAATGGCCATGAAAATATTGTCTAGATGCCTCGAAAGTAATATAACAATGAGCTTTCTGAAGATAAATATGATATGATTAGTGGGGGGGGGAGGGGGGGGGGGGGGGGTTAAGGGCATTTATGTCCAAAAAAACAGCTATCACAAAGTTTCACTTGCACTTGTTTGTCTACAGATGGTCACTATTTTCTCACACTAAAAATACATCATGAGAGAGAAGCATATAAGATGATTAAGGAGTTGTACAAAGTACAAACAATAAGAGGCATTCTTGTCAATAAGTTGAGGTGGGTCTAGTAATATTATTACATGAACGCTGAATACAGTAACATCTATTTTCAAACACAGTCCAAAGTCTTTTTCTTAACTCGTACAAACATTAATACCTGATAGCTGTCTCGGCCTTCCGCTGTACCGTATACCGATCATCATCGTCTAAAGAATGTCTGTCCTCTCGACAAGTAGGTAGCTCGTGCTGTCTGATTTCGTACCAACAGACAATCCGATGGAGGCCATAACCAAATGTTAGAGCTAGTTTCATACAGATATAGTACACCCTAATTCCTTAGCAGCAGTGTCAACAAACTGGATCGGTAGGCCCGTTGCTAATCGGCTATGTGCTTCCCAGGTCAAACATTTCTCGATATCACATTGCCAGTCTGTGCTGCCTATGTTTAGGTATTGATATCGTGGATTGTGGCGACCATTGATGTCTGCTTGCTTCCTCTTTGGTTGCTGAGACCCGGCATGTAGAATTGCACGAAGAACGGATGTGCTTAGAGCACGGACATGAGCACTTGGATGAGAAACGCAACGAACTGTAGCTGGGAGGCGACACTGCACGAGACAAAAGATGAACATGTTTCTTGGAGAGACTCGAGTTCTCGACAGAAATTATCCACAAAATGTGACTGGAACTTGATCCAAGTTCTCTTTTTTGGGCTTTTGGTTGTCTAGATTCTCGTTTAAATTGGACCTACTTATACATGGGCATAAGCTACGAAGCCCTAACATAGCACAAAACTATGATCAAAGATCAAGGGTTAACCCCTCCTTATGTGGGGGCAAAGATCAAGGGTTAATTTTATTTTTCTCATCGCGCCGTGGTGTTATGCCAGCACTGTTTTCGTGTTTGGGCTTATTGGCAGTGTAGTAATCAAGTCAACAAGAAACACGACACAATAACATGAATTAATACCCCTACACTTATATGGTCTTCTACACTTTCTTATAGAATCGATGTAGGATATCTTATCAATTGAAAGAGCTTTGTATACCTTTAATAGGTTTGAAAGGCCATCTGCAACTGCCACTCCTGATTTTCCCCATTCAAGCACTGGTTGAACTGCTCTTGCTGTAACTTCCAACAACTGGTCAACATTTTGAGGAACAAACATGTGAATACATCATAAAAACATGAGTTGACATGAATTTTTTTCTTTAATCACATAACAGTAATAAGGAAAGAGCATGTAAACCTCGAGCTGAGGTAAAGTACATGCTTCTCCATCGACAAGCATTCCATCCGTGGCACGAAGGAGGACATCTGAAGCGCTAGCCAAAATCACCAGTGACTCTGGGGCCTCATGATTTCTCATCAACTCAACTATCACTTTCACAATCCGCTGGTTGATTCTCCACATCTTTTGCCCAAGATCATCGTCCTTGGCAATCCAAGGTTTCAATTCCCGCTCCGCCTGACAAACAAAGACGACTAGAAAAGTGACTATACAAATGGTATTAACTTGGAAAGACGACTAAAACACAATTTAGTCCTGCAACTATAAGTAATCGTAGAAACTGGGGGTGGGGGATTTGATTGTAATGTACGTTGAACCATCCCCATAGCAATATGTATTACTCTTAAGGAAAAGCAGAACTCGCATAAATTAATTTCTTTTGAAATTCAAGCAAAACAAAAAATCTGGACCTGAAGGACAACAGCTGTAGCAGCTTTCGCTGGTGATGCTGATACTACATTGCAAAGTGCAGCCACCACCTGTACAGTAAGAGAGGAAAAGAATTAAATAAATAAATAAATTATCTCCAATTTAGAAATGTGGTGGTAAACAGTCATCTTTAGATTTAAACTAAGTGAAGAAAACAATAACTGTGATTGATTTGGAGTTCGAGCTCCCATATTCGGAGCCATATTCTTAAGCACAGCCCTTCATACTAGATTGCTTAATTATAGAATTAACAACAATACGCTTTAAAAGATGATGAATAAAGTCAGCTACATCTTTGATGGAACTTGAATTTCTATGCAAGTTCCTATATGATTGCAAACTTTAGATTCTATACAATACCTCACCAAACGTAAGTAAAAGGATTTAACAACGTCAGAATTCATTCACTGTAGAGCCTTAAATATCATCAATATAGTGACCACATACCTGCCTCCATCCTTGCTGCGCAGAAGTGCTCTCAGCACTTGGTTGTGTTTCAGGTGACACAATCAATTTGTGCCAGAGCAATGAAACAACAGAAAAGCACAATTCTTGTTTTTCTGCAAGGACAGACCTTAGAAGAAGCTGTCCGCTGCAATTAAAACCTATATGCCTCTCCATTGTCAAAAAGTTGGCCAAATCTGAAGCATCTATAGGGAAACTTGCAATTCCTTTGCCCATCATACATCTTTCACCTTCACCTGAATCAGCCTTCTTATAACTGATCAGATCTTCAGAGCCAGGCAAGTTTTCACATGGTGATGAAGATGGCTGACCTGATCCCAAATGCCGACAACTAACACAGTTTTTAAGTTTTTTCCCATGAAAACATGAAGGAATTTCCTTCATTACTGGTGCATGCAGTAGATGTGGTTCCGCTTTGTTTACTATGGATGCAACAACTTTGCTGTGAATGTCAATTAGATTGAAAAGGGAAGATGCCCTAGAATGAATTTCATTGTCCCACTTGCATCTTATTAGGATGGAAAGAGCACGCATGCAAGCCTTTGAATGTCTAAATAAATCAGAAACATGAGCTGCAACCATAGCAGCAGCCACTATTTCATTTGAACTGTAACTCCAAGATGTGCCGATAGAAGATGGTTTCAGAGAAAAAAGTGCCTCTAAAATTGCTAATATTCGGCGAGTGTGATAAACAGCTGAGTCAATACCACTCTGCAAATCATTGGATAGATCATTTACTTTTGCAGGCTTTACAGTGTCACAAATGCTTCTGTCATCTAAGTGATTACCTCCTTTAGAGATCAACGGGAAAAGTTGAAGTTCACATGACAAAGCACAAACGGCAGCAATAACATAAGAATCGAATGCAGCTACCGGCCCCTGCTTCTTTCCCTGTTTACTTTCTCGTTCTCTTTGTTTCCCATTGGATCCATTCACACCTTCACCTACTTCTTCAGAATAAGAATTTTCACCTTTGGGACGTTTGCTGCCATTGGGCTGTGCTTCATGGCTAACACAGACAGTCAACACAACGAAAAGAAGGCGAGAGGCAAGCTCTACAGATGCACATGATTCCAAGAACAGCGAGTGAACCATTGTGCGGAGCTCAGCCACAGCAAGATTCTTGGATGCAGACTCAAACATGTATCTAGTTTTTCTAGTTTGTTCTCTAGAAGGGTCAGGTGGAAATGTCCTCTGCAGAATTGCTTCAACAGTAGCAACAAATATCTTCATAAGACAGGTTTCAGATGGGCTACCACGAGGGAGATACTCAAGTACTTTAAGAAGAGGAATGTACAAGTTCCATGACAGTATAGGAGGCTGCAAGGGCGTTGCAACAATGATTTCAGGAAGATCAACAGCGGAAGAACTTAAAGGAATCAAACCATAAGCCGCTTCCCATATCGTACATATTCTCCATTCAACCTCTGGGCCATGTGCACAAAGCATTGATGCAATCCCTTGGGCAGTAGCTTCTACTGTAGCTTCAGCTGCAGGCAATTCTCTTTGCTGAAATTAAAAGGGCGAAACTATTTAATATTGACAAATAGCTTGAAGAAAGAAATTGCATGGAAACAAGGCCTTCAGAACCTGAAGTACCTGCTTTCTTTCAGATGAAATGTAACCACCTAAAGGTTCATGTTGAACTTCAATACCATCAACTTGTCTCAATGGAGGAAAAAGTAAAGCTGGTTGAGAAAGTATCCGGAAAAGTAAAGCAGCTGCAGCAATACCAGCTCGCATAGACATTGCGATCCCAATTGCACGCAGGAAATGCAAGTGCATCCAATTCCTAGGAAGCTTCATCAATAATAGCAAGCAATCAGGACTCCCATATACTTAATCAGAATTATTTTCAAGGGAAGACAGATCCAGATTTGAGATGAATGACTAAGAATCTTTTATTACTAGAAATGTCCTCTACATTTATTCCTGCTTGATGCTTTTCAGTTTACACACAGAGAAGTGGGGAGGAGGAAAATAAAATTTACCCTCATGCCTGTGGCATAGTCTTCTGCTGCTCGAAGGAGTTCCACTAGTTGTACAGCAGCATCTAGAGCATCTGGCGCCCAGGAAGGTGGAGCTTCAAGCAGTCCAAGAAGCAGCCTTTGCGTGGCACTTGGGCTAGCAATTGCATAATACCTAAGCCCAGAAAGAAAAGAAAAAAGTTAACAAAATGATGAAATCTTTATTTATTCAGAAAAATAATTACAAAAAACTAACCTATGAAAAAGCCGTGCATAGGGCTCAAGTGCAGGCAGACCAGCCACAAGATGCTCATCCATGGGAGTAGTTGGGGGTGGAAGTAGAAGTGCAGGGACAGCAGCAGCAGTCAATATAGCAGTTTCATAACGAGCTACTTCCTCGTCACATACACTAAGTATGACTCCTGCACCATTAGCAACAGCCCACCTTGGAGTAGATGGCATAAGCTGGGGATGCTTTCCAGATCCACGAGAAGTAGCTGAAATATTAAATATTAAGTAGCATTATAATTAGTGAAATACTCTTTGAACAGTTTGGTTACAAACAAGATATACAAGGTATATATGACTACAATAATGAACAAAAAATATGTGAAAAAAAGTATCTATTATCATAATTTCTGATGTATGACGCTGATGCTGCAAAATATGTAAAGCTTGTATTAGATAAAAACTAATCTGACCAGTTAAAGGTGGTTTCAGTTCTCCAGCTGCATATTTTCCCATGACACCTCCACACCTAATAACAAATGTTAAGAAGGGTCAGTCAAGCATGTGGTAATGTTGGATTAAAACTGGCTTTATTAACTAAAAGAACATATTTCTCAAAGGAATTAGCAGCTATAACTATAGATGGAAAATGCCACATACCGGAAAGCAATTGTGTTATAAAAAATTAATCTTGGTATTTAAATTCAAAAACTTTAATTTTATAAGTGGTAAACTAACAACACACAAAACATCAATAAACTTGAGATGTATAAGTTAAATACAGATGAAAAATGAGAGAACTGAGACTGGGTTTATAAAAAATTGAACAAGTTTGAATATTTTGTAGCTTAAATATCGGATGGAACAAGGTCTGGCATATGCACTTCAGCTTAACCCATTTGATCAGCTCTTTTTCAATTTCTGTCCAAGTTCATTATTTAGCATATTGAAAGAAGTACCACGCCCTTTAAGCTCTAACTATGAACCCCCTCAATCTCTTTCCTTTCAGGCTTTCTATTGGTGAATTACCAAGTTATCATCAGATATTTACGTAGAGTAGGTTAATTTTCTTAAACCTTCTAAACAATGTTCGGTATAGGTATCAACTTCTGGCATGCTACTTGACATGTTTTACTCACCATCTAAAATAATCACTTCTTATACCAAGAGGTGCTGCAAGCAATATATCTGTAATCCAGGGAGACAGTGGCCTCAGAGGTTTCCTCTCTGGTGGTGTGGGAGGTAAATGAGGTTCTCCAGCTGTTGACTTACTAGTAGAAGCATGATCTCCACTGCTACTTCTATCTGATTCATTTTCCTGGCGTTCCAACTGGTAAATCGGTCTGTTATAGTGAGTCAGAATTCTTAATATTTCCCCACATGCAAGGGCCCACTGCTCAGAGTATTCATTCTGTAATATAACAAAGTTACCACAGTCAAGTGTCTTATTATCTATAAAAAGGTAAATTTATGAATTTCTAAATGGAAAAAATCGGGAAATTAATCAGCATGGAGAAACTGTACTGCTGTTACATTAATTCATAATATGAAACGATTTAAGAAGAATCAGATAAAAAACAAATACTAAATTGGTGCGGCGTTTTCATACCTCGCTGTTCGGGCAAAACAAGGAAATGAAAGAAGCAAACGGGGGATCACTCCTATCATATTCAAGCGTGCTATCAATAATACATGAAATAATCGGGAGAATAACAGCATGGCCATGCTCTGGATGGTGCAGAACAAAAGTTGCTGGACAATAAAGTAAAAGCATAAGTCATAGTACAGTTTGAAGTAGTTTGGAAGCGTTTAAAATGATTCAAACACGACATGACAAGTACCTAAAACGTCATCAAAAAGCCTGTTCTCTCTGGACGGATATCGACTCCTAATTAACTGCAAAATCAGCATATAAGACAATTGAGAAACATTTTGTAACATAGCTTGACAGTTCATCAGAAACACAAGCTTACTAGCAAAAGTCTCTGCCTTTGATTGACATTATTAAGCAAAGTTAGTTGAAAAAACATGTGATACCTCGGCTATATCATCAGCAAATTGTTCTGAGGTGAATTGGCCAAAGTATTCAACATAGGCCGTAGTTTGAGCCTACAATCAGTACAGATTTTGATTAAAATACATAAAGATATCAAAGAGTGAATTTTTAACATGTTTAAGAATAGAATATACTCACGATACCAAAAAATTATTATATCATCATTAAAAGGCTGATGTTCCTTATGCACTATTTAAAACCCATGAAAAGTGAAGATAGATAGAATTAACAACTGAGACATGACAAACACATCTAATTCATAAACAAACATATGACAGCCTTTCTACTTTATAGGATATTATTGATTTTTGAAAAAAAAAAAAAAAGATAAGGGTAAAATTTGTTCATCTGAAGACACACCTTCCGCTGCAGTGCATCTTGTGGAGGCGGCCAGAACAATGAGGAGAACTGCAAACTGTCGATCCACTTTTCATTTGAAGTTGCCATACACCTTTTAATCTAAGCAAGGTGGGAGCAGTCAGTAAATCAACAATATTCCATAAGCTTCTACCAGTCCAGGATCAAAAGACTATAATTCAGCATTTTTTAAAATCCAAATAAAAGATAACTCGTCCAGATATTGAACAATTGCAAGAGAGCTCCGACTTTCCAGTCAAATATGAAAGAAATTTACTGAATAGGGTTGAACACTAATTTATCAGAGGTTATAGGTTTTGCCTGGTCCTGCAAAACCACAAAGTCACCAAAGTCTCAAATTACACACATTCATGCAGGGGTTGAATAACGTAGATCTAGATGCCAGAATGATAAATTAGATTAAAAGGTCAAATCAGTACAACATAGTGATAAATCAAACATTAAAACTTCATCATCTAAAGATGAAGGGAAATTGTGATTGGGAATTAATCAAACATAATAGTTGTGTGAAAAATAAGGCTCAATACACTATTGACTACTTTTCATATGAATCTTTGGTTTTGGCAAGGACAAGTTTCATTGAAAAAAAAAGTAAGGTCATATGATTTCTTAAAATGACAAGAGAACAATTTGGAAAAGTAAGGATTAATTCCTTTCTCATGGACAATTAAAAAAAAAACACTGCCCCAATCAGAAAATACATATGCATCTATAAGACAGAAAAATTTATCAATAGTCCAAACCTAATCACATAAGATTATATCAAAGAAAGTTGCTGCCCACGTAATTACACTAAACCAAAACCCCAAAAAACACCTATCATCAGGAGGACAAATACATGTGTTCTTCTTCTTCTTCTTCTTTTTATTTATTTATTATTTTTTATTTGCCTCCTTTGTTCCCTTTCTTTCTTCCTCTCTCCTAGTAAGAAGCAATTTTTCATACATCAAATTGGAAAACCTGTAGGACTCTGCAGAGTCTAATAATTTTCTAGATCATCCCTTTTTAAGTAATCTAAGGTCTCACAGCGCTATTAATTAGTGCATTTTGGACATCTAATCCCACCAAAGAAGCTTAACATATCATTAACCGTTAAATTAACAAATGGAGTAAGATTTACTACATACGGAATAACAAAAGCAGCTAAAAATCAAACCTGAACTCAATTTTTATGGAGGATTCCAACTAGACAGCGCGAATAATTGTAGTGTTTTGAAATCCGGTTCCAGCTCCAGAGTGCAAAAAATGAAGAGATTTTTTGGGGTAAGATTTTGGGTGGAGAGAGATTAGAGAGAGAAAACAGAGAGGTTGAGAGAGAGAGAAAGGAAGGAGAGAGAGAGAATGAGATCTTTAACTGGAATCTCGAATGCGCGTACGTGGCGATGATATTTTCCTCATGCCTTGCTCAGCCATATGGCATCCCATCATGTGAATGCGTGCATGTAGCACATCATCATATGTGCCATGCATCATGTATGATATCCCAAATAAACCCATACTATAATTCACTGACTTATTCACTGGGTTAAATTAACCGTTTTAATTTCAACATTTATTACTTTTATTTTTAAATAAGTAAATAATACTATTAATTTTTAATTATCTTGTAAAAATTATTCATCATACTATTATTTAACTTGTATCACCTATTACCGTCCAACTAAAAATCACCTGGGTAATCTCCTTCATTTTTTCATTTTGATCATCTCATTACAAAGTATCAATTTCCCTTTTTAGATTGATGTGACCTACAACCACTATACATGACCCCACACTCAACACTAATACAACTACACACTACACATTAAAATATTATTTCTCTCACCTTACTATACATTAAATTATTATACTCCTTAATTCACGTGCAAAAAGTCAACAGATACATTTTTATACTCCTTAATTCACGTGCAAAAAGTCAACGGATACATTTTAAGGGGACGGAGGGAGTATTTGACAATCTTATATTAACTACTCCCTCCATCCCGCACCAAGGGTGAATTTTGTTTTCTTGCACGTAGATTAAGGAGTATTATTATTTAATGTGTAGTGAGTAGTTGTATTAGTGGGAGTGTGGACCCCATGTTTTAATTGTATTAGTGGGTGAGTGTGAGACCCATGTGTATAAAAAAAGAAAGGGAACTCTTTGGGTGAGACGACCAGAATGAAAAAAAGAGACACTTGATGCGAGACGGAGGAAGTATATAAAATTAAGATTAACTTTTAATTTAACTGTCATAATTAAATTAAATAAAATAATTAAAAAATTACAAAATAATTACTCGAAACACCATTTCTAAATTTATCAACGGTAAGATGCAACGTGAACAAAGTACACTCTAAAATCATCCCACTTTTTATTAGCTAGACATATTTTTTTAATTAAAAATAATATTATTTTTTAGGCAAAACTTGTGCAAACCGATTTCACACATACACTTTAATTTATACTTCCGTCTCATAAAAGTTGACACACTTTCCTTTTTGGTTTGTCCCACTAAAGTTGACATATTTCCTTTTTAATACATAGGACCCACACAAAAACAATTAATCTATTCTTATGGACCCTACATATCACCTTTAATACAACTACCCACTACATATTAAATATTATTTCTCTCACTTCACTTTACTTCACTTTACATTAAATTATTATAATCCTTAATCTCCGTGCCCAAAAAAAATTATACCGACTTTTATGGGACGAAGGGAGTAGTATTTTTTAGTATATAAAAAATTGTTTTTTTAAAGAAATAAACTATTACTCCTTTGAATAAAAAATACTGCTTCCTAAATTCTTATATTTAATTTATAGATTAATTTTTAATATATGAAAAATTATTTTTAGATAAATGAAAAAATATATACTATTTTTTTAAATGAATTATGATATATTGCAATTTTTATATTATTTTTAAGATTAATATTATATTTTTCATTCATACGAGTAATAACTCATATCTATAAACTTTAAAAATTAATTTTTTATCTATTAAAAATAATTTTGCAAAAATATAACTAATGGTGAGTCCGATTAATAAAAGAGTGGCAAAAGTTCATGCGCCCCTGGGGACACGGAGAATATTCTGTGTCCCCATGTGAACACAACTCTTCCCCCTCCAATTCTATTTAAATCTACGTATTGCTATTGCTAGGGTCCTAAATTGCAAAGGGACATAGAAATGTGCTCCGTGAGCCTGGATGCACAGAGCCTCGCTCTAAAAGAGTACCTCGATATGCTCGATTACTACTAGTATATCATCCCATATCAAACTGTGAATTGGTGACATAGGATAACCAATTTATCGAGAGGTGATAGTTCAATTTTTAAAGTATATATTTATGTGTAGATATTTGGGGGTTAGTTTATTAAAAATTACCTAATTAATTACGCTCTAGTAAATTCAGTTCAGCAATCAAGTTGTCATTTTGCCTGTCTTTGTCATCAAAATAGTCATCATTAGTTCATAAAAATAATCGTAAGTTGCTTTAAAATATATAATATCATATGTGGAATTATTAATTCCTGAAATTAATCAAATTGTAACATGGTGATTATCCACATATGGGAGCCAAATAAGATGCTATTAATTTGTCAAAAATAAATAACTGATTTCTTTTAAAAGACGATTATGACATTTTTTTTTATCATAGCAAGTTTCTCTTTTTCTTGTAATTTTCCTTAAAATTGATTAATTAAATTAGATGCTGCGTCTTGCATGAGAGAAGTGCACTCAAGTCTGTGGACATATATATAATAATTTGTTAAATATAATTAATTAGTTAGTTAATTTGCCAAACTTTTCATAAATTAAAAGAATTCAAAATTTTTAGTTTAGAATCAATAAATAAATAATTTATTGGGAACCGTGAAATTATAATGAAGAGGTTGTATATACTTTTAGAAAGAAATAAAAAAACAAATAGCTTTTCTTTTTCTTAAAAATATCGATCATTGTTTAAATTTTGAAATATAATTTTCTTTCACCTTAAGAATATCATTGCTTAGCATTCAAATATTTTTATTTATTTATTTATTTTCATGCGCAATATTTACTTTAATAAATAAATTTGTTGATTTATTAATTAGTTATTTGGCTAGTTATACTGTGCATTCAGGTGCACCCTAAGATAGGGTGCACCCGCTTTAAAAAACGTATACAAATATAAACGAAAACATATACAATTATGAACAAAAATGTATACAATTTAATTGTTAGTTTTTTAATGAAAAATTGAGTGTAAAAAATATACAATTATTAAAAAATATGTATTATACAATATTGAATAAAAAGTTATACACATATAGATGCTAGTTTTTTTAATGAAAAATTTAGTATGAAAAAGATATACAATTATTAAAAAACACGTATACAAAATAGAATAACATGTATACAAAAATAGAATAAAAAGTTATATACATATAGGTACACCCTTACACCTGAGTGCACCTAATATCAACTCTAGTTATTTTGCCTAACTTTTCGAAAATGGAATCACTATTAAAATAAAATGTCAAAACCATACATAAATAGATCCACATTAAAATACTGCCTCCATCCCATAATAATTGTCTTACTTTTCATTTTTGTCCGTCCCACAATAACTGTCACATCCTAAAAATAGAAATTTCACCTCAACCAACAACCTCAATAGTTATCTTAATTTCAAAAATATCACTTCCACCTAACGCACATAACATATTTTATAATTTATTTATTACTTAAAAATACCACAATACTCCTAAAAATCAATAAAGTTGGTCAAAAAGTAAATTTTCTTAAACTCCGTGTCTACATCAACTACGACAACAATTATGGGACGAAGAGAGTAGTATTAAACATGTGCACAATAAGTGTGGACTCCAAAATGGTTGGCTAATTAATTATGTCACATTTTGATCAATTAAATAAATTTAATAAAAAATCATACTATTATGTATTTGAGGAAAATAAAATATTTATTCAACCTATGATCATAATTAATCTAAATAGAATTCTTAATAAATTACACTTGTTATGGTTAATTATTTTTAAGTTTGGTTGTTTATAATACGTTTCAATATTTTTATATTATTCCTTAATTATATTCCGTACACATGTAGTTTTCCGAATTGTCACTCAAATATCACAAAATTAGGTATAATAATATTTTAATTATTCGCTGAAATAAAGATAAAAGGGTTGCTCACCAATGAAAAGTAATAAAAAAAATGTAATAAATTTACTTGATATTAACTTTATGTGTAATCAATATATAAAAATAGGGATAAATATTGTGCGTGAGAGAATAATACGATGTGTGTAAGAGATAGGTGAAATCTCTATAATATAATTTTAATAAAATACAACTAAAACAAAGTTTGATTGCATAATTTTAAACCTGAAAAAAAGAATCAAAAATAACAATATCTCTGCTATAAATTACAAGTTCAAAATAATGAATATAGACCATTAACCGTGTAATCTTGTGTATCATGGTAGGGTGATAAAATTACCGAAATTTCGGTATATCGTAGTTATCGTATCGAAAAATAACGAAACTATCGAAAAAATAGGTATACCGAAAATTTAGTACCGAAATTTTATTGGTATATAAATTTTTAAAAATCGATATTTTAGTATTTTTTTGTTAATCGGTATATACCGTACTCAAATATCAAAATAATAATTATTTTTATATTTAATATAAATTATTTGATTAAATTATTTTCAAATATTATATAATAATTTCGGTATGAATCGTTATTTTAACGGTATGAATTGGTAATTTTCGATAAAATAGGATATTTCGGTATAAACGGTATTGATCTATAGTATACCGAAATTCGGTATACCGATTTTAGGTATATCGAAACTTTCGATACGGTATCGGTATGATTTTTTTAATACCGATAATTTTGGTACGGTATACGGTATGAGTCGGTATTTTCGGTACGGTACGATATGCCACCCTGGAGTACCACTGAACTATTAATGTTAATTTTATGATAAAATTATAATTTCACTTTATAATTTATATATTATTTATGGGTTATTTTGTGGTGCACTGGGTCAACCGTTTCACCTATGGGTTTAAAGCTATTTTTTAGGGCATGATTATTTTTATTTTTAAAATTTTAATTATTTTATTTTGACCCAAAGGTGGTTATTGAGTGATTTCTTAAGCTAATTAATTATACTCCCTCCGTCCCAAAGATATTGACACATTTTTTTTATTAGGTTGTCCCACAGTTTTCTTACTGGGTTGTTCCACAAAAATTGACACATTTCTTTTTTAAGAACACGGGACCTACACAAAAACAATTAATTTATTCACATGGGCCCACACACATTTCACACACACCACTAATACAACTACCCACTACACATTAAAATATTATATATTCAATCAACTTCACATTAAATTATTATACTCCTTAATCTCCGTGTTGAAAAAAAATATCAATATCTTCGAGAAGGAGAGAATATTAACTAGGTGCACCGGTGCAACTGGTACACCTAGTTAAACTCATTATTTATCCTAGTTTGTTTTATCGCTCGATTCAAAAAAATCATACAATTCGTATATTACTTTATTCTTATGGTTTAATTTTTATTTTTGACTTTTGAATATAATGTTAATTAATTTTAAAAATATAATTGTATTTTCATAATTTAAATTCCTATAATATTATATACATGTGATTTTTGATTTATTTTATTCATAAATTTATAATTTACCTTTAAAATATAGTGTTGATTGGTAGAGTATAATTATTTTTAAAAATTATAAATTTTTATTGGCAATTTATTGTATGCACCCGGGTGCACCTAAAGATAGGGTACACACATATACAAATATAAACAAGAACATATATAATTAAGAGCAAAAATGTATACAATTTAATTGTTAATTTTTTTAATGAAAAATTGTATATAATATTTAATAAAATGTTATACACATATGGATGTTAGTTTTTTTAATGAAAACTTAATGCGGAAAAAAGTATACAATTATTACTAAACACGTATACAATAAAAAATAATAAAAAAAGACACACACATATGGGTGCACCCAATATACACTCATTTTTATTTTATTATTATTATTTATTTATTATTTTTATGTAGTGCAGACAATCAATCTTAATCATATTCCTAATATATTAAAAGTGGGTAGGTAATGAAAAACATTTTGTTCCAATATTATCTATACTTATTTCTTTTATTGGCATCTTTAACACTTCCACATGCCACACATGGAGCAATACATTGTACATTTATGAAATGGGTGTTCGGTAGAATCATCAATCATTAATACCCAACATTTTGACAAATTCATTGTATATTTCAGTGACTGTTCAGGTATTGCATGATCATTATGACTACACGTATTCATGCAATCTAACCGCCTTTGTAATAGGAGTAACAGGTGACCCCTGTAATTCTGCAATGAAATTCACGGAAACTTAATTAGTCATTATATATAATATAAATACCATCATAACTAGATGAGAAAATATTTTATAAGCAAAATGCAATCTCTGCGTTCCAGGCTTCATAGTGATGGAAAACCAATGATAGGTATGTTCTGTTCATTTTTTAATACGATTAAATTATATCTTAGATAGATCAATGTGTTGAATATTTCTATTTCTTTTCTTTTCTTTTAATTCAAAAATATTATAGTTTAGGTCTGGAGAGTAAAACCTGCAGTTCCTGACTTCCTGTAAAGCTAAAGCAAACTGAAAGGACAACTCCAAAACTTGAAGTCACCTTTCTAGACAACATGTAAACACATTATAAATTTTAACAAAGTTAATTCTTATAAATATTATTTGTATTTTTCAGCTTTTCTTGACCATTATATACAGGCCCAACACAACGGAATTGAATCTATGGGGGATTTAGCAATCAACGACGGCGAACAATCGGATCAAATGACAATGTTAAGAACTATAATCACCGTGTTGATTGTTAAAGTCAACAAGTATGAAGGTATGTTAAATTTTAGAAGTGTCTTTCTATACTACTTTATTTCAAGACATTTTAGCATGTAACGCTTCATATCAATCCCCATTGTCAAACACCTCTTTTACCAAATAATTAAGTATCCATGCATGAAATCCAATTGGATAAAACAAGTCCTCATAAATTAGAATCTTAAACCAAAAGTAAACACCCCCGTAAGAATTGTGTCTTATATGCAAGGACACATAAGAGAAAAATATTTGCAAAACTTCTGCAGTAATTGAAAAGTATACTTACAGCAATTGGAGAAACCACATATCCCGGTTTCTCACATTGATCAATTCTTGAACAAACTAAAATCACTACTGCAACTACAATGGAATTGCAACAAGAAAATATCCAATCATGAACCTTCAAATAGTAGCACTTCAATTAGCACTTGAAAATTGAATCAATAAATATAAGCTTAAATAGTTAAATGACTCAAAATTAAAAGTTATAAGATCCATAAAAATTAAAATTCATCAAAGAAAAGCCTCCCAATAACACATTTAGGCATTTTACAGAACCAAATGAAACGATTGACTTTCAAAATTTGAACAACATGAATGCATTGTAATGTACTTTATAAGAGGCACAATATTTTTAGGAATCCAAATTGAGAAAATGATTCATACAAAAAAAAAAACAGAAAGAACACAAATGCAATAAGCAAAGCGGGAAGTTGTGAGGCTATAAAACAACATCGATCAGAAACCTTAGGAAAAGAGAAAACGTAGAATTAAGAATACCAACATCATAGTGGGGGTGGTTCAGCACTTCAGCTCGCGTGAGATTCCGATGAAAGAATCTCAATCGAAGAAAATCTTAATTCCAGCAGTGAAAACCCATCCTCAGGAAAATTAGCCTAATATGTAATATCAATTTTTCAGGTGCCATTCTCTTTTCCCACACTCTGTGCTTCTCTCTCTAATACCTCACCAATGCCTCTCTCTCTCTCTCTGGTTACTACCACTATCTGTATAAGATAGATCCAATCCAAGTTGGAGGAAGGGAAGGGATTCAATTTAATAGATTGAGTCCAAGGAGGAAATCACAGTAAGAAAATTGAAATCTTGAATTAATGTGCAAATTGACAAATAGGTTGAGTCAATCCCAGAAAAAAAGAAAGCAGGATGTCATCGGAAAATGCATATATAGAATTATCTGATGTCGGGGCAGGAGGAAAAATATGGGCATCATTAGGTGACCTGAGATTGGAAATGATGTTGGGACGAAAGGGAGAGAAGCGGGTATGAGAATGTGTGTGGGTCACGGAGCCAGTGGGCTGGGCACCCAGGAAAATTAATAATTAGTGTATATTATGTGAAAATATTTTAATGTAGTAAGTTGTTAAGGTCTCCAAAGGCACTCACTCTATCCATGCAACGTTGTTTCCTTTTTAAATTTTATTTATTAATATTTTTTACATTTTTATTTTCAATCTAAATCTATTTTAATTATTTATATTATTATTTTTTATTCCATTTCCGTTTTAAACTTCTATGGTCAAATTATTTATTCTTTAAACTTTGCTTTAAAATTATATTTCATATGTGTATTATTTAGTTTATAAACATGTTAGGTTTCTATTTAAATTGTAATTAATTCTAACGATTAATGTTTACTTTACTACATCGTATAGTCGATATAGATCGAATATCAATTATTAAATTTACGTATATTAATTTGGCTCCCCTAAACTATTTTTCTGGCTCCGACACTAGTCCCATGTATATAAAAAATGAAAAGGAACCCTTTAGTTGGGACGACTAAAATGACAAAAAAGAAATTTTTGGATGGGACGAATGGAGTATATATCCCTCCTCTTAAAAGTAAACAACAAATAAATAAAAAATAGTAGCAAGATTTTGGGGTGCCTTGAGTGATCCAATTATGAGTTGAACCCAATTTTTTTACCCTAGAAAATGAGTTGCCACCAATATATATATACTCCCTTCATTCCACAAAAGTTTGCACACCTCTTTCAGCACGGAGATTAAGAAAAGTGTTAACTTTTAAGGGTATTATGATATTTTTTTAATAAATAAATGGTAAAGTATGTTAGATGTGTTAGGTAAAGTAGTTTTTTTTAAATAAAGTGTATTGGAAGGGTGATTGCATTTGACTTTTTTTTTTGGAATGTGCAAAATTTTATGAAACAACCCAAAATGGAAAGTGTGTCATCTGAAATGAGATAGATGGAGTATATAACTTTGTCTTCTTTATTCTACTTTCACTTAATTAGGTTGATTATGCATATTCTAAAGACTTAAAAAAGTGTAAATTAATTTTTACAACAAATAACATTTAAAATAAAAACGCATGTAATAATAGAGTATAAAAGAGTATACCCAAGGAAAAAATAAAGATTTATTTAGATAAAAGAACATTATTGAAAAAAGTATTGTACAATGTACATAAAGAAACTTTAATCTAATTAAATAATTAATAAGTAGAAGATTTACCCAAATTATACGTTATTAGGTTGAAAAATTATACGTTATTAGGTTGAAAAATACTACTATTGTAAAAGGAAAAGGATGTTATAAGGAAGGAAAAAACAATCTTACCAAATGGACAAACTCTCTTTTGAGATATGTTAAAATATTTTTATTATATAGATAAAAAAATGTTTAATAATTATTAAAGTATGTTTTGTAAAATATAATAAATGATGAATTAAATTATAATTTTAGAGAGTTATAATATGATTTATTATTTATATACTTTAACTACAAATAAGCATACTTTAGTAATGGGTCGACCCGTCTCACAACCGTCTCACAAAAAATCCATATGACAAGATAGTGTTTCTACCAAATAATATGACGCTTATGTGACGTGCAAAATCTAGTATATTAAAAGTACCAAGCATTTGAGAAACTTTTTTTTTCCAATATTATCCCTACTAATTTTTTTTATTTCCTTCTTTACCATTTTCATAATTATTTGTATTAATTAACTTCTGAATTGTTGGCATAACATAAAGAATGTCTTCATTTTCTATTCATACAATTTATTTTATTATTCAATAATATATTAAATGATAATTTAAAATGATGCCAATAATTTTATTATGCATCTTTAAATTTTCTTTACCGATACAAAAAAAAAGTTAATGATATATTATATATCTGATCGATGCTTGTAGCTCATGTGTTGAGCATTTCCCCTTCTTTGTAATATAAGTTTGTAATAAGAAGAATTGTTCTGAGTACAAATACTTTGTAAGTATTTTATAATTTTTATTTTATTTTGTTTATTTTAATTTTTATATTATGTTCATGTTTAGCCTGATAGGCTAAATTATTCATGTGTTGATTCATAACTGTTAATAATGCTAGCATGGTACTTATATAGTTTATGGCTAGGATATTTTGATAAGAATTAAATGAGTTAGATGGTTAGAACACTCTGACAAGAATTTAACAGGTTAGATAGAAATTTACTGGCCTTATAATAAAATAATACCTTAAATATGTTGCTCCTGTAAGTCCAGTTTTTAGCCGTTTGAAAGGCGTTGTGATGGGCATGTTGGAGGTTTTATTTTGGTATGATTTTATTAAAGATGCCGGTTTTATTTCCATTCTGTAAAAAATCCTCTATGATTCTTGTTAGATATTCAGCCTGTCTATCTTGTTTGATAATTATTAGCGATCCTGTCCCTGGATGTCTTTGTTTATTTGTGATCTTCAAACTTCACAACTTTTCAACTTACTTGTGTTATAAATAGTAGATGTACATTGTCTCATTATTTTCTTTGTATAAATGATAATTTCTGAAAACTAACAACTTTTCTTTCTCCTTCCAGATTTCAAGCTACTGCCATAAAAAAAGTGATTAATAATAGCACCAGTACTGCCATAAAAAAAAAGTGTACATGGTTAGGTATAGCTCATATGAGTCATTTGGCAATAACTCGGAGATTTTTTTACTATATTTTATGTTGATCTTCAATTTGAGCCATCTGAATTTGAGGGATTAAGCTTTCTACATCTTAAGTTTCGATTTTGTGATGAGTCATTTTCATTTGATGTCGCCTTTTGTATATTTAAATCCACACTATATGCTCTATTATACATATTTTAATTGTTAAATGGTATAAAAAAATTTGGGATATATGGAATATATTATTATTATTATAATAAGAGAGACTACATTTAATTAATTGAAGAATGTATAGTTGGATGAAAATTAACTACACAAAATTAAACTGTATTTACATAAATATAAAATTTAAAATAATATTTTAAAATAAAAGGCCATTGATTTAATTATTACTTTATTATTATTAATTAATTAATTATTAAATGTCTCCTTTTGAGTTATTAATCAATATAAGTTCTAAATCAATTTAATTAATTCAGTTAATGGTATGTGAACGAAAAGACTATCGTAATAGGTGAATAGATATGCTCGAATGAACATCAATTATACAAAATTAAATGTGATAAGTAAATAAAATTTAAAATAAGAATATTATAGTTAAGTATGTCTTTTAATTCTTAATTTTATTATGATATTTTAATATATTATAAATTATATAGTGTGATTGATGTGAAATAATTTTAGTTAGATAATATTTCATAATATATCTATAAAAGATTAAAGGACTACATTTAATTAATTAAATAAGGTGATAATTATGATTGTATTTAAATTAATTATTCAAATTAAATTGTAATAGGTGAGATTAAATGAATTATTTTAAATATGCTTTATTAATTTATTTGAATTAATGATTGTATGTAAATTATTCAAATTAAATTGTAATAGGTGAGATTAAATGAATTATTTTAAATATGCTTTATTAATTTATTTGAATTAATGATTGTATGTAAATTAATTATTCAAATTAAATTGTAATAGGTGAGATTAAATGAATTATTTTAAATATGCTTTATTAATTTATTTGAATTATTTTATGTCTCTTTGCATTCATGATTTTTTATCTTAATCATAATATCATAAGTGATAAAGGAATAAAAAGTATTTTTAACTATAATATCCCTATTTAATTTCACTATTTAATTTCATTATGTGCCTACTTTACCATCCATTAATATTCTCATAATTATTTAATTATTAATTATAGTCAAAATTAAAGAGAGTATATTATGTATCTAATTAATTTTTATATTAATTATAAACAATGTCTTTTCATCTTCTTCAATTAAATAACACTCAAGACAACAAAACATTGTATAAAAGCGGGTCTTAATTAATGTAATTTGAAACAAAATATTATATTGATGTTATTCAATGATTTATTGTATAAACAAAATTTTAAAAATTATTACTAAATACATAGCTCTTCAAAATCGAATACATTATTATTATTTTATGTTCTAATTTTAAGAGGGAGATTTTAGAGTAGGAAATGATGGAAAAAATCCAAATAAAATTGTGTCGTAATAATTCCTTGCCAACTCAAATTCACATCCCAATAAAATTAATATATATATATATATATATATATATATATATATATATATATATATATATATATATATATATATATATATATATATATATATATATATATATATATTAATTAACCATAAATGAGAAGATAAAAATGTGACGAAAAGAGTATTTTGCTATGTGGAAGTGTCATTTTTAAATAAATAAATATATATATATATATATATATATATATATATATATATATATATATATATATATCAATTTTTTAATTTTCTTTTAATGGCTATTTGATATTTTTGAATAATAAAACATTTGTAAAGTATGTCGTGTGGAAATTAAGATTAAAGGACTATTTTTTTAAATTAAAGTGTGTTGTGAAAATAATAGTTAAGTGTGTGAAAATAAAATTTGTGGATTACTTAAAATAATGAATTATATGTGCACGCATGTATAAATTCATTTATAATAAAACTATAATAAAAAAATAAAAATTAAACTATTCAATAAAAATACAATTACTTAGAATTAAAAACGATAACTCATAATCATTATAAGACAAAACTCTTGAGTTCATAGTCGATAGTTGGGTTTCTCACATTCATTATTTATTTATGCAAGTACAAAACTCTTAGTACATAGTTATTAGTTAATAGTTGAAATTTTTTAAAATATGCATATTTTCTATGGTTACATCTTCTGAAGATAACAATGCTAATATGAAGACGATCTCATTGGCGGGAGGAGCAAGAGCTGGGGGAGGAATTGTGGTTGCATGTTATGCATGCCTCTTTTCTCATTCCATGGAGTATTTGTAGTTGTGAATTCAATTAAATTTTAAAAATTGCACTCAATATGTAAGAACATATTGATCGTCCATGTATATTATTAGTATTCGTTTATTTATCTATCAAAATTTCTAGAATGTTTATAATAATATGAAGAGATCATGTAGAAATAAATCAGAAATATGGTTGGTTTTGAAAGATCATATTTATTCGATTGTTACGATAATTGTTTTGAATTAAGTAATGAGGATAATATAATGAAATTAAATTATTGGTAATTTTTTTTAGCTTATATGTTTGGAGAAAATTGACATGTATAATTTATATGATGAGGAAAACAATGTTTGGATCTCTTAATAATACAATAAAGGGAAGCAGCAGAAGAATAATGCCGGTTATTATAGAAACAAAAAAAATATTTTAGAAATAATTCTTTAATTGTAGATTTTTTTTTCATTTATATGAAGCTGCTATTTGCTTACATTATTAAACTTTGATTTCATATACTTTAAAATTATAGCTCATTTAAAACATATTACAAAGTATATCTGGCGAGCAACGTGCAACTCACATATAAGACTTCTAGTACGCATAAATATAACATCCAGTTCTGTGCGCTTACGTGGTGAATATTATTGTTGTACCGTTGACATAAAAAACTTATTTAATTATTTTTAAAGAAAATAATAATACATCTTTTGATTGTCCCTAAAATAGAATATTCAATTGGTCAGTTTTAGTAAGACCACTTAAGGGACCTGACCAATGGTAAGTGGTGACTTTTTTTTAGTGCAAATTACATTCAACTTATAATCACATTTTAAAACATTTTATTAGTAGAATATATATTTTTTTAATTTGTTTTAAATTTTTTATAAAAGTGGAATTTTTGTAGTTTATCATTTTACCAATATAAACGTAGTATGTAATGTAAGTGTAACTATTCGTAGTTTGATATTATATACATTAATAATAATAATTTACAAATAAAATATGTGAATTAAAAAGTTAAAATTCATTACATCTACTTAAAATCCTTTGTAAAACCATCTCTCAAAAATAAATTACAAATATAAATCTTTTTTTGTGCGACAGTCTCCAAATAAAACTTAAAAGAAGCTAATTTAGGACTCATACTTCCATATTTATCATATCTATTTTTTTTAAACCAATAAACACAAAAAATAAAACAGGTATCGATCAACCCAATTAAATCGAAAACTTATGAGAAATTTGTATTTATTTAATGTATGCAGTATATAAATTAAATTGGAAGGGAAGGAGGGGGAATATTGTTACCTAAAAATTACACCGGATTTTTTTATCATTTTTTTTATCATCTCTTATTCCACTGATTGTATGATGTAAAAGAAAATCCAATAATTGTTTCTAGGATTTATATGAGTATATATTTTTTTAAAGTATTGTTTGCTCTTTTCTATTATGTGTCGTCTATTTAATGATATGATACATAAGATGTTATAATAAATTGGAGCCCCTAAAAGTTAACTCAATTATCGATTAAAATTAAAAGTTGCATATGCGATTAAAAAAAAGGATTTTCTGTTCTATTTTAACGTGACATCTTTCGTGTTATTAGTTATTATATATATACTTGACAAGTAAATTGAGAAGAAATCTAATTGTCCATGAAATTTATACTTTAATTTAATTAGACATATAACTGACATGTAAATCAAGGAGAAATCTAAATATTGCCCATAAATTTATACGTTTTGTTCAAGCTTATAATTTATACGTATAATAATACATTCGATAGCGTGCACAAGTGGGAGGGTAAAATGGTAATTGAAGAAGGGATGGAGAGAGAGGGGAAGAAATTAGATGGCTTAGAATGAAGGGGCAAGCAGGGGACAGATAAATATCTGGTGCGGTGGCGTGCCACTATGAGAAGATATTTTTTGCCATTCTGACCAATAGGAGAAAAGCATTTGATATAAGGGAATCTGTCATTAATTAATTAGATTAATTAAATTAAATAATTAGAGGTAAATATGGCACCGTGGCTCAACCAAATTCCAGTTTTATATCTTGTATCTGATTTTTCCCCACTTGCCCATGTTGTGGGCCCCACTCTTTTTTGTTTTTTTTTTTATGGGCGGCTACCTAATTCATATATATCATCGCATCTGCTGCATACATGTATACATCATCATCCATGCATGCATCTCAATGTAACTATTTTTTATTAATTACTCTCTCAGTACACCATGCTTAATTTGATTTTACATTTGAATTTATTACTCTCTTCATCCCACAAAATCCTTCACACATTCCTTATTTATTTATCCCACAATACACTTCACATTAAAAAAGGAAAAAACACTTTATCCAATAATTTTAAAAGTTACTTTAATGTCAAATTATCACTTTTTTTCACTCACATGACATTACTTTATACTTTTTTTATTACCTAAAAATACTACAATACCCTCTAAGTCAATAAAATTAGTCAAAAAGTATAAAATTTTTTAAACACCTTGGAACAGTAAATGTGAAATTATTGTGGGACGGAGAGAATATTATTTACTGGTAGTTGTATAAGGAGCAGTCTTGGTGAGAACGTCTCACAGTGAGACCATTTTATGATTTCGTATTTAGATATATTATCACTTTTTTTTGTAATGTTGTCGCTTTTCATTTATACTAAAATTAGTCATGATATTATCATTTTTCATCAATTGAGTGTCATTTCTCATTAAAATGTTATGAGTTGATATATTGTACACAAGTGTACACTAATGTACCTAACCCATATTTATAAATTGGTCAAGTATAAAAAATATTGAGTCGGTATGGTGACGTCACATTCCTCCTCACTCCTTGTTTTTACTTATATTTCTTCCCATTGCTCACTAATACAGTTAATTATTAATAAGTATACATTTATTAATAAAATGTTATACACTTGTTCAATAAAACTCATACCCTTTAATTATAAAACGAGTTAAAATCAATCATTCCTCCAACACAATTCTCGTTATGAATACAGTGAAACTCTTCATCAATTGCACCAAATCACTCTTTGAACACTCCAACTGTTATTAAAAAAATATTATACATTTATTCAATAAAACGTATACAATATATATTTAATAAGTATACATTAATAAATCAGGCTTCAAACACCTAAACTGTTTTTTAATAAAACGATATACAATTATTTAATAAAACGTATACACTATATATTTAAAAAGTATACATTAATAAATCAGGCTTCAAACACCTCAACTGTTTATTAATAAAACGATATACAATTGTTCAATAAAACGTATACACTTTATGCTGAAAAAGTATACATTAATAAACATCTGCATTCTCCGCCACAATTCTCAATTCTCTGTGATTGTGGAATTGCAACCTGACGAGATCTGGCCAAAATTTTGACAGAAATGAAACAGAAAAGGCGTGGAGAGAAGAAGGGGAGAAAATAGGAGACAACGTGAAGAATCAGAGAACAAAAAAGAATCAAACATACCAGATCTGAACTGTGGAATATTACGGAGTGAAAAATTAGCGGCGGCGGTGGTAGAGCAGCGGCGGCAAAGATGGAGCGACGTCATTACAGTGAGCAATTGAAGCTTGCAATCCTTCTATGGTGCTATCACTCGCACTAACAATCTGATGTTCGCAACGACGGAGGTAGTGGTGGGTGGTGGAGAGTGAGAGGTGGAGAGTGGGTGGTGTTTGGGTGGTGGTTGGGAGAGAAAAGAAAGAATTGGAGGCGGAAGTGGATACAGAGTGAGAGAGTAGAGAATGAGGAGCGGTGGGAAGAGAGAGAACACTGAGAGAATGAGAGGAAGAAATGAAATTAGGGCTTCAATTACTTTATATATATCGGGTCATGAATTTGGATCTGACCCAATTGTACCTTAGCAATTGGGTACAGTAGACTTTGTCAAATGTTATCACTACCTATCCGTCTCACATAAACTATCCTATAAAATGGTCTCATACAAATATTTTCCTTGTATTAGTGGGGTGTGTGAGTCTCGTATTTTAATTTTATGACTGATGTGTATAGATCTCATGTATCTAAAAAGAGAAATGAGATATTTTTTGACGGACGCTTAAAACGGAAAAATGAGACTCTTGCTGACGAACGTAAAAAATATTTATTTAGAATTTGAAAAATTGTATAAACAATTATACACTCTAAGAATAAACATTAGACCATAAGACTATCTTCCTTTTCGGTTTTGAAATTCAATTTTTTATTTTCAAAATCTACTCTTAAACTTTCAAAATCACGTCTATATACACCTTATTTCTCCTTAATTAATACTTATTATCTATATTCCTTTTCTCTTGAATCAATTAATATATTTTTACACCTAACGATACACATTTCTTATATATTGATTTGCATAAAATTAAATTATACCCTAAAAAATCTCAAAACAAATATATACTACCATTAACTGATTTTCAAAATTTGTATAATTCGAAAATAAACATAGCATAATATGATATAAACCACTAATTTTCATATAATTAGTCACAGAAATCCGTGGTAAAGAATGCTTTATCTTTTAAAATATTTTATTAATCGCCTATTTTGGATTTTAGAATTATGTTGAAAATTGAGGTATTTTCACTATTTACTCCCTCTTAATGGAAAAAATAAAAGCATTCCCTATACCTCTTTTCAGCGTTAGAAAAATAAAATTCTCACTCTCCTCCCTCTTCAACATTGGATGGAAGGAATATTATGATAGAAATATCACATAATAAATATTGAAAGATTGCTCCTAAAGGAATAATAATCGAATAGAAATATTTGACTACTTTAAATCTTTTAGGTATAAAATTACATATAAATAAAAATATGTTATCAGGATAACATTTTTAATATTTTTTCATATATGTAGAATTAATGTCATCGCGTGAGGATCATAAACTTTTGATGTGCAACTGTGAATATACACGACAAGAAGTTTTTGTGGGCCAATGAATTTTATAGGAGGTGTATTATTTTATACATAACTAAAATGGAGTAATTGTTTTTACAGATATAAATTATGAGAAAGATTTGTACAATAGCGTCTCAAAAATTACTTTTGTGAAATGAATAAGAATGATCTTTTAAGAGTTGATATTGGTGCACCCAAGTGCAAAGGTGCATTTTGTGTATAACTTTTTATTTTATTTTGTATACGTGTTATTCTATTCTGTATACACGTTTCTTAATAATTATATATATTTTTTTACACTCAATTTTTAATTAAAAAACTAGCATCTATATTCATATGTGTATAACTTTTTATTCAATAGCGTACACATATTTTTTTAATAATTATATATTTTTTTGTTCATAATTGTATATGTTTTTGTTTATATTTGTATATGTTCTAAAAGTGAGTGCACCGTATAATTAATCAATCTTTAATAATGACTGATACTCATTTTATTATAAAGATTATTTAATAAAACAAATTAATGAACGAATAGAGGGTCAAATTTAAATTAATAAAATAAACATTTCATGCTATTGATAATTAAAGAATGTAGGAATTAATTGAGATGTAGGGTCCAAAGTAGTATAATTATTACTACGAAAATAAAAGTATTAATTTCCAAGCATCTATAAATACACGATGCATAAAATGTGAAATGTATACTACACACTTGCAGACCATAGATTTTGCACGTGGCATACCGCATGCATACTTCACTTGAATACTACATTTACAAACACACAAACATGTGTTATGTGGTTTTTAACATAAAATTTATTAATGAATTTCTCACAAATTAAAAATATGACAAATACTTGCTGAAAAACTCGCATATATTCAATTTCGTAAGATGAATAAAATATAATAATATTTTAATAAAAAAATAATTCACAGTAGCATCTTAAAAAATTAAAATTAATTTAAAACCGTAAAATAATAATAGCCTCACATTTGTGTTGATCTAAATATAGTAATGGAATTTAAAAGAGATGATCATTTAAATATTCATTTGCGTTGCGTCTAATTGTCTGTCGCATGCTAATATCAAAAGATACGTATTTTTAGAATAACCTTAATTTTTTTTAATTACAGTGTGCACCCGAATACACCCTAAAATATGGTGTACTTACTTTCAAAAACCTATACAAATATAAACAAAAATATATATAATTATAAACAAAAATGTATACAATTTAATTGTTAGTTTTTAATGAAAAATTGAGTGTAAAAATATATACAGTTATTAAAAAACATGTACTATTGAATAAAAAGTTATACACATATGGATGCTAGTTTTTTTTAATGAAAACATAATGTGAAAAATATATAATTATTGAGAACACATATACAAAATTGAATAACATGTATAAAAATAGAATAAAAAATTATAGACATATGGGTGCACCATTGCACCCGAGTGTACCTAATATCAACTCCACTTTTTAAAGGGGTGATCATTTAAAATATTATTTTTAAAAATCGAACATAAACGGGTTAAATTAGTTTTGAGGCAAGTTTAAAATGTCAAAATTCATTAATTCTCAGATACTTAAAAAATAGTACTCCCTCCATCCCACAACAAGAGTGACGAAACTTTTTTACACGTAGATTAAGATATATAATATTTAATGGGTAGTTGGGGGTAGTTGAGGTGAGAGAAATAATATTTTAATGTATAGTGAGTAGGTGTACTAGTGTAAAGTGTGAGATTATGGAGAGAGAAAAAGTTAATTTGTGTGAGTCTCTTTTACTAAAAAGAGAAATGCATCTCTTGTATTGGGACGGATGAAAATGGTAAAATGTACTTTTGTTGTGGGATGAAGTGAGTAATAAATTAGGGGAAAAGAGATTTGAGTATATCATTTTTTTTAAAAAAAAATACATAAATAGACTAGCACAAAGATAAATGTAAACAAGTTTTAATTACGTGAAATTTGCCACCCCTGACTCAACCGATGAAATTTAAAAACATTTTCATTTTATTAATGTTTTCAATCCCAGCAGGTCATGAGATATTATTACTATCTTACTTGACACGTCATACCTTTCTTTTTCAAAAAGATATTTTTCTGAATTGACATGTTCTGTAGCACATAGATTAATTATTTTAATAATATCACCGAAAAATAATTAATAGTGACGTGATAACACATTCTATAACCTCACAAACATTCAAGAATATACACACATAAAATAATAGAATTTGAATTTAAAAGATAACTTGCACAAAGATGTATAGTGGTTGGTTATGAATAACCTACATCCACTTTGGAAAGAAGAAACTTTAATATCACTCAATGCTTACAACCAAGAACAGATTGATCTCAATCTGATGCAACAAGAACTGAAAACGCAGCTCAAAATTGTCAACTCTAGAATGTGAAAACTTATGTGATCAAGCAACTTTGAGCTCTTATATCTAGTTAACCCCTCAACCTATTGATCAAGTTAAAACTCCACTAGATAGCTCTCACTTAGTAGTTGAGATGCAGCTATCTAGCCGGTCACAAGTAGCTAGACAAACTACCCAAAAACCACTCCAAAGTCGGCTGCTCACCACTGCACAAAAATGACAGTTTTCAACAGTTGAGTTAGTTTATTTCAACTGATCCTTCTTGCTTCCAGCACACATGCAACACGTAATGATCATAGTCAAGCCTCCAATGAACATACTCCACATGTTAAACTCCCTCATGCATGCATCTATTGTCATCAATCTCCACCTTAGATGTATGTATACACATCTTGATCTCTTCTCCCCATTTTGCTGCTTTTAAGGAGCAACAACCTCTATGTCTTCATACATACCAACTAAAGTCTTGCACAACTCAAATTTTGCTGTTGGCAATGCTTTAGTAAGACCATCAGCTGGATCCACAGCTGTATCAATCTTTCTTACTTCAACAAATCCACTTTTCACCATATCTCTTACAAAGTATAGCTTAACATCAATGTGTTTAGTCCTTTCATGATATCTCTGATGCTTAGCTAAGTGTATTGCACTTTGATTGTCACAATACACCACTACATTATCCTGATATTCCCCCAATTCTTTCAGCAAACCAACAAGCCATACTCCATTAATTGCTTCTATCAAGGCAATAAAGTCAACTTATGTAGTTGATAATGCCACTACAGACTGATGGCTTGCCTTCCAGCTCACTGATGTGCCATACATATTGAACACATACCCTGTAAGAGACTTTCTAGAATCCAAGTTTGCTGCAAAATCAACATCAACATATCCAACCACAACTCCTAATTTTGCTTCCATTTTCTGAAATTTCAATCCAGTTTGCTCAGTCCCTTTGACATATCTTAAAGCACATTTGACTGCTTCCCAATGCTGCCTCCCTGGACAACTTAAGAACCTACTGATCAAGCTCATTACATAAGCAAGATCAGACCTACTACAAACCATAGCATACATAAGACTGCCCACTGAACTTGCATATGGAATCTTGCTCATTTCAGCTACTTTTCTGTCTAATTTAGCTCCATTAAGTAGTGACAGAGTCAATCCTTGCTTGACAGGTGTTGTAACAGACTTGCATTGATCCATATTGTATCTTTTAAGTACTTTAACAAGGTAAGATTGTTGTTTCAATACAAGTGTACCTGCTGACCTGTCTCTACTTATCTCCATACATAGTATCATCTTAGCTTCACCAAGATCCTTCATCTCAAACTCTGATTTGAGTACTCCCTTCACTGCATCAATACCTTGAATGCTCTTGCAAGCAATCAAGATATCATCCACATAGAGTAGTAAGTATGTATAACAACAGTTTTCCTCCTTGATGTAACTACTCATTAAATCTCAAGTATCACTTCCTAGGACTTTGTTTAAGCCATACAGAGACTTGAGTAGAAAACAAGTCTTTGTATCAGCCCTCTCAACTGTAACACCATCTGGTATCTTCATGTAGATACTTTCCTCCAACTTTCCATGTAGAAATGCAGTAGTTACATCCATCTGATGAAGTTCAAGATCATATTGTGTCACTAGTGCTAGTAATAATATCCAAGCCTGATGGGAGGGCTGAGAAAAGAAAAAAAGTTAACTCATAATATCAGAAATAGAAGATAATGTTTCTATGTTCCTGTTTTCAAAGGTTACTCTGTTCTATATATAAGGTTACTATTTTCAATGACTTAGGTTACTAAGTATGTTTTTTATTCATTTTTGATGTGAAATTCCTTTATTTAAATAATTTTGTATTATTGCTTGCAGTCTTGTTGATGATGATGATGATTTTGTTTCAGATGATATCCCCTTGAGGTATTTAAATTTCAATACGTTGTATCTTTTTTTCTTTTTCTGTAATATTCTTTTTGTTTATTTTTTGTGTTTATTTTTATTTATATTGTAGAGAAATTCCTGTTAGAAAGTCTAAACCAAAACCTGTTACTAAGATATCTAAAAAGGGAGTATCGACTTCTACAACCAACAATAAGAGGTATTGCGATTATTTTCATAGTTGACTATTTATATTATTTACGATGAATACTTTTAATCATTATTGTTATATTTATTACAGTGATAAGAAGAAAGCAAAGCGATTTGACTACAGACTTAGGGAAAAGTAATTATACTTTTTTATTTTTTTTTGATTTCTGTGTTTTGTCAATTGATATATTATGCTTATATTTCAAATCATATATTTTCATCGTATGATTTGGAGGGGAATACCAGAACCTGTATCCATTCCTCTTATACTGCATTGGATAGATATTAAACTGCTTTCAAGGAAGGAAGAAATGGAAGCCGGTAAATTTGGTCTCAGAAAATTGAGTGATAGATATCCTCTATCTACAAATGGAGTTGTCAAAACTGTTGACCTTACCAGTTCAGATCCTGTTTTAGATGACGCATAGACTAAGGTACTATATAATGCATTTCTTTAATTAGTTTTAAACAGGGTACTCTTATATATCAATACGATTACTCTTTTATATGTCTTGGGTTACTATTTAAAATTTAAATTTTACTTTATGGGAATATATGAAATAATCTGTTGGTTTTGTTTTATTCAGGAAATAGGCAGTTTGTTGAATAGTCTTAAGCATGATGCAAATAGTTTCTTGAAGAAATATCAATCAAAACTTGTCAAAGTTTCCAAACTTGCTCAAATGTTTAAGGATAATCAGAGTTCCACTCCCGAGGAATCTGATTCTCAGAAATTCTTTTGTGATGAAAAGATGTTGAAATATATTGATAATATTATTAAGCACTTCAAAGCAACCAAAAAGCTAGCAGCAGAAATGCCTAGTTATAAGTTTACCCCGTCTCTACCCATCCCTTCTGATCCAGAAGAATATTATTTTGAGGCTGGAAAATAGCATTTTAACTCTGAAGATGTTGAATTGGACGAAGATGATGATGTTGAGGATGTGTCTCCTCAAGAATTAAGTGAAGTAAGAGATTCAATTCAGAGAACAAGACCTTAGAGTTCTTCAATTAACAATCTGGATAACATGGTTGAAGATGTTGGTTATATTTCAAAATTCATAAACCAACACAAAAAAGGTTTTTGAAGGCATGGAAAAGGAGTATAAGGAGGTTTTGGACTATATTTTCTATGATGCTGAAGTTTCAAAGGATCAGTAAGTGCATTTTTTCTTTATAAATATCTTTTTCTAAATATAATTTTATCTATTTATTAACATTTTTTTTATATTTTATAATTCAATCAGGAAGCGTTATTATCGAAGGGGGTTGTTCCATTTTATCCAACAAGATGACATTCTATCCATGAAACGCAATTGTCAAATTATGATATAATCTTTTCTGCTTGAATTCTTGAAGTGAATGCTGAGTTGGGGCATGATAGTCATAGACAGAGATTTATTTTTAACATTGATCATAGTGTAAGTATTTTTTTTAATCATTTACACTTTTTAAATAAATCTAATGCAGTTTATTTATATATTCTTATTTTTTTTTGTAGTATTTGCTTCAAGACTACGACATTGAAGTGGTGCTCCAAACACATTGACAAAAAAATCTATATAAAAAATAACATTGAAAAATATTAAGCAATTTTATTAAATAAAGATTGTAAAACTTCAACAAATATAAAGAGTAATCTCATTAATAATAGGAAACCAAAAGTTCTACTGGAGTAACCACAATTAACTCTGAAGAGTAACCACATGATTACTTAAAGAGTAACCGTATCAGCAAAAAGGGTCATCAATCTGGTGGACTCCACATCCAATACTTGGATAATAAGAAGTGGTGTGATCCTGAAAAATAATACTATTATCAGTCAACACGTTTCCTGGTAACATAAAATTGATATGTTTTTATTTTTTAAATTTAACATTTTAAAGTTTTTTTAATCTAATGTATTTTATTTTTTTAGGTGCAAATGATGATTCAGTATTTGGCTAATATAAATCATCCAAAAGCTGCTGAGATGGTTAACTACGTGGATGAGCCAATCAATTTTAAATGGACTATATTAAGAGTTGATAATGATTGTGGTATTTATGACATGCATCATATCAAGCACTTTGATGGATTTCCTTATACAGAACCGAATTTGAACAAGGTATATTTATTCAGGATATAGTTCCCTTCATTATTTATCAAAGATGTGGACATTTTAATGACCTATACATGTCATGGGCCTTGATAATTGCATATTCCATATTTGATTATTGTATTTTGATAATTGCATCTTAAGTGTATCATTTTGCAATTTGATAATTGCATCTCAGTTGATTTGTCATTTTGATTATTCCCTACTCTATTTTGTAGGCTGACATAAGGTTGAGATTGCGTGGTGAAATATGTGCAAGTATAGTATTATCAAACTTTAATTAGCTGAGGGATTTTGTCATTATTGAAACAAAGAAACTCAACAAGAAAAAGCCAGATTTGATCAAGAACATCTCCGAACGCAAGAAGGAAGACTTGATGCAAAAGAAATTAGAGAAAAAGATGTTGGCTGAGGAAAAATTGAAGAGTTTAAATGAACAAGCATTAGGAAAGAGGAAAAGGATTCCTAAGAAACTTTCTCTATAATAGTTAATTGGATTTGATTCTGATTATTATAGTCATTTTTGTGTTAACTGATATGTAGGTACTCTAAGTACTGTTCTCAAGTAAATGAATTTTGATTACTGTTAGATAGACTGTTTGAACAACACTAGAAGTAATCTCATTTTGATTAATTGATTTATGAATTGTAGGATTACTGCTTGATCTTTTATTTTATAAATTTAGTCTTTGTATTCTGAAGTTCGTGTTTGATTTTTGTGAAATTTAAATGATTTCTCATTTGGATTATTATAGATTGTTGTAAATATTGGTAACTTGTTTGATAGCTTATATTGTAATAAACTGTATCTAACAGGTGTTGTTATGTGATATAACACAATCAATTTACATTTATTAAATCCCCAGATTATACATAGTTTTATCAAGGTATGAAAAGTGATCCATTAAACATCTATCTAATTTGATATATAATTGGATTAGTCTTTTGTATTGTAATATTGTAGTGAATTATTTTTTATTTCAACTACTGTTTATTTAAACTGAATGTTGATCAGGAATAGTGGTAATAATTCATGTGATCTGAAAGTAATTTTAGACTACTCATTTGAATTGTTAGAATTATTTTTTTATTAAGTAGCTCATTCTTTTTTTAAATGACACAAACTATGGTTACAGATATATGTAAAAGGTACAAAATTTGATCCCTACTATGAAAATCGCAAACTGTTACAAACTATGGCTCTGGGATATGTGTAAGAAGCACAAAAGGGATACATTTGTAAAAAGTACAAAAAGTTATATATGCTACAACAGTTAAATGTGTTGGAAATGATATAACTCCTGAACTCTACATTTAATGGCACATGAAAAGACATGAACATTGTAAATTTAAAATTATTTATATTATAAATATAAAAATCAAGTAATTACATAATTATCTCTTATCATAATCATAATCATATTTACAATCATCATATCAGCTTATCAGGAAAATCGAAACTACCAAGGAAACTACAACAATTGTGGTCCCCCGGCTGGCTATCAACAACCTAGGAGGCCAGAGTTTTCATGGAGTAATCCAAACAATGCGATTCAACTTCATGTTGATGTTGATCCGGAAGCTAAAGTGGAAAAAAGAAAGCCGGGTTTTGAAGATACGGTGAACCGGTACATGGCGAAGAATGATGCAAGAGTAGACCGTCTCGAGGCAAAGTTAGAGAAAAATATTGATGATAATCATAAGGACTTGTCTACGCAAGTGAAAGACCTCACGTTGTTGATGGGGAAAATGGCTGGGAATGTCAACAAATTGACTCAAACTATTGAGAAAGGGAAGTTTCCATCTCAAAGTATTGAGAATCCAAAGTCTTGTCATGCCATCACATTAAGGTCGGGAATGCAATATGAGGGTCCGATGTTGCCTGCAAGTCAAGCTGAAGGAGACAGGAGAGTTGCTCGATCAAATGAGAATTGCTCGACCAGACTACCTAGTCGAGTAGAGGTCGAACAACCTGAAAAAAAGCAAAATTATGATACTCTATTTTCTGATCAACCGTTCCACCAACACCAAGTCGTTCGACCTGACCATCTTGGTCGAACGGAGGTTGAACAGAATCACTACGATGGGAGTTCACGATCTGAGAACTTGTTCGACCAGAATCAATCTGTTCGACCAAACTATATTGGTCGAACGATGGTCGAGCAACATGTTCCCGATGAGAAGATGCGATCAGACGAGCTGCTCGACCAAAGCCAAGTGGTTCGACCAACCTACCTTAGTCGAACTGAAGTTGAGTAGAGCAGCTCAAAGTTCGATTTGATACCGAATGCGACACCTATTATTTGGAACACTCTAGATACGTCTCAAGAGCAGAATACCGAGCTTACAGTGGTAGAAAATAAATAGGAGAGAGCCAAAAGGTTGAGAGTCGAGAAGGATAAAGCGAAAAAGGTTGAACGTGATGAATGGGGGATTCCCAAAACAAAGATACCTCCATCCTTTCCTCTCAAGCTCGTGAAGAAGGGATTAGAGGAAAAGTTCAAGAAGTTTTCAGAGATTATAAACAAAATAAGCTTGAACATTCATTTTTCTGAAGCCATATTGGAGATGCCGTATTGTAATCCACTCATTCCTTCTGTGAAAAACCCCTAACTACTAGCCTAGCTTTATATCTGACTCTACCTTCAGCTGCAAGTGCTGGTTTCCTCTTGAAAATCCACTTACATCCAACTAGCTTCTGAGACTTTGGCTTGTGAACTATTCTCCATGTCCCATTCTTGTTCAGAGACAACGATTCTTCTTCCATGGCTATGAGCCACTTATTACTGTCTTGACTTGTCAATGCTTCAGTGTAGTTTCTAGGTTCATAAGCTTCAACTTCAATTGCTGTATATAGTGCAAATGGCACTATATCAGCTTGCACATACCTTGTAGGTGGCACTATAGTCCTTTTCTGTCTATCTCTAGTAAGTTGATAAGTATTAGGTTGTTCTTTAACCCTTGATACTTCATCTGTACCTCTGTCAGTGGAGTTTTATTCACTTTCCCCTGATCTGACCATGTTTTGAGGCTCTACCTCAAGCTCAGATTGTCTGCTCTGATCATCCTTGATCAGTGGCATCTTGTTTTCAATAAAAACAATATCTCTACTGACCAGGAGCCTGTTCTCATCATAACACCACAGTTTATATCCTTTTACTCCATTAGGATAACCAATCATAACACATTTGAGTGCTCTAGGTTCCAGTTTATCCTGTTTCACATGAGCATAAGCCTGAAAGCCTATAACTCTAATGTGTGAATAACTAGGGACCTTACCTGACCACACTTCTTCTGGAGTTTTGAAATTCAAAGTTGTAGCAGGACATAAGTTTATCAGACAAGCTGCAGTTGCAGCCAATTCCCCCCAAAACATCTTGCTTAACCTGTACTGCTCAACATGCATCTGATTCTTTGAAGTAATGTCTGATTCATCCTCTCTGCAATGCCATTTTGTTGAGGAGTTCCAGAGACAGTTTTGTGTCTCTTAATCCCTATTTCCTTGCAGTATGAATTAAACTCTTCAGATACAAATTCCAGTCCATTGTCTGTCCTCAAGTACTTCAAACTACTTCCAGTGTTATTCTCAGTTTCTTCAGCCAAATCTTGAATGTAGAGAATGCTTCATCTTTAGTTTTCAGAACATAAACCCATAGGTTCATTGAGTAGTCATCAATTATGGTCATTACATATCTTCCTCCATCTCTGGTTATTGTCTTTGAATGTCCCCGAGGTTTGAATTAACATAATCCATTCTTGCTTTGGTTGTATGTTCTGATTCACCAAACTTATGTCTCTTGGACTTACCAAGAATGCAATGCTCACACTGTCTGATCTGATCATCTACACTGAACTTGATCATCTGTTGTTTAGCCAATTCTTGCATTCTTCTTTCACTAACATGTCCCAACCTACCATGCCATAGCTTGGCATCATCCTGCTGATCAATGTTGTGTATCTGTCCAATAACAACATTCTCATCCAAGAAATACAAATCAGACCTTCTAGTTCCCTTTATGACTATCTTATCATCCTTAGTCACTGTGAGAACCCCCTTCCTCAGATTTGAATCATACCCTTGAGAATTAAGCATCCCAAAAGAGATGAAGTTCCTTCTTAATCCAGGAACATATCTTACATTCCTAAGAAGCCTCTAAACTCCATCAAACATAAGCAATCTGATGGATCTCACTCCCTTTATCTCACAAGATTGATCATTACCTAATAGCACTGATCCTTCTTCTTGATGCTTCAATTCTTCAAACCAATGCTTCATGGGTGTCATATGGAATGTACACCCTGAATCCAATACCTACTCAACAGACACATCTGATAATGTGATGACCAGAGCTTCAATACCTTCCATACTAGCATTTTTTGCAATTCACCAACCTGATTTACTTGGTTCTTTTGATTTCCAGCAGATGCTTCAGCTTTCTTGGACTTGCTAGCCTTCCATTTTGCATATTGTTTCTTGAAGTGACCTGGTTCATGACAATAGTAACACTTCTTTCCTGTTGACTGTCCTGTTGTACCCTTCTTTTGATCAGAATTTTCTCTCTTATTCCATTTCTTGTTTTAATTTCCTTTCTTGACAAAGAGTCCTTCTGCTCCTGACTTTTCTTTGCTGTCAGCCCCCTCCTCTAGATCTTTTGATCTAAGTGCTTTCAGTACATCTTCAAGCAACACAACATCCTTTCCTCCATAGAGAAGAACATCTTTGAAGTGCCTCTGTGATCTTGGTAATGCAGACAACAACATGATGGCCTTATCCTCACTGGTAAGCTTAAAATCAACACTTTCAAGATCATCTGTGATCTTGCAGAACTCATCAGCTTGATCCATCAGAGACCTTTCATCAGTCATCTTGAAGGCTTGAAGCCTTTGCCTCAAATGCATTTTATTTGCAGATGATTTAACCATAAACAGAGCTTCCAATTTATTCCATACACCAACTGCTGTTGTCTCTTTTGATACTTCTCTGAGTATTTTATCACTTAGGTATAGGATTATTGTGGAATAGGCCTTTTGAAGTACCTGATCATCAACTGGAGCTCTTACACCACCTGCTGCAGCCTGAGGATTTTTGAGTATTTCAATCTTCAATGGTGGAGGAGGTTTCAAAGCATCCATCAAACCTTGCTGCATAAGAACTGCCTTCATCTTTAGCTTCCATAGGTTGTAATCTGATTTTTCTGAGAGATTTTCAACATCAAATCTTGTGGTGTTCATCTTGAATGCTTGTTGTGTGTTTGCTTCTCACAGACGGCGCCAATTGATGTGATAACACACTCTATAACCTTACAAACACTCAAGAATATACACACATAAAATGATAGAACTTGAATTTAAAATAAAACTTGCACAAAGATGTATAGTGGTTCGATTATGAATTACATACATCCACTTTGGGGAGAAGAAACTTTAATATCACTCAATGCTTACAACCAAGAACAGATTGATCTCAATCTGATGCAACAAGAACTGAAAACGCAACTCAAAATTGTCAACTCTAGAATGTGAAAACTTATGTGATCAAGCAAATTTGAGCCCTTATATCTAGCTAACCCCTCAACCTATTGATCCGGTTAAACCTCCACTAGATAGCCCTTACTTAGTAGTTGAGATGCAGCTATCTAGCCGGTCACAAGTATCTAGACAAACTACCCAAAAATCGCTCCAAAGTCGGCTGCTCACCACTGCACAAAAATGACAGTTTTCAATAGTTGAGTTGTTAGTTTGTTTCAACTGATCCTTCTTGCTTCCATCACACATGCAACACGTAATGATCATAGCCAAGCCTCCAATGAACATACTCCACGTGTTAAACTCCCTCATGCATGCATCTATTGTCATCAAATAGTAATATTATTTTTAATAAAAGATGACACTTATTTGATAAAAATATTCATTATTTAAGTGATTTTTTTTTAAATAGATTGAAATATAAATTAAAAGTAGCAGTATTTTTTAATTAAAAGAAAAGGCTGAAGGAGAGATTTCACATTATTTATTGCTTTTAATTAAACTAAATTTTTACTTTTAAAATTTAATATGATATAATTATTATTTCATTTCATATTTACCACTTTGAAGACACTCGTATGCCACTGTTTTACGGAAAAAATTGACTAGATAGATAAAAGTGATAAGTTTTTAGTAAAAAATAATAGTATCAGATCAATTGATAAAAAAGTAGTATTGATGTAATAAGTTATATATATCTCATAAGGTAATAGAGTAATATTTTAAATCAAAAGTAATAAAATTTATAATTAAAAAAAATAATTCGTTAAAACTTAAAACTGTCTCACTTTGAAGATTTCAAAGAAGAAGTTGATTCCACAAGTATTCCCTCAAACAAAAATATATAATTGCATTATTTAGCGTGATAAGATGTACCATTTCTCCTATTTTAATCTTTATATTTATTTTAATAATTAAATAATATTGTCTTTTAATATATAATAAATTGAGACATATAATATTTTAATATATAATGAATAATTATATTAATTTTGTATGTGGATTCAAGATATATTAATTATTTTATATGAATCAATTTATAAATAAAAAAAATGTAAATGAGATGCCCAAATAAAAAATACTATATAAATGAGCCAAAGAGATTATGTGATACTATTATGACTACAGTACTAGCTAAGAACGTTAACATACTTAGACGACACTCAAGAAGCAAAACGACAGCGCATCAGAAACCTTGGAAAGTATAATCTTTATTGATTGGAGCCACATCATTGGCGGATACAGGAATTCGACTCAAGGGCCCAATCAGTAAAGAAAATATTATATAAAAAAATAAATATAAAATATTATAAATTATAGTAAATTTGACAAAATCAATATATTATATCATAACATGAAAATATTCAAAATAAATAATTCCAGTACATCCCAACATAAGAAATGGAAAACATAACACAATCACAACATCTCTCTTCTATTCTTCATATTTTGAAACCTCAGCATAATTGCTTCATTACTAATACTTTGAAATACCTCTTTTTCTATGTATGCTATCAAACAATCATTCAATAATTCATCGCTCATTCGATTGCGAAGTGAACTCTTGATGATTTTCATTGCCGAAAAGGCTCTTTCCACTGTGGCAGTAGCAACTGGTAAGATCAATGACAATTTGATTAGTAGATAAACTAATGGAAAAACAATGTGCTTTCTTGTAGCGACTATCTTTTGAGCAAGTTCTCCTATTCCCTTGATTTTAGAGAAGTTTCCATCCAAACGAACATCAAATACAAAGTTCTCAAGTTGAAGATGATGTTTTAGCGATAGTTGTAGTCTTCTTATAATATCGCTCGATTATCTATTAAACAAAATTACATTAAAAATTAAATAATAGAAAAAAATTGCATAAAAATGAGCCCTAAGTCTCCCTTTAAATTCTCTCATTTAATTTACCCTTTAAATTTAAAGTCCTAATTATTCCTCAGCCTATTCAAATTTAAATAAAATTTTCTTAACAAAAATAAATTATTCTAATCTCCACTAAATAAAAGTCCTAATTTTTAAATATAACAATAATATATTCCATGTAAGAAGAGTAAAAAAAATTTAATCGAACAAAATTTACAACAATGACTTTAAATAAAACTTCTCTATAAAAATAAATTAATCCAAACCCTTATACTAAATAAAAGCCCTAATTTCTAAATATAATAGTATTACATTTTATAGAAGAATAGCATAACAAATTTAATTTAACAATTTCCAAGTTTATAATAATACATTAGAAATAAAAGCCCTAATTTCTAATATAATAATATCACATTTCATATAAAAATGCATAATAAATTTAGATTAACAATTTAAAATAATACCTTAGAAAAGAGAAGAGAGATGAGGAAAACAAATTGAGAAATTAATAATGGGGGAGTAAGGTGAGTATTAGTGGGACTGTGGGAGGAAGAAGGAGAAGTGAGGGAAGGAGGGGGAGTTGTCGAAGAGGGTGCAGAAAGATAGGGGGAAAATGGGTATAAATTAAATATATTTTTTAATTTAATTAAATTTTATTAGTGAAATTACTATTATACCCCTATTTTTTTTAAAATTTCAGGGGCTGTGCCCCAGCCTTCTTCATGTCCGCCCCTGAGCCACATACAAACTTTTTAGAACAATCTAGAATGAATAATGGAACAATGGAATAAAGTGTGACAAATATTTTTTATGTTAAAGTTTGTCAACTAGGTTGAAAGAAAAACAAAATAAACATTATTATTATAAATATAATCGAGGGTAATTAGTGTGGTCTATGGGCGGCAAGAATTAACCTATAGTTGAATAATTTAATGGAATAATTACTTTAACAAGTCAATTTACATTGATAATAACTCATCAACTCAATAACCTAATTTAATTAGAAATAATTGCTGACCGTTGGATGAATACGTGGCGTCATGAGAACCGTTGACGTCGTTATTAAGAATCAACATCGTATTAGCGGACTTCAATTTCATAGTGGAGAGATTTGGTCGGTTTGAACTTAATTGGATGACGTCATTGCCACTAAATTGTATTGTTTTTAATTAATTTTACTGACTTTTGAAAATATTTAATATTTTTAATTAATAAATAAAGTATAGAAAATAATGGTAAATTTAAAATTAAAATAACTTCAAAATTATTAGATAAAGTGTTATTTTCTTTCTAAAGACTAAAAAATTTTTATGAAACGAATAAATAAAGAAAAGTATGAGGGAATAATTAATTAGGTAATTATAAGGACAAAGTCTCTTGTGAGACCTTAATTTTGTGAGACGGCTTGTGAGACCGGTTAAAATATATCTATTATATTCATAAAGTATGTTTAATTATTGTTAAAGTATGCTTTCTAAAGTACAATGAATTATGAATTAAAGTATTCCCTTCGTCCCACGGCAATGATAGTTTTTGCTTTTTGGCACGTGGATTAAGAAGTATTATTATTTAATGTGTAGTGAATAGTTATATTAGTGGGAGTATAGGCCCCATGTTTTAATTGTATTAGAGGGGATGAGTGAGTCCCATGTGTGTAAAAAAGGAAAGAGGACCCTTTGGGTGGGAGGACCAAAATGAAAAAAAGTGACCCTTGCTGTGGGACGGAGGGAGTATGATTTTATGGTATTATAATATGATTAATTATTGACATACCTTAACTACAAATAAACATGTTTTAACTATATAATAAACATACTTTAGTAATGGGTCGACCCGTCTCATGATCTTCTTAAAAAATTCTATCTCATAAGAGAATAACTCAATTATATATTTCAATAATTGAGATATTTTTAGTTTGGCATTTAGAAAATTAATTAATTGTAGCCCGATTGTGTAATAAACGTTGGACCTAGTTCGCCTTTAGGCCCAATCTATATAACACTAGTGACTAGCCTTTTAATACCCTTGAAATTACTCGCTTCGTATCTCTCACATTTGTGTCACATTTATTGTAGATTGAAATATAAAAAATACTCTCCAATTGCCCAAAAGATGGTCTTTTACTTTTATGTACGTTGATTAAAGAGTATTATTATTTAATGTGTAGTGGATAGTTGTATTAGTGGGAGTGTGGACCCCATGTTTTAGTTGTATTAGTGAGTGTGTGTGAGTCCTATGTGTGTAAAAAAGAAAATGACCCTCTTTGGAATGGACGACCAAAATAAAAAAAATATCTTCTTTCGAGCGGAGTATGAGTTTAAAAAATAAAAAATTGATGATAATGCAGGTGCGATGAAGATTCCGTTTAGCTTTTAAGAATATGCAATTGGTGGAGATGTTCAGCGGGAGACAATTTTTGTAATAAAATATGAGGCTTGTAGAAATACGATCCCAAATTAAAGATAAAATTCTAAAATTAAATTGCACGAAATTAAGATATTGTTTTGCAGTATAAATTATTATGGAATGGACATAAATGAGAAGTTTGAAGATATTTAACAAAAAAGGGACCATAATATTTAATTAAAAAAAAGGTTAATTAGGAGAATAATACTTGAACAAAAAGGTGGGTGAACAGATAGTAACCCATACCAGAATTTTTGCTTTCACGACATATGATTGCAGCCATTAATTTGCCTTTTGCACACATGACTTTTATGCATTATGAATTACTAATCACTAATGTACACACAATTTAATTACGTGCTACTCTCCTTCACCCACTAATTTAATTTGCGTATATATTTTAATGCATGAAGTTCAAGAAAAATATTTTTAGGGTGCATAAAGTAAGAAAATGAGAGATATTATTTTGATAATTCAAAAGAAAAAATGTATAAAATTATTGGGTTAGTGTAAAAATAGGTGACAATTTTACCAGTCAAATTTCATCAATATCCGCATCATTAGATGAGAGTGTATGAATTGTTTTTTTTAGAAGTGTGCATAAATTTTATTAAAACAAATGAAAATAAATAGTGTGAAATATATAGAGGTAACGTGGAAGAATTATTCAAAATATTGTCTATCCAATCCTAACTCTTATGCACAGTAAAATACATTCACTATAAATTCATATTAATTTATAAATAAATTAAACTAATTAATTATAACATAAACTTTCTTCAATATGACCAAACTGATCTAAAAATTAAATGCATACCAGCTTAACAAATTTACATCAAATAGTTTATACAGCTAAATTTAGGTAAAGATCACCACATCAACTTCTATCAACATTCAACTATTATACATTCTAAAATAAGGTCATCAATCATGCCTATACACTCACATGATGCATTATTACTCACAAACTTAATTAGTTTAAAAAATAAACGATATAATTTCCATATCATTTTGATACATCATTTTTTTGTATTAATTGTTGCATGAGTAACACGTAGAAAATAGAAGAAAGATTTAAGGGTAAAAGTTACATTTCTTCTTTACTACGTGTTAATCACACAACTAGTAGTATAAGAAATGATGCACAAAAGTGACATAAAAAATCTTGTGTGAATAATATCATAGTATCTTTGCTTCATATTCTTGAGAGACTAGTTTTTCTAGGCGATACAACAATATATTAAAGTCATCGTCGCCCTTGAGAAGGCTTAGACGAACATAACGATCATCCACACCGAATACATTACCTGTCCTGCCTATGATCTTTGCAGCTAGGAGAACTTTGTAGCAATTTGTATCTTCTTCTCTTTCGCATTTTATCCATGCATAACCTAAATACATATTGTAATAAAGTTAGTTTTATGTACAATGGGTGTACATTATATATCTAAATTAATTTAAAGTATATAAACGTGAATAGAGAAAAAAAGAAATACTAAATATAATAATAAAACCAAGGGAGTTAACTTAAATTTTAAAGGTAAATGAGTTAATAAAGAACATGACAATAATATATACATGAAAATACAATAAAATCCTAATTGAATTGTATTATGAACTTCAAAAATAAATCTTAAAAGTAAAAAGAGTAAATGAAGCAATGGTAAAACTTTTGCAATTATAATACATAAAATTAAATCGACTTTCAAAAACCAAAATTCAAACAAAATCAAAATCATAATTATGTATTAAAAGATTTTATATATATTGTGTAGGCCGCATATTATTTGAGCCCACAAAGCCCACCTGGAGATGGGCTTATTTTTACGAGGAATCGGCCGAATGCCCATTGGGCCCATTTGGATTAAAGCGTTCACCTGGAGATGGGCCTCTTACTTTGCCGAAGAAGTTGCAGAAAAGTGGTGGAATTTGTTGGATGCTAAAACGGTTTGACAATGACATAATGGTGCTAAACTTTTCCTATCGATCACTCATTTTGTGGTGGGCATAATCGAATAATTCTCTCTCATCACCTCCTCTCTCTACAATTGCTCTCATGAGAGTGAGAGCCCTCAGTTGAGTCTCTCTTGAGATTCCTATCGATATAAAACCATTCATCTTCTCATACACCTCCGCATCTTTCACCAAAGCCCACCTGTCAAAAATCGAGATTGTCCAATAAAAATTTATTTGAGCTCGATTTGATAAAAATATCAAACAAATTTGAATGGATTTTAGCGTCTGGTAAAATAAAAACCTTTGGTTTGAACTCAAGCATTAATAAGCAAATGGTAAAAGCATTAAATTAGTCGAGTATACACATTGGATCTTCTGCGCTATTTTTGTATATTGTCTTCTGTGATACACGTTATATGATTGACACGTATAAGGGAAATTAAAGAAAATCTAACTATTGCTCCTAGAAGTTTAAGCTTTCGAAATACTTTCCCTCTCTCTACTACTCCCTCCGTCCAATCCAAAGAGTCTCTTTTTTCATTTTGGGCGTCCCACCCAAAGAGTTCATTTTCTTTTTTTACATACATGGACCCACACACACCTATTAATACCATTAAAATATGGGACCCACACTCCCACTAATACAACTACCCACTACACATTAAATAATAATACTCCTTAATCCACGTGCCAAAAACAAAAACTACTGCCGGCATGACCCGTAAGCTTAGACAGGGTAAAAATCATGAGATCTTCATCAGCAGGAGCTGGAATTGCAGTAAAATGAGGCCAATAATATGCATGATCATGTATCGATGCTCCCTTGGCAATTACAGCTTGCCTAAGATTTCCATCTGGATTGTTCGGTGATGTCACGAACTCGATTATATTGGTGTCATCGTACGAGGAATTCTTGAGTACTACAATAGCATCCCCTTGGAACATGTAGTTGTAGTTCTTGAAGAAGTCTGTTTGTGATTTATAAACCTATATCCATGAAACAGAACATGAGACGTAAGGAAGCAGGGTCGAGAGACGGGGCGAACCGGGTAGAAAGGAGCCTCTGCGACGATGGAGGCGGGGGAGGAAAGGTCGACGGAGAGGGCGAACAAGGCAGCATGGAGGAGCTGTGTGGATCCAGCACCAAAGAGAATGTGTTTACCCTGTGTGATGGCGTTTCTTGCAACCTCATGAACTCTGAGAATGTGGTCTACCAGTTGTGGTGAGATGTGATCAAATGAATCAGAGAAATTGTAGCTCATTCTGTGCCAACCTGATACCACCACTGCACTTTTGCTTGCATGTTGCATCCAATATGGCTCCAAGAATAATGGATCACCACTGTCATTCAACCACACATTCAACTTGTTACTTAATTTATACTTTTACTTTTCATTCAAGAATCTTAATCTATGATTTAATTTTTATCTATTAATTTAAGGGTGTAATTGTAGATATAATGTGGTCTGGATCTTGGATTGGATTTATTCAGCCCACTACATTTTCATTCTATAATGATATCTTACATGAGATGTTACATTATAGTATTACTGGGTTCATGTAATATTACACCCGTGATTCATGCTCCGTTTAATTTTTATCTTTATAGTTTGGTGTTTATTTGAAGGGTATGATTGTTGTGATTAGTAATAATTTATTAATAAAATGAAAAAAATTAGAAAGGATGAGAGAATGCGGATTAGATTTCATATTACATTTTGATAGATAATGCATAAAATTTATGCTCTAAAAGAAAAATAAAATACACCACCACAGTATAATAAGATATCTGGTACCAGGAAAATAAACTGTGGAGCCTGTTCTACCCATTGCTCACTCATTTATGCGATAATTAACTAACTTAATTAATAATTAAAATATATTTAATAATTGAATAACATAGTCCATGACAACTACTACGTTAATTAATTTAACAATAAGGGGTTGTTTGTTTTTTGAATTTGAAATTCAAATTTAGTACTCCCTCCGTCCAATAGAAGTTGACACACTTTCTTTTTTGGTTTGCCTCATTAAAGTTAGCACATTTCCTTTTTAATATATGAGACTCACACAAAAACAATTAATCTATTCTCATGGGCCCCACATATCACTTCTAATACAACTACTCACTACCCATTAAATATTATTTCTCTCACTTCACTTTACATTAAATTATTATACTCCTTAATCTACGAGCAAAAAAAATATACCAACTTCTCCGGGACGGAGAGAATATTATGGAATTCATTCACTCCTTATTCTAATTTATATATTAGTAAAACCTATCTCTTGGATACATTACATCCTACGTTCTCACACATCATATTTATTTGACAGTTAAAATTTATTCTATATAAATCCAAAAATAAATATACGTTAATACTATTTGTTGGATTTTCTAAATCAATCTAATTAGACATGTACCCTGGTTCGGAACCGTCGGTTCCGGTTCTGAACCGGCGGTTCTGGTTCCAAGGTAGGGGGAACCGAAATCGACGGTTCCGATTCCGGTTTTAATTTTTTTTTTGGGTTTTAAGCGTAAAAAGTAAAAAAAAAATTGAAAAATCGGCGGTTCGAACCGAAATCGCCGGTTTTTTTCCCAAATATGAAGAACCAGAACCGAACCTTCCTTAGCCGGTTCTGGTTTTTTTGGCCGGTTCCGGAACTGCGGTTCCGGTTCCGGTTCCGATTAAAACTGGCGGTTCCCCATTTAAAACTATCGGTTCCGGTTTTTTGGTGCATGTCTAAATCTAATCCTAAACGTTACTTTTTTATTCTACTTATAAGTACTCAAAACTAACAATACCTAATAGACTTGTCCTTTTGCTAAATGTAAATATATATATATAAAAAAAAATAAATGAAGGAGATAAGGAGAACAAGTATGATGAATCAAGTGAGTACACAATCAGGTGAGAAGACAGAGCAATCAGGTCCACCGTAACATGTATTGCACTCGCACACAGGCTTACCCTCCACCTTCACTCCATCCAGGTAAGCTCTTCCATGTCCAGAGCAAAATATGGACGCCACACCTTCTGCTTCACCTGAAGCCTCTTCGCTCCACCCCACCCCACCCCACCCCACCCCACTTTTTGCTTCCTCCACTCCCATCCAACTAAATACGTTTTACCCACTAACCACAGATTAAGAGCCACAGAAACCAAAAACCACAACCTAAACCATGAACATCTCTCTTTATTACCCATCTTTCTCTCTCTAAAAACTTATTGCCTTTCAACATAAACTTTATTTAAGGAATTTTGGAATATATTATTTATAATTAGATATAATTGGACAGTGGCGAACCTTTTCCATGTCCCCACTATTAGGGTTTCATCTCTTTGCTATGGGGATTGGTGGAGGAGGTAAATCGCAGGATGTGCCTTAAGTGACTTATAAAGATGACTCACTGTTAAACTTGTGCTTGCAAGGGGCAAAATCTATGTCAAAGGCAGGATTCGAATCCCCAGCCTTCAGCAACCAAGCTCAGTTGGAAGGTCTTTCCACCCTTCCATCTACCACTTGAAATACATACACAATAGTGAGATACTTACATTGACTATGTGCCATTTTTATAAATAATAATCTCATGCGTCACTTGAATGGATGAAAGATAGGAAAATTATACTACCTCCATTCCACGCGCCTTCCTTTGTAATATGCGGGATGGAGGGAGTACCATAAAAAGGAAATATTAAATTCTGTAGTTGTGTGATAAAATATGATGTATTAATTAAAATAACGCATAAAGAGTATTGTACTGTGTGATTATAAATGAGACTTTTCTAGCAATAATGTTTTATTAATCTATTTAAATTTTAACTTCACATTAGCACACACGAATTGACATGTCATGTCATATTAAAAGAAAAATTAATGTGACTGTTAATGTATGTAGAATTATCATAGTAAATTAATTTTAGTTTACATAAATAATCTGACTTCCCAAATCCCAATTATTGAAATTGTTGATCCCATATTAAAATGGTATTACAATTAACTAAGTAATACCCGGTCCATGCGTTGAACGGTCATGCATTTTTATAAAAAAAATATATGTTCACTTAACAATTATCTGAATTGGAATTTTTATAATACAATCCCTCAATTCATGCTACGTATGTTCCTTTCTAATAGTAAGAAGATCATGAAACATCGCATTTTAAATATATAACGAAAGAAAGTAGTGGCAAATATTGACTCTCAATTCATACTACGTATGTTCTTTTTTAACCGTAAGAAGATCAGTAAATAATGCATTTTAAATATACAATGAAAAAAAGTATTGACAAAGATCGTGGGGGCATTTAGAAGCAGAGATTAAAATTATTATATATTGCATCTCGTAAGATTAGTTAATGTTAGAACCGAAGAGTGAAATAAATCGATATTGGGACCGCTAAAAAAATTATTACTCACAGGTAATATTTATTTTTCTCGATTTACACAGATTCTATTAATAAATAAAAAAAATAAAAAATTGACAGATCGTTCATTAAAATTGTTATTACATTTTTGAAAAATGAAACCCCCACTTATAAATTTTTATAAAACCTCCCTAAAAATTACATTTCTACCCAAGCATAATTTGATTACACTTATTTCAATTAATTATAAGAGTGGCTCCTAATTATTTCAATAAATTATAAGAGTGACTTCCTAAAACCTTTTATATATATTTATCAGAAATTAACTAAAATCGAACCAGTGGTTAATTTCTCATACCAAGTATTTCTAATACCAAATAATCAAATTAAATATTAAGAAATATTCTATTTTAATTTATATTGGTTTGAAAGATATAATATTTTAATGTATAATGGGTAGTTGTAAGGGATGACAACGGGTAGGATATCCATTGTTATAGGGAGGATACCCGTACTCGTATCCATTATAATATAAACTACTCATATCCGTACCTGTCCCATTAAAAAAATATATTATGAGACCCGTACACATCTCAAACCCGTTAATCAATACATGTTTATTTTATAGTTATTTATATATTTTTCTAAATTAATACTTTAATAAAAATTATACTATTATTAATTAAATATAATATAATATAATTTAAAAAAACTTAAAACTATTAAGTTTATATCCTAAACCCTAAACCTTAAACCTTAAAACCCTAAACCCCTAATTATGAGCATATGGGTGCAGACTTGTATCCATATGTGTATAATTTTTATTCTATAATGTATACCTATTTCTTAATAATTGTACAGTTTTTATTCTATAATGTATATCTATTTCTTAAAAATTGTATAGTTTTTTTACAATCAGTTTTTCATTAAAAAAAACTTACAGAAAAATCACAAAAAATATTTTTTTCGTTAGTATATACTCTCGGAGTACATTTTTATTCATAAGTGTATAAGTTTCTGAGAGTGGGTGCACGATGTACTCGGATGCACGAAATAATTAGCAATGAACGATTTAAATATTTGAAATTGATCCATTAAATTTAAAATATTCAACAATTCAATGCATGTATTGGTTGTAGTAGGTCACCCAACCGGTAATATCACATAACATTTATAACGTGGCGAGAAATTAAATTTGTAGTCCTTTAATTTTTTATTTTTATTTTAAATAAAAAATATACTACTATTAACTAATATAAAATAAATATAATATAATATCAATATTTAAAAAGTTAATTGTAAGAAAGACCATGAACTTCAATTAAGAATTAATTCACATGTTTGAAAATTTATATAAAAGAACCACATCATTAAACATTATTGCAAAACGCATGGGACGGGAAACAAATGTCTGTTCGACTGCTAAATTGATATTTTAACTTCACATTAAAATAGTTATACCTGTGCCCGTGCGTTGCACGATCATGCGTTTTTATAAAATATGTATATCTTGATTTAAAATTTATCTTAACTTACATTTTATATAATATAATACGTCAAATTTTACGTATGTTCCTTTTTAGCAATATGAAAATTAAGAAACAGTGTATTTTAAATATATAACAAAAGAAAGTAATGATAAATATTGACCCTCCATCCATACTACACATGTTTCTTTTTAGCAGTAAGAATATCAGAAAACAGTGTCGTGTGTTGGACGATTAGAGAATTTTTTTCAAATAAATAGCTCTTAAAAAAATATACTTTAAATTATTTTAATATAATATACTTACTCAATAATACATGGTATGTAAACTCTTGGTATACAGGATACCAAAAACCACTGCGGTAAAATCTTAATTTCACCCTTGGAAAGAATACTACCTTACCGATAAATGGTAAACCCTCGGGGTACAGTATGCTCTAAACTACAGAGTAAGAGAATACCATAAACCACAGGGGTAAAGTAATAATGTTACAATTGGAACAAATACTAAACCCTGTCGATAAATATTAAACCCTTGGGAGTGATTATGCCCTAAACCACTGAGTAAAAGTATACCATTAACCACAGTGGTAAAGTCGTAATTTCAACCTTGGAATGAACACTAAACCCTGCCGTTAAATATCAAACCTTCGGGGGACATTACTCCCTAAACCACTGGGTAAGAGTATATCATAAACCACAAGGCTAAAGTCGTAATGTCACAATTGGAACAAACACTAAACCCTGCCGATAAATATTAAACCCTTGGGGGACATTATGCCCTAAACCAATGGGAAAAAGTATACCATAAACCACTGGGGTAAAGTCGTAATTTCGTACTTGGAATGAACACTAAACTCTTCCGATAAATATTAAACCCTCGGAAAATATTATGTCCTAAACCACTGGGTAAAAGTACACCATAAACCATAGGGGTAAAGTCGTAATTTCACCATTGGAATGAACACTAAACCCTGCAGATAAATATTAAACCCTCGGGGTACAGTATGCCCTAAACCATTGGTTGATATTCGTACACGTCTCAAATATGTTTATCAAATTATTCTGAAGTTATATCACTAATTCTTTACATATAATATCAAATTTTATGTAATATCATATCAGGTAGTTATATTTATCTATTAGTATTTAGGCACCCGTACTTATTTAAAGGTACCCTACCATATTTATTTATATATCAACTATTCCAAAACCGTTTGTAAATATCAACTTTATATATAAAGGTACCCTTTTGTAACTATTCCAAAACCATTTGTCAATATTAGCATGTTATTCGTACCCATTTAATAGTGTTAATTTATATATATTTGTAATAAATTGTGGAGTATAAGATGACTATATACCTTTTATTTTAAAATTGGTAATTTTATGTTTAATCATAAAAAATAAAAATAATTATGTTCAAGTTTTTTCATCTTTAACAATAAGATCAGTAAATGGTGTTACACATGGACAATCAACTTCCAACATGTTCTCTTCAAGGACAAAAAGATGAAAAATCAAGACATTTTTAACAGCAGGATCAGATATAGGTGCCAAGCAGGGTGATAATGAATTGAATGAACTGAAAAGGGCACACACTAATAAATACATGACACAAAACATTTAAAAAGAAAACAAAAAATAATAATAAACCACTTAGGGCCAACATAAGTTGCTTTAACGTAATCGAATTTGGAAGGATAAACTAATTTCAAAACAATCCTATTGAATCTTACTTAACAATGTTGTAAGATTCAGGATTGGAAGTCTTAAAAATAAAGCCAAGCAAAACTAATTATTACCATTATGTATCAAGTAGGCTAAGCCATCCATCCACCTTAAAAATATTAGATGTTGTGTAAAATACATGACTGCCACAACTGGCTATTGGTTTATGGCTAATTCGTCTAATAATTGCATGTAAATACTAAAATCAAAGTCACATAATAAAACAACATTGAAATATAAACTCCCAGCACCAAACATAATTCCATTACCGATTAAAGAATGTTGCTTAATTATTTTTAATAATTTAGAGTGAAACACGCGAGTTATATATTTTAATTACTCGAGAAAATAATGGGTCAACAGAAAACAAAGAGTTCGGAAATAAACCAGATATGTAGAGCCAAAAGTCACCAAAGTTTTCCCCTACAAATGCGCATACCCGTAACAATAAGGAAAAATACTTCAACTTTATTTTAAAGAAAAATACATTAAATTGATTTTAAATATAAAATTGTCATTCCATAATATGGCATGCATGGTAAATATATACAGAATGTTTGTTTAAATTGAGTAGTTAAGGTAGCACATATCTTCTAACCAATTTACAACAATTCAAAAGAGAATTAACGAAAATGAAATGCAATTAAAAGACAATGGACTTCCTTAAGAGATGACTTAACTAACACACATAATCATTCGACGAATTGCTTCATACATGTGTAGAGATTCTATATATATGTGATACTATTTGGTCTTTTACTTCTCTCAAACTCCAATTTTAACGTTGCTGGTCGAATCAATCAAAAGAAATGTTGTTAGCTATGATTAAATTAAATATTATTTCATTAGGTCAAATAACTACATGAAGGAAAAATAGGCATCAAAGAAATATAGGACAACACAGACCCAACTTAATTTAATTCCTTAAACAAACCAAGTAAATAAACAAAGAAATGCAACATAATGGAAACACAACAGACCTGAAGATATATAATTAAGCATCACTTCAGAAATTAAATTTTAAATACACAAAGTCTACTAACTTACTTAATCAAGAAATTTGAATAAGACATCAGAAAATCGCAACATACCCTTTAGCACTCAAACAACAAAATTTCATCTATAAAAACGCCACACAATTAAAGCAAAAAAAAAAGGTGTCTCCATTGACTTGCTAACCGAAAATCAAAGACCCAAATTACTAACTAACCAATATAAAAATTACGTTTGTAAAATTGAGTAGTAAAGGTAGCACCTATCTTCTATGATTATATCCAATCTACAAAAATTCAAAATAGAATTAACGAACATCAAATGCAATTAGAAAATCCATCCATGCAATTAAAAAGACAATGCACTTCCTTAAGAGATGACTTAACTGACACACATAATCATTCGATAAATTGCTTCATACCTGTGTAGAGATTCCATATATAGGTGATACTATTTGGTCTTTTACTTCTCTCAAACTCCAATTGTAAATGGTGCTGGTACAACCAATCAAAAGAAATGTTGTTAGATATGATTTAATTGAATATTATTTCATTGGGTCAAATAGCTACATGAAGGAAAAATAGGCCACAAGGAATTATAGGACAACACAGACCCATAATTAATTAAATTCCTCAAGCAAACCTAGTAAATAGACCAAGAAAATGCAACATAATAAAAATACGTAAATATCAAAATACCCTTCAACACGTAAACAACATAATTTCATCTATAAAAACGCCACACAATTAGAGGAAAAAAAATCACTCATCACATATTTCAATGAATAGAAAGAGTCATGAGAATTAAAATCAAGTATAAAGTGTTCATTTTAGAATACAATTTAGACCGATATCCAACAAACAATCTATGACAAAGAAAATTGAGTTTCTTACTTATTCACACAATGACAAAGTTAGGATATCATTCTCTTCATCTCTAATGCATAATATGACAAAAAATAATTAAGGTAGGAGACAACAGCCTATATCAATGAGAGAGAAAATAATTATATGAGAGAAAATGGAACTTGTGTAGTACCTGGATTACCTTCACAGCATTCTATTGAATTTATAAAAAAGCTGCCTCAGAAAGCTTATGCCATCAGACATTACACCAAACGCTTTCAACCCGAGCAACAATCTTGTCTGCGTAAAAAGGAAAAAAATTTGTTAATTTGCTAGATCACTCCAGAAACAGTGAAGTATAAAGTTAGATATGTGGAAATCTAAGAATAGGCAAGGGTTGTTCTCAATAGAGGTGAAGAAAAGATGAATATAATGACTGTATCTATCTAACTTAATTTCTAATAACTATATTGGATCATTTCTCCATATTAGTACAACCACCTCTGTATGAAAGACATCAGTTGCACCTGATTTCTACAGATCTAGCAAATGCATCATCTCTTACAAATCAAATTCTATCCTCTTAATAGAGAAACAAAAAAAATTTTAATTGGGAAACAACTCAATGAAAAGGCTGGACCTATTAAAGAGAACATAATCTCTTTCATTTTCACTTATCAAGTACTATTCAAAATATTCATATATTAATTGATCAATGAATTAAAATTATCACAACCAAATCAGAGGAGTTATGTATAAACAAAATAAAATTCCAACTACGTCATACATATATTGACCTTAGAGTGGTAATTTAATGTTGCTTTTCTATTTCCAATTTCTGGAAAATAAAGATCAAGCCTGTAGTTGACGAAGATTAAGATATCAATCAGCATTGAAGTCGGAAGAAACAAATTTATGAACTAAAAATAGTTCAAAAGTTGTTTGTTAAACCTTATCCATTCCTCAGTTGCTCTCCATACACAACATCCCTACGTAGAGTAGAAGTAATAATATCCATCTGAGACAGAAATAAATGAGTTCAATGATGCTAGAAAGCAAAGTATGAATAAAACAGTAAAAATGAAGGATCTAAATTGAAAAATAACTACACATCATATTGTTGCCACATATATTGCAATTTAAAATGTAGTTTGAGATTATAACAAAGTCACAACTCACGTAAACGAAATAATCAAATTAAATTTGTAACTTACAGATGAATAGGCAGGATGTCTAAGCAAGGCTAGTATTTTCTCTGCAATCAAAATAAAAATTATAGTATAAATTCTTTCAAATTTGATAAAAAAAAATGTACAGGTTCTAATTATAGGACATGATGCCATTATCCAGCCAGAAGGAGGACCAACCATCTGAAAAAGCCCACAAACCTCTCCTACACACGCGATTTACTTAAATGGTCCACCTCAATCCATTTAGATTTGTTATGGTGTGGCAAGATCTAGAAGAAATGTGCATTTCTTGTGACCACTCAGTGCAAAGTATCTGCATTCGAAGATCATGCTATGGCAAATTACTAATCTGAATCAATCAATTACAATAATGACAATTAAGAAATGAAAGAAAAATTATCTATTTCATATTTAGTACTATATGCGGAGAATTGTCGATCAAAATGTCAGAACTAACTTCACACAGAAAATCGAATGTGTCTCAGGATTAAAACTTTTTGCCAAAAAAATTGGACAGAGAAGGCATGAATCCAACGAAAAAACAGCATACAAAACTGGACAGAAAACAAAAATTTGAGGAGGAGCGAAAACACTGGTATGGTAAAGAGATTGATGGATCATCGTGTAAATAATTGTTTATATTAACTTTTCCTGCTTTTTACAGATTACATCACATACATATATATACAATGATATCAGTTACTTTAAAATCAATATACAATTGAATATGCTAATTATTAGGCACTGATCTTCTGCAAATTATTTATGTGTGAGGCAAATCATCAGGATCTCCATCATTGACTTGATCTGCTTTTAATTCTCTAATAGGCCCCCGCAAGATGGAGGATCCATTGGATACACCAATCTTGGAACGACATGCAGTAAACTTAGTAGTGCCAAGAGGTTTTGTAAGAATATTGCCTAATTGGTCAGCAGTAAAGACATAAGAGACACGAAAGGATTTGCGCGAAACATGATTGCGCATGAAATGATAGTCTATTGCAATATGTTTCATACGTGAGTGGAAAACAGGATTAGCACATAAATAGGTTGCACTAAGATTATCACAAAAAATTGCAGGTGTGTTAGGAAGAGCTATACGAAATTCAGAAAGTAAGTTGGAAAGCCAGAGTATCTCCATCGAACAAGTGGCAAGTGCTTGATATTCAGCTTCGGTTGACGAGCGAGCTATGGATCGTTGTTTCTTAGATGACCAAGAGATAGGAGAACGACCTAGATAGATAATTATGCTGAAGTGGAAGAACGATCATCATGATTGCATGCCCAGTCAGAATCTGAGAAACCATTGAGAGTTAGTGGGACACCTCCATGTAGAAGAAGACCATGAAAGATAGTTTGCTTAAGGTAGCGGAGGATACGTTTGACAGTGGTGAAGTGAATCTCAGAGGGATCGTGCATGAATTGAGAAAGTTTATTGACGGCAAATGAAATATCAGGACGAGTGAGTCCTAAATATTGGAGGGCACCCACAATTTGGCGACACTTTTGAGGATCGATTTTTGGAGAGCCGTCATTTAGGCGAAGAGAGACAGAAGAGGAGAGGGGAGAGTGAACACCTTTAGCACCCATCATATTTGTTCGTTCAAGAAGATCATGTATATATTTGTGTTGACTTAGAAAGATAGAGTTATGTGTACGAATAACCTCAACACCAAGAAAGTAGTGTAAATCTCCTAAATTTTTAACGGAAAAGTGATTAGAGAGGGCTGTAATGAAGTTAGTAATGGATGAGGAGATCATCAACATAGACAAGGAAGAATAGAGAGACAGAACCTTGTTTGAATAGAAATAGAGAGGTATCTGTGCGTGAAACTGTAAAACCATAGGTTGTGAGAAATGATTTGAGCACGTAGAGCTTGCTTGAGACCGTAAATGGCTTTGTTGAGGCGACATACTGATGTGGAAGATATAGGATCATGAAAGCTATAAACAGTATCCGAAAGAGTTCCGTGAAGGAATGCATTGTTGACATCGAGTTGTTGAATGGGCCACGAGTTTGTCAGGGCAAGAGTGAGAAAGATACGAATAGTAGCTGGTTTAACCACGGGGCTAAAGGTATCATGAAAGTCAATACCTGGACGGAACACCCACTTACAACCAATAATATTGGTATTAGGTGGTGGTGGGACAAGATCCCACGTTCGATTTTTTAAAAGAGCATTGATTTCAGAGTCCATGGCTTGTAGCCATTCAGGATGTTTTATAGCTTGGGATACATATGTGGGTTCAACAGTAGGTGGGAGAGGATGTCGAGTGTTGAGATTTTTTGGGACGCATAGGATGTTGTGTTTGATTAGAAGAGGGACGTTGGTTAGTGTTAACGGGAGGAACAATTGGTGAGGATTTGATTGGAAGTATTTCAGGAGATGATGCAATTGGTGATGTATTATTTTCAGCTGGTGGGTTTATATTGTGAAATAGATTTAAAAAGATAAAGAGTTTATTTTAAAGAGAGAGGGGTTTTTTTTTTATTTTTTTTTAGTGTTACTTATTTAACACGTGGGTAAATTTTTACACACACTAAATTTATCTTTAAGATCAACTTAATGTTTTCTAATTATAAATTTAATTAATACAGTATATGGCAACGAAACGTTCCTACGTATACTAAAAAGAATACTTCCTTAAGAAGTCTGAAGATACTTAAAAAAAATACATTTACTAATCTAATTATAGGAAACAAACCAAGTACTAAAGGAAATAATAAACAATTAGTAAATGATTTCTTAATAATGCGCAGTTTACATGTGAGATTCACATTTATCTTTAATGAATTAAAATGTGAATCTTTAATGAATTAAATATACCAAATAAGTCCAAACATGGTATAATATTAATCCAAATCCAATTAGGAAATTGAAGTAAATTTGAATGTGTCTATTTTAGTATAAAAACACAAATTGCCTTACGCAAAATCTTATAAATGCAAACTTAAACTTCCTAAGTCTTAAATAAATAATAACTAATTCATACACCCGAATTTGACACTATAATTGGAAAAATTACATGAATAAATTGTACTTGAAACTTAGTTCAATTTTACTTAAATTATTTAATCTTTATTTTCTTTAGTGTTATTTAAGGCATAATTTTACTTTTTTATATTCTATTTTATTCTTATTATCTTTATCTTCGGCGTTCAGTGTTTTATAGGCATAATTGTATATTCATATCTTGTAGTAATATCTTAATCTAGGATATGCAAGATAAAATTAATTGATTTGCGATGATTTGAGAAAAAAATAGTTTTAAAACGTAGATTTTTTAAATTTTCAATAGAATAGGTATGAGATTTTAAAACCCAGAATAAAAGAAAAAAGAAAAAAAACTTGAATTCGTGCATTACTTTATCCCTTGTAGCTCAACATATTATCAACAAATTACTTCCTTAGTACTCCCACAAAGGTGCCATTTGTTTTTTATATTTGGATTAAAAAATATTATTATTTAATTTAATATTTTAGTTGTATTAGTGATGTATGTTGGTCTCATATGTCAAAAAAGGAAAGTAGAACCCTTTAGATGGACGCTTAAAGGACAAAATGAGACTCTTGTCGCGGATGAAAGAGAGTAATAAAGGGGGTATTAGCACAAAAATTGCACATAAAACAAAGTCAGTAGAATAAAATGTGAAAAGGTGAAATGAATGAATGAAATTATGAAATGAGAAGGAATGGAAATATATTGAAAGTAATTGAGGTGTAATTTTTGTTCCAACTTGTACAAAGCATATAGTTCCAATTGTAATGGAGCTTTTTCTGTACAACATCAAATACATAATCGATCGAGTGGAACAAAACAGAGAACACTGATTGTTGATACCCCAAATTCTTATACCCATATCATTCTTCTCTTCAACAATCATTCATCCCCACTTCTTCATACACTCATTATACACATTACTGGGTTCAACATTTATCAAACATTTCTGGCTTTCTCAACCAATACTGCTCAAACCTCTGCCTAGCATACTCCACGTAATCGAAGTCAATGTGGTTCACATAATGCTGTGGATTACAGTGCAAAAAAAAGTTATCAAGACATGTATATATAATTGAAGAATGGTGTTAGAAGATAATCAAGAGAAGATGGTTACCGAGATTAGCCCCCATAGACCCCAGAAGATGTGGCTAGCAAGGGTGTATTTCTCTACATCCTCTGATAGCTCTTCTGCACTACTACCATTCCCTGTAATGTATAAATGAGATAAATGATTTCTTGCACTTGCTACACATGGATTAGTTTATTTTTAGAATTTAATTACATTCATTCATGTAAATATTTTATTCTTTTTTATTTATTTAGAGTTTAGAATTAATTATTTTCAATGGAGAGACTAACATAGGTTTTACATAAGATAGATATGGAAATTTAAATAATTTGCTCAAGAAATGGATGCTCAATATTTTGATGGGTATTAGTCATAGTATGCTTGGCCAAACACGATACTTAAAAAGACTTTTTGGGAAATGGCTGGCCTATCGTATTCATACCTAATGACTTTGAAGGGGAAAAGGTAGACAATGTGAGTAGTTTGGGAAACTGACCTTTTCCAATTTGGAAAAAGTCACTATGATGAGTTGAGTAATGACTAATACCTAATACCAAGTCAAGAGTTGAATTCTTTCATATTATCTCGCACAAATATATATCTACACATGTATGCATCTATATGGTGGTATGTTTCAGTCAAATTAGGAAATAGTATAAGAAGTTGACTTATACCTCCTGCAGAGGTGACGTAATGCTGTATGAATCTTAGGCGCTCCTCTTCACCTGTTTACAAATTTTATAAACTCAGTTAAATTTAAATTTAGATTTAAATTTAAAATGAAGTTATTTATACTTGAAGGAAACAAAAACAATAATAAAACCAACCAGGGTATTTGCTGTAGTCCAAGATATGAGGCTTGTCAGAGTGATAGTCAGCAGCCATTTCGCAGAAATGGTTTGCAATATCATAGGGAATAGGGTTGTAACTTGCATATTCATAATCCTATAAACCCAACAAAAAAAATTAATAATAATTTTAGCATGGTTTTTGAGAAAAAAAATGCTCTATTCAACATGATATTTTCACAAAAACTTACAATAATAGTGATAGTTTTTGTCTCGTCATCGATCATAACGTTGCCATATTGCAAATCATTGTGGCAAAAACCAATCTCCTGATGGTCCCCAGATATTGCTTTTTCCAATGAATTTATTTCATCTTCTAGGATATCCAACCTATATTCCTTAATATGATAAGAAGAGCACAATCTTTTGGCCTCTCCAAGCCAGTTTCTGCAGAAAACAATTGAGCAATCAAAACACATTTAATCTTGATCAATTCTTGATTTAATGGCTACAAGTTGGCACCTCATTCTGCTCCAAAGAAGGACTTCTCTGGGAGAAGGCATATCAAGATTATGAAACTCCCTCATTTTAGCTGCAATCAGTGCAGAAGTTTCTGGAACACGAAGATCAGCAGCTGATAGAGTCTGCAAGTATGAACACTAGAATAAGTCAATCACGAAGAAATAGTCAAGAAACAAAATATGGTAACGTATTAGTCTTTGAATAGCAATTTTCTGGTAAGAACAGAGCAGTTAGTCAACATACAAGATAAGGCAAAACTATTCTTAAATTTTATAATCTTGACATGCCAAAATCAAAGAACTTTTCATCTGATCATTTTCTTGAAAGGTCAGGAAACATAATATTACATAAAATTGAATAATATGTAAGTAGTGAACTACATGTAAAAATTATGAACAGAATTTTAACAAAAGCCATTGATTCGGTCAGTTCTAGCCTTTTCAACAAAGAAGAATATATGAAATTCAATAGAGAGAGAGATGAAAGTTGAAGAAACATCAAGGAATTCTGATTCACATACCCTTGCATGAATGAACTCTTCAACTCTGCCACCTCCGAATTTGGCTAGAAGTCTAGGTCCATATCCATGGCTGGACAAGTTTTCAACGGTCCTGATTTCATCTTCCCGATTGAAGAAAATCTCGACTCCATCGCCATATTTCCGAACCAAAACAGTTCTCTCAACATTCTCCTTCGTCGGCCAACTAACTCGGTAAATTTTATTAGTCATGGCGCCACTCAGATGAACCTCCTTCATAGTTGAGAAATCAATCACATCTCCCCAATCTGAAGCCAATTTTGATAAAACCTCTATCAATTCCTTAGTCAGAACACCTTCTTCCAGAATTGCATTCGCCTTCACCGCCATCGCAAAATCAAAACAAAATCCTCCAGAAATCTAACAACAGAAACAAATTGGAATTCGCGTTAGCACTCCATTTCACCACCAGAAATCATAAACATTTAGGAATTAGGATCCAAAATGTCAAAACAGGAATATCCTATTCCTGCCATAAAATCTCAAAAACTAATTCTAGATTCACGGTTTGAAAAATCCCCAAATAAAATCTCCGAGAATCAGAAATTGAACAAACTCACCAATAAAACGATACTGATCAGAATCTTTCGCTCCTAAAAAGTGCGTGCGAGAGAGAGAATTTCAATGAACGCCAATACATACACAGCTGTGTATATATAGAGCGCAAACCGTTGAAAATATGCAAAAAAAATAATATTTTTTAATATTCACATTAATTAATTATTAATTAAATAACAATCTACGACAAGAATCTGTTTTTGATCTTCCAACGAACTTCACGGTTGATTTCCTTTTTTACTGATATTTTTTTGAAAATTAAGGAGTGTAATGCAATGGAATCTATCAGGTGTGATATGATACGCCAATCACACGGATTGGGACGCGTACCGTTAGGAGCAGTCAATGGGGGAGAGGAAACTGCCGGGAAAAACTGGAGCACCGTCCGTTAACTAACGTCGGCACGCCGTTTATTCGAGTTTATAGAACCGTTGGATTTGTGACACGTGTACTTTTCCATTTATGCGTGTGTAATTGGTGTTTGGAAAATTGGTTATTAATTACTCATGGTGGATATATTATGGATAAGATTTCACATGAATATAATTATGTCAATATATAGCATACAATATACATCGATAATTGTAGCTTCGTAAAAAAAATAAATAAAGAAATTAGTAGCTTCGAAATTGGAATTAATTTTCGGTCATACCATCCGAGTTTGGTCAAATGACAGATACATATTTGAGTTGACAGTTGAAGTATTATTTTTTATTTTCCTATGAATGGCCTCTTTTTTTTTGTGTAGTACTTCATGTTTTTTTTTAAATGAAATGTTAAAGTAAAATTAACAAACATAATTTAATAAGCTGATAATGGAATTTATTCACACCTAGCCAAAATGGTAAAAATAAAATGATTTTATTATTATTATTATTTATTTTAATTTTTTTTTTAAACACAGGCAGCTTTACTATCTTCGCCAATCAAGTTTTGCATTTTAAAAAGGATACATATTCTACATACGCTTATATGCACACTGTATTATTTTAGAAGCAATTTCCAAAGATAAATTTCATAATTTTTGTTTTCTCTGTCTCAAAAAAAATTTTATCACTAAAAAATAAACATCATATTAATACACAATCTAAAGGTAAATCTTAACTAAAATTAATTTACAAAATTCCACCCAACAGTAACATACATAGTTGATAATTTTTTTCTCTTAATTTCGTATTTACAATAATAGTGCAACGCAACGTGTGATAGAAAGAGTACATTTAATTTTATTTTTAAGATTTATTATTGTGAATTTTTAAAGTATAATTATATTTTTACTCAACTATACCTTTATATTCATATACTATCACCTTGAATGTATTAAATATATATTTTTAATTTTTCTTCAAAAATGTTTCAACACATCCACCTAGCTATGAATATATAAATGCTTGCAAAATTTTTCAATTTGTAAACAAAGAAATTTGCAATATTAATGCTGACATTAAAATTCTATAACATAGGATCCTAATTTGATTTCTCTTTTTGTTTAATCAAACTTTAATTGATTTTACTTAGAATTTTTTAATAGACAGCATATTTATGACTGTAGGAGTACTTTATAATAAGTTTCCTTTCTTATAAAAGGCAGATTTTAAAGTGAAGTTGTGGAGAACCATGATGATTAGTGATTATTTTCAATGCACTATCAACGGGCTACAAAATTTTAATAAATGTCACATCATGAGTAGCATATTCAGACTTTTGATAAATAAATTCAGTTGATATTTTGATCAGTGAATTTTAATTATGGTGCAATTTTTTAATAACCACTTATGACTAAGTACAATTTTTAGTAGCCTCATCCGTTAAGAACAATTTTTACTAGCCACTATTTAGTGGACTCCCCAAATTACCCTCAATAACTGTCGGCTAAAGTAGGAAAATAAAAGAGTCATATCATGTCAGTTTTGACTACAGTAAATGGGGTGGGTGAACCACATTTAAAATTGTACTTAGTGGGTTGATGGACTACATTTAAAGTTTTAAAAATTTTCAAATTAAAAATTTAGATGTGGGTTGGTGGGGTATATATTATATCATTAACGTCATTTTCATTCCAAATACTCCATCTTTCTTCTCTCTCATCTTTCGTCCAACATCCTCCCTCTTCCTTCTCTCTTTCGTCCCAAAGCACAAAGAGCAGCGCCACCCATTTGTAGTATCCATTTCTCAGTATCTCATTTCCATCTGCCGGAATAGGCGTTTTCGACTAGGTGAATTTGGTGAATTTTTGAAATAGCAAATTTTCGGGTATGTATGAAAGCTGTTTTATTTGCATTTTTAAATTGAGTTATTTGTTTATAATGTGTCCTACATTGAGTTTGTGGTACTCGTTTTCAAGGATACGAAGTACATTTTGTGTGGTTTTGTTCATATATGTAAAATGTGAATTCATTTTGTAATGTGATGAATGTGACTTAACTGTGTATACATCATGTTTAGAATTTTTTGTGTAGTGTTGTTTATTTTATTTTATTTTTTAAAATTTTTTGTAAATTTTTGTTGGCCGAATAGGGTTTTTTTTTAAGACCGAATAGAACGAATGTGTAGGCCGAATTGAACAAATTCTAGGAGTTATTTTTTTGAATTTTTGGAAATGTTGGTTGGCCGAATAGAGCTTTTTTAGTAGGCCGAATAGAACAAATTTATAGGCCGAATAGAACAAGTGTAGGCCGAATAGAACAAAGTGTATGAATTTTTTTTTTAATTTTTTGGAAATGCTGGTTGGCCTAATAAAACAAATCTTAAGCCGAATATAACAAAGTTGTAGGCCGAATAGAACAAATTGTAGGACTTGAATTTTTGGAATATTTGGAAATGTTGGTTGGCCGAATAGAGATATTTTGTAGACCGAATAGAAAAGATTTGTAGGCCGAATAAAAGAAGTGTAGGCCGAATAGAACAAAGTGTAGTTTGAATAATGTCATAGCACTGACCTTGGCTGAATAGAGCAATATTCGTAGGCCGAATAGAACAGTTTGTAAGCCGAATAGAAGAAAAAGTAGGCCAAATAGAACAAATGATTGAGTGTGCCAATATTTGTTTAGTTGCTGCAGTGAACTTATTGTTATTTGATATAATTATCAGTTATTGTCTTATTAAGTAAGCTGGTTGAATTGATGCAGAGTACATCTTTTTTATGTGTGTTACATATTATTTAACAAAAAGTTAAATTTGTGCAGGGTGAATGGAAGCGTCCAACCATGCAAGGGCGGAACTGCAGTGTACATAATTACTGCAAACCTGGGGTTGTTATGGCACTTATCCGTAAGCAGTTAACAACGGTTGGGGGTAATGTGGAGGAGATGTTCAGGCTATCATGTTTTGGTCATTACTGGAGTCTTCATGACGATTGGATCGCGCATGCTAATCTCCACGGTCTCATGACACGAGAGATCATACGTAGCAGGGATGATGTAATCGCTAGATATTTTCAAGTTAGGAACGAGTGCCTTATCTTTAGTAGGGTAGAGTTCATACGGATAATGGGGCTCTGCTTTCGGGATAGAGTGAGGTTTGATTTGAATTTATAGTATCATATCCCGTCTGGTGAGGTGTACGATATTTATTATGGTCAGGGCGAAAGACCATTAATAAGTGAGATTGCCCGTGACTTTGAGGGTACAAAATTTAGTGGTGTTAGCCCCGAGAACGCGGTTAAAATTGCTAAGGTGCTGTTGTTGTACTATTTTCTCCTTGGATCGGATGTTACCAAGGTGAGTGTAGACAACTGGGTTTGGGTCCTAGTAGAGGACGAGCGTAGATGAGATTTATTCCCTTGGGGCCAGGTCAGTTATATGACTCTACTGCACCTTATGGACCACATTTTGACCGAACTTCCTAAAGGAGCAAACCCCAACAAGTACAGATACCACTTTTACGAGTGCATATTTGCTCTCCTGGTACGTGTTGTAGTAGATCACTTAAAGTTATAGTGTATTACTAGTTTCAGCAACAGTAATAATATAACATATGTAGTTTACGTATGACAGGTTTAGGCGTACGAGCGTCTACCTGCCCTTGCTGCACCGTATGGCCATGTCCCTACCGATAGGGAGGAAAATAGGCCACTTTGTTTGCGATGGGTTTTTCGTAACGTTCTTTCCATAACCTGCCAACATATTCTTTAAATGATAATCGCACAAACCATGATGTGCATCAGGATAGACAGTAGAAATAACATGTGCGATACTGCGATGACCGTCTGACACTATCAAAAGATCTCGTGGACATCCGTATGCCTCTCAAACCCTTTCTAAAAACCATGTCCACGACATGTTGCTCTCGACGTCGCCAATCCCTAAGGCGAGTGGAAATATCTGTTGGTTTGGATCATTTGTAACTGCGATGAAGACAATGCCTTTGTGCTTTCCCTTCATATGAGTCCCGTCTATGACAATGACTGGACGACCAAACTCTAGAAATTCCCACCTAGATACTCCAAGAGCGTAAAATGAAAATCGTAAATGGTCCTCTTCATCAACAGAGATACAAGTGTGCGTATCGGGATTTGCCAACTCCAACTGATACATGTATGCAGGGAGCATATGAAATGAGCTGTCGTGATCCCCATATGTGAGTCTAACAGCCCGGTATTTCGCCTTTAATGTCACGTTGTAGCTAATGTCGAACCCAAAATCCTTCAATATCTCATTTCTCATCGCCTGGGGTCGAAGCCCAGTAATCTTGTCAAATTGTCTAGTAGCAAAATATTGACCGATGACGTTGGATGACACCTGTGTAGGAATGGGCCTATCTGGATCATTTAAACACTCGTGATGTTGAACGAATTTAACTACCCCCCACAGCCCATAGCTCATTCGTGCGTGCATCGCAAATCGACAATCGGTTTTACCTTTGAGCTTACATTCCACGTTATATCTGGTCGAGCTAGATCTTTCAACAGTGGTCTCAACTCCGTTCCGCAAGTTATACATTCCTACAACAGTCAGCAACTTCTTTTTTGTATCAAATACACTTTTCTCGTGAAGAACGCCAGACACATCAAAGTCAGGGACAGTCATCTGATCTTCTCTGTCAGCTACAACCAAAATGCCTATAACCATATCAGGTGTATTATTTCAAAGTACAAGTTTACTTTAGTTCTCCTCTAAATAAACATAGTATTCATACCTGGAATCAACCAGGGACGGGTGGCGGGCCGGATACTTTGACAATCTTGTGGCTGCATTTCAGGACGGGACAAATCGCGACTAATCGGTTCAAGAAAGCTAGGGCCGTCTCTCTAACGTATGTAATCACAGACTTCTTCATACAATTGATTCTTCTCTCCTCAGCACCATCATCACTTTCGCTAGAAGACTGATTACAATTCTGCTGTATGTCATCTTCGTTGTTTTCATGTTCTTCTTCGATAGTCCTATTCCCGGGCTCAACATCATCATTATAAGCATGTACATCATCCTCACCCTCACCAGAGTTGTCATCATCTTCAGCATCTACAGATTCCCTAAAACCACACCGCTGCATCTCTGAGGCCGGACTGTACGCCACATTCAAATCAAAATCAGGCCTAGCACTAGACTGTGCCCTCGAACATGGATCATTGCTCGGACCATCACTCCGTCATTATAACCCAACCTTAACTCCAAACTATGCCCTGAACCTTGTGCAGGAGGTTCAACGAATGTATTGCCAGCAACAGGAACGAGTGTCACGTATACCATTCCTACATCAACACAGTTGAAAACTTCTGCCACACGAGCATCATTTTTTATCTTATATTTAGACATACGACCACTGTACTCGACGAGAGAATGAACTTCATAACCCCAATTATCCAAATCAGCTTGTATTATGTTATGAATTTCTAATAGCAAACTAGTATAATACAGATTGTCATCCCGCAAATATAACCAGTGAACCTGTCCACCTATGTATAGTAACCCATCCCAATATCCACCCCAACACATCCCAGTTTGTTTATAGCTCATATGCACATTTTTCAAGAAAATGTAAATGACGACATCATAATTAGTTGCAATTATTTTATTCGGCCAAAAATGTACTCTATTCGGCCAACGTATTGTTTTATTCGATTCTACACTGTTTTACTATTCGGCCTACCTTTAGATGTCTTTCAAATTCTGTATGTTTTTTTTCTATTTGGCCTACGTCTCTCTTATTCGGCCAATAAGGTTGTTCTATTCGGCCAATCAAAATTCTTCTATTCGGCCTACATATTTTTTTAAAAAATGAAAATTAAATGTGGAAATTTAAGTTCTTCTATTCGGCCTGCATTTCTTGTATTCGGCCCATAAGATTGTTCTATTCGGCCTGCAACACTTATTTTATTCGGCATACTTATTTTTTATATCGTAGGATATATTTTTTGGGCCTTTTCGGCCAATGTTTCTTCTATTTGGCCTTCAAAGTTATTCTATTCGGCCTACAAATCCTGTTCTATTCGGCCTACGAGTTGCTAATTTAAAAATAAAATAAAATTTAATGTAGATATATTTTACACTTCACATACACTATTCGACATACTATTATTTCTATTATAAAACATTGAAATACATAAAATATACTCATGCGGCATGTAAAAATGATCAAATTAATTCATTCATAGTTGTTAAAACAAGTTTACAACATACCTTGTATACTGCTCCCCAAATTCTCACGCCTCTAAAAATCTAGTTAAAATAGTTGCTCCCCGAATGCTCAACACTAAAAAAAAACTAGAACAATGAAAATGAATATATGTGTATGATGCAGCACCATGGTTGGACCGCTATTATATATATACCTCATTTTTGTAAGCATATGAGGGAACACATGCCTACATAGTTGTACTTTGACATCTTTTTCAGAAATAGAGAAGAATCGGATTCCCCTAGTGTACTTTTCGTACTTTTGGTCATAAAAGTGAGGAATCTGATTCCTCAAACATGTAAAAAAGTGGGTCCCCTCAAGGGTATTTTGGTCTATTCTATAAAAAGTGGCTAGAATAAATTGTATATAACATCTGTGGCCACTTAAAATTACTTTTAAGTAATAGTGACTACTTTTTGTCATTTTCACTTTTAATTATATTTCGCATATAGTAACTATACTTTTGCACAAACTTTCCAAAAATAACATTATTCCATTTTTATATACTCCATTTCTCGAAGACTTTCCTCAACTCGATAAGGTTCGAGTTCGACTTGACTCGTGACTGCTGAAACGAATAATTTTTAAGTCTAGCCGAACTTGATAATAGATTTGTTAGTGAAACGAATCGAGCTCAAATTCAACTTGATAACTACTCAAGTATAGGCTCTAGCTTGAGTTATATACTATTCGAGCTCGCTTGACTCATTTAACATTCCTACACCTTCTGTCCCATGAACATTATTATATTTTATTAATTAGGATGCCCTACAAATATTGTTAAATTTTTCTTTTTTGGTAAATGAGATCCAATTAATACTCCCTCCGTCCCAGGCTAAGAAGACTAGAAACCTTATGTTAAACATAAAGTCTTTTGTCCTAATTACCTGGGACGGAGGGAGTATATTTTTAGGGGTTACACACCATTCTAATATAGCTATCCAGTACATTAAAATATTATTATATTTATCAACCACAACAATATTATTCATGAAAAACAGGAGTATAAATTATGGGGTGATTATGTGGTATACCTGAGTTAATAGGTTAAAGTACTTCATCCGTTCGCTTTCCAGGATATCATTTGCTTTTGGGCATGAAGATTAAGGAGTATTGTTATTTAATGTGTAGTGGGTAGGTAATGTGTAAGTTTTACCTTTTTACCCCTCCACCTTATTAATATGAGGAGGGTCAAATGGGTAATTTACAAATGCATTTAGGGTTAGTAGGAGTATTCTTAGTGGATCTCTCATTGTACATAAATGGAAACGAGATCCTTGGGTACGAACGTCGTAAATGGTAAAATGGAACCCTTGAAAGTGGACGGAGGGAGTAGGTTGTAGTAGGTAGTTTTTTTTTAATTATTTTATTTTATTTTATGGTGAAGATCGAATTAAAATTTAACATAACAGTTAAGATCCTATATGTGCACTAGGTGCACAATAGTTGAATTGTTCACTCTTGTAACAAAGGGTAATAATGTTTGTTCATATTCTGGATATCCAAAATTTTAATAAAACTACGTCTAGGGTTTATATTTGTATGATTTAGAGTTTTTTTATTAAATAATAAATTAGTAAAAATACACTGAATATGGATGCCCATAATAACATCACCAAGTAACAAAATGCAAAATGTAATAAAGAAATAGAGAGGGACTAAGGTGCAACCGGTTGTACTACAACCTATGTCCCCACCCTTCTTAATTAATTTCTGCTCCTTCATTAATGTTGTTTTTTATTTTATTTTTAATTTTTTTATTTAAATGACTATTATACCCTAAACCCAAACCCTAAGAGATAATTATACCCTAAACGACAAGAGTAAAATTACAATTATACCATAAACCCTAAACCATAGGGGATAATTATACCCTAAACCACAAGAGTAAAATTACAATTATACCCTAAACCCTAAACCCTAGGGGATAATTATACCTTAAACCACAATGGTAAAATTACAATTACACCCTAAACCCTAAACCCTAGAGGATAATTATACTCTAAACCACAAGGGTAAAATTACAATTATATCCCTAAAATTAAAAAAAAAACAATAATGTACTGTAACAATTAAAAAAAAAAGAAAACACACATTGAAGGTGAAAGAATGAGATTGTACCAATTGAAGGTTGTATGCTAGTCTTTGCGAAAGAAATAAATATTCTAGTAGAAGCTGAATATGATGATGAATAATTTTCGCGCCATACAGTTATGAACTTTGACTCGGTCTCTTCATTCTCTCTCCCTTTCTCCGGTGGTGTTCGAATGCGCGCGTAACACCCAACCAAATCCCAAAAATTCATTGCGCTTCAATTTGACCAACATGGTAGAACTTCCAGTCGAGATCTGAATCACAACTTGCAAATTGAATGCATATGTATTTTTTCAATTCAGTCGACATTTTCTCGAGAAAGTGGAGTAATCGTTACATGCCACAAGAAGATGATGGTGAAGGATTTAGGGGTGGAAGCGAAGGAGGCGTCGGTGAGGGAGGTAGCGAAGCTTCTGCCGTTGCCGGAGCTTTTACAGTCCATTGCTGCCATTAAAGCTGATTACATTGCTCGTCAACAGGTTTTCATCTTTAATTTGAATTTCGCCATTTTTAAATGAAACAGTTTCCTTTATTCTAGCAACTTCATACATGTGTTTGTGAAAATGCGGCAATGAGCTGGTGGAATCGAGAATGTATAAGATTAATTTGAATTCGTTTTGATTCATTCTTATATGCTTGGTGTGGGTGTGTAGCTTCAGTGTATGTCGATATAATGTTTCAATTAACAACTGGTTGATACAAATCACTGAGTTATTCAAAATAACGTTCTTAATCCAGATTGTTCGATCAATAACATGTGAAAATGTGAATAGTAGACTTTTACGAGATTGGATACTTTGCAGGGTTTATATTTTCAACGCATATTTTTTGGGCCCTTTTAATCACTTCTCTTGTTGTTCAATATCAGGCAAATGATGCACAACTAAGTACAATGGTTGCAGAGCAGGTATAAATGAACTGTATGCTTATATACAATTTTATCTCCATGATGCATTTTAGATTTCTGTATATGGTTTTTTTATCTCCAATCTCTTTAACTTTACTAGAAATTTCTTGATTCAGGTTGAGAAGGCCCAATCAGGGCTTAAATCATTGTCCCTGTCTCAGAAAACGACAAATATGCTCAGAGATAATTTCATTGAGATTGAAAAGTATGGAAATGACAAACTATATAAAAGCTGTTTCTGAATAAGTTCATGCTGTGTGTTGGCTTATTGATCTTTTAGGCTGATTCATTATCATCCTTTATTGCAGATTATGTCGAGAATGCCAAACATTGATTGAAAATCATGATCAGATAAAGCTCCTTAGCAATGTGAGGAATAACATAAACACGACTTTAAAGGTGAGTGAATACATCTGTTTTATGTAAGGTAACTACTATGAAATGTTAACATTAGAAATAAATAGTATAATATATTTTCCATACAGTTGCATTATAGCCACCTGCATCACAAACCCCACTCTTATGGTTTTCCCTGTCTTTTTTATTATGACTTATTATTTAACTCTTTCACAGGATGTGGAGGGTATGATGTCAATCTCTGTTGAGGCGACTGCTGCACATAATTCGTTGAGTAATGACAAGGAACTTATTAACACCTACGAGGTTTTGATTTTGTTGGTTTTGGTTAATGGATATCATTCTTTAATTAATTGAATTTCAAAAGATATATTTCTGAACTTGTTCTGGTAATCAATTGTAGAGATTAACTAAACTGGATGGGAAACGAAGGTTTGCATTAGCAGCTGTATCATCTCATGAAGAAGAAGTTGGTCGACTGAGGTTAGAAAAATCACTTGTAATTTTCTTAATGGATTTGTGTAATAAAATCAGATTTTGTTTTTGATTCCAAGAATAACAAAATATGTATTCCTTTTATTATTAATAAAATAAAACAAGCATGACAGAACACAATTCGGCAATTCAGGTGCTATCATGTCAAAAACAAGACTTTAAACTGTCTTCACTATATTGCCTTTTAAGCTGCAAGCCTGCTATTGACTATTTGTGTGTTTTATTGTGGCTCTCATGTCAAGAGTTCCTTAATAACCTTAGAATATAGTAATAATTAAACTTTTGATCAAAGTAATATACTAATGTGTTACAAAAAAAAAATAGAAAAAGTTGATGAAATACATTTTAAAAATATTGTTAAAAGACAGGAAGCTTTTCTCTCAAGTGAATTTTTTTCATGATTTTCCTAGTTATTGTAGAAATGAGTTCTTTTAAACATTAGAACTAATAACTGAATTCCGCAGCAAGTACTTTGAAGATGTAGATCGCACATGGGAGACATTTGATAAGACATTGTGGGGTCATATTGCTAACTTCCTTAAACTCGCGAAAGAAAGGTATTTCTGAGCTTGGTATCCTTATGACAACATTTTTTTTGTTCTTTTAAACTTAATTCTATATTTTTGTGTTGCTTTATACATCCTTCGAGAAATGAAAAACAAAATTTTGTCTTAAAATTAGCTAAGGTGGCCATAATAGATGCCAAAAACTAATTTTTTACTGAACAAATATCATCAAGTCCGTTCAGAAATCCTGAGAGAAAAGCAGATTTCTAGTTAAAAGGTAATGACTACTTTAAATGGAGCATATTAAGTTTTGAAAGATCAGGAGATGGTTATTTGAAGGGATGTTCATCTCCATTTGGAAGCTTATATTTGCTTTGACATTCTAATTTTGTGGACAACTTGGAAGAGTAATTTTATTATTTGATTGATTAACTTATACTGTGAAACTTTTTTGAACTATTCCATTACATTGAGTTTCCTCCCACATTAAACTGCTATTTTCATTTTTTTAATAATTGTATTGTTAATACTACGCTGCTTGTTCATCACAGTTATTGTATTTGATTTGCAGCCCACAGACGTTAGTTCGTGCATTGAGGTATGTCTAATCTGAATGAAACAATTTCAATAAGAGCAATTGTGCTGATCTTATCTTGGTAATGATGCATCTCTCTACTTAACACTAAAAATGACAAGGGTAGTGGAAACCCAAGAAATCTTGGATCAAGAACTAATGATTGAAGAAGCAGAAGCTGAAGGAGAAGGTTCAATAGAGTCTATAACAAGAAACGCCAAGTATTTACCTTTCAACTATTGGAATTAATCAGCCTCTTTATTTGTGTAGACTACTAAATTGTGCATGTTAATTTCTTGAAACAATACGAATTGGTAATCTTTTTTTTCCTTTTTCTCCTCAATTAAAAGTAGGAAATATATGTGCCTTATTTTATAGGAAATCTTCTAAAGGTAAAGGCTACAAGGATAGATGTTATGAGGAAATAAGAAAGTCTATCGAATCTCGTTTCGAACATTTGCTCTCTGAGGTTTTTGCTCTGCTTCGGCATATCACACTAGTCTAAAGCTTATCTATAGGCTGTCATGTACTGATAATGATATGCCTTTCAGAAATTATTTGAGGATGTCAAAGGAGCTACAGAAGAGGCTAAAAGGGTAATCATTAAGTTTCAAAAGATTCAATTTTATTAAGTATCTTTAACTTACACTATCGAAAGGAGGTATATAATTTCAGATTCACCTTTGGTGCAGTAGAATCCGTGTTTCATATTCTTTCTTGAGTTCATCTATATTTCTACTCTCTTTTCTCATTAATGCGTATCTTTATGAACAAATGGAGACATTGACAACTTATGATTTATTAATGGCAAAAATATCTCCATGTTGATGAACAAGCATAATTGGATAAGATTTAGTATTGTCACATTTATCTCATATTCATAATTATAAAATTTTTTTAAAATAATTATATATTGAATTGAATAGCTATTTCATTTGTTAACCTGTCTAGTGAATATTTGTACGTCCATATTGTAAATATATTAAAATTTCTTAGCAGTGTAAAATTGTGAATAACATTGTTCAAGACTTAAAATAGCGTCAAAATCAATGTCAACATAAATAAGTCAAGCATCTATTTTTTTTGGTTTACTTCAGTTATTTCATTAAATTTCCCATTTTTGAACCTAGAATTTAATTACTGGTACGAGTTATACGCAATGAATTCAAACTATAACCATGAAAATTTTATTGGTATGGTCAATAATAGACTTGTGTGAACAGCGTAGTTTTACATTTAAATTTTATGTGCATTTTTTTAATGAGACTTTGTTCCATCATTTTTGGGGCTTATATTTTTCTAAGTTATCTTATGTTGTGGTGCTTGGTTGATTGATGTCAGATTGGTGAAGAACTTGGAGATATATATGACCATGTTGTCCCTTGTTTTCCTCCTAGGTTTGTTATATTTACATTTGAAAATGATTTTTTATTGGGATTGTTACTCAATGCCTGATTATATTTCTTTTATTTTTATTTTCGTTTTTGATAATGATTCTGCTTTTTTTGTTTCAATTTCAATTCCTTCAGATTCGAAATATTCCAGCTCGCAGTGAATCTTTATACTGAGAGGTTTGTTCAATGGCTGAGACTACTTAGTGACAGAGCTAATGAGTTGACAAATATAGAGATATTAAAGGTATTTCAACCGAATCTAATGTTTATTATTCAAACTTTAGTTTCCATTAATTCAAATGTTTTCATTATGAATGGGCAAATATTAGGTGACAGGTTGGGTGGTTAACTATCAAGATAATCTAGTTGCACTTGGTGTTGATGAGACTCTTGCTCAAGTTTGTTCCGAATGTGGTGCAATGGACCCCCTTATGAATGCTTATGTTGAACGAATGCAAGCCACAACAAAGGTAACTAAACAAGAATTCATTAATCTCCATTGCTTTCCACTCAAATATAAATCATCCTTTCTGGCCAAATAATCCAAGGAATGTCATGTAGAAATGGTACTTGAATATACTTGAGGCCGATAAGGTACAAGCACCAAAAAAGACAGAAAGTGGAAAGTTGTACACTCCAGCCGCTGTTGATTTGTTTCGAATCCTCGGGGAACAAGTACAAATAGTACGTGAAAATAGCACGACAGTCATGTTATACAGAATTGCTTTGTCCATCATTCAGGTAAGTTTAACTCGAGTAGTTTGTGAATCTTGACTCTGATGCTATTTGGTTCAATATGGCTATTGTTATATTTTTGTCCTTTTTAAAAAACATTGGTTCGAAGATAATTATTGAGAACTTATTTGAATGACAACTTCAAGTCAGATATTACACAATTAACGCAATTCAGTCATGATTGTGCATGCTGTTCAAATTGAATTTTGGTTCTCACTCAATGAGAATGCTGGTATGAATAGAAATGAAATACATCATACCAGTATATGTAAGCTTGACGTGGATATACCCTAAAGCTCAGTTCGTTGATAGTTTCCTCTACAAATTGATAATTATAAGGGAAATAAGATCTGGTAGTAAACTGGAAAATGGATTGATAGTTGTCATTTGAAATTTCATGAAAAGCGCCTAATGAATATTACTATGGAAATGCAAAATTTGAAAAAGATTTAAATGAATAAAAAAGGTCAAGACTTTTATATTTTTCTTTCAGGTTATGATTGATTTTCAAGCAGCTGAGAGGAAGAGCTTGGAAGAACCCCCTTCTGAAATCGGTCTAGAAGTTTTGTGTGCTATGGTATGTAAATTGTGGCGGCTTATATTACGTTATACATACAATAGATGATAATCTGACTACTTGGTACACTGTCACTTTATGACAGATTAATAACAACCTCCGCTGCTATGATCTTTCCCTTGAGCTAAGCGCTAGCACACTTGAAGCACTCCCAGAAAATTATGCTGAACAGGTGCCTATGCAATAGAAAACTTTCTACCTTCAGTTATCTTATCTTAAGTTTTTCACCCCTTGATCCATTAGGAAACCAATATATATGGAAGAATAGGCCATATTTATTATATTATCATTTGTGCCTGGATATACTCTGCAAAATAAAATTAAAAAAAAAATGTTGTAGTTCTTGAAACTGCTTCCAACCACTTACAGGTTAATTTTGATGACACTTGCAAAGGCTTCCTAGAGATCGCGAAGGTATGTTGGTGATTACTTTGTTATGACTTTTCAGTGCATTATTATTATATTTTTCTTTAAAGCATAATATTAGATAATGATGGTAAATTACGGATTATATTTCTCTTTATGGTGCTATATGTTCTTTACACAATTATAATGCATCTACTTTAGTAATAAGTTGCTCCAATAGATCCTGTAACATTACATTTACTTTGTGAATGTTATTATCATTATGGATATTTCTTTCTCATCAAAAGGTTTTATATATAATTATTGTTACTAGGAAGCTGTTCACCAAACCGTTACTGTCATTTTTGAAGATCCAGGAGTTCAGGAATTACTCGTTAAGCTATATCAGAAAGGTATGATTATAAGGATGCATATGGGTCGTTCTTAATATATGAACATTAGTACAGCTGAGGAAGGGACCCCTTTCCATTTTGAAATGAATAGAAACTTGAACGTTTTGACTTGGGGTGATCATCCTGCTCTTTTTTATAATCACCTTGCCGTTTTAAAAAAAAAAAAAGAAGCAAATTTACTATAAATTGGATAAAATTATCTTAATAGTTTTCTGCTAAATTTACCTTTAATCGTTGACCTTATTTGTTGATAAAAATTTGTTCATATTACAGATTGGATGGAAGGACAGGTAACTGAATATCTAGTTGCTACATTTCGTGATTACTTTACAGATGTCAAGATGTAAGTAATTCTGCACGTTCTGAATAAAAATAGACTTATGCTTTCTTTATGATGCAACAAAACAAATGTGCTCTTTAATGTTTCATCACATGTGAAGGTACATTGAAGAAAGATCATTCAGGCGTTTTGTTGAGGCCTGTCTGGAAGAAACTGTTGTTGTCTATGTTGATCATCTCATTGTCCAGGTACCAATAATTTATAAGTAGATACAATATAGTCAGTGTTGATTTTTGTTGTTTGTGTGGTATCCAGAAACATTATATTAAAGAAGAGACAATAGAAAGGATGAAGCTAGACGAAGAGGTTCTCATGGAAATATTCCTCGAGTACATGACGAATTCTGTAAGCTCCAATAATTGAGATTCTTCCAATGTTCATTTTTTGCATGTACTTAAAGAAAGTGATGATGCATTGATTTCCACATTTTTTATGCATGTAATGTAATGTGACATACAGAAAGTTGAAAATAGAATAAGGGTACTTGCAGAGTTGAGAGAACTTGCTTCAGCAGAGAGCCCAGATCTTTTCACGCTGGTGTACACAAATATTCTCGAACATCAACCGGACTGCCCGGTAAGTCCTATGTTCGTCCCGTCCGATATTCATTCTCATCTCTAAATAAATAAATTGATGATGTAGCCTGAAGTGGTGGAGAAATTGGTGAGCTTACGTGAAGGCATACCGAGGAAAGATGCTAAAGAGGTAGGCTGATTGTGCTTGTATAACATTGCATAATGATGAAAATTAACAAACTTTAACTTATCAGGTTGTTCAAGAGTGTAAAGAAATCTATGAAAACTCTCTTGTGAATGGGAAACCTCCAAAGACAGGTTTTGTATTCTCTAGAGTGAAGGCCTTGCAATCCAAAGGAGGCATTTGGAGAAAACTCACTTAATTCCTTTCTCATCACTGCTTCCTCCATATCTTATCACCTCTTTCTCTACATTCAACCACTTTTATTTATTAGGAGTAATACTAGACTCGAAAAATAGGTTAACTATCACCCGAAAGATTTTTTCTATCAATTCAGTACTCGAATGATAGGTTAAGTCCTATTTATTAATATTTGCGTCTGATATTAACATTTTCCCTTTTTTTAGTTTATTATTCATGACCTTTTTTTACATGTATATGAATTCAAGCAAAATCAAATCTCAATAATATATGAACAGTGAGAGGAAATTGAGGCAGGAGATATGAACACCCTTATAATTAGTGTAGTATTCATTAAGTTTCTAGAACACCCCAAAACTCTGATTCTTAGCCGACTTCTAATTAAATTGATTATTGACGGGCTTTTAATATTAAATAACTAATTAGGATATACTCTATACAACAAATTCAAACTTAAATTTGGATCTTGTTAATTACAAAAACTAATATTTGTTCAGGATCAGAGCATCAATTTCCTGCAAACATAATGCTTTAGTACTTGTTTTTTAATCTTTTTTATAGTATTTTTTTAATTGCAAGTGGTTAAAATTCAATGTGCATTCTTAATTTAAATTTAAATTGCTAAATAATAAAAGTAATTGTCATTTCTATTTGATGATTATGAAAATCATTTGTCAAAATCACCTCATATAATATCACAAAAAGTTGTGTAAATTGCAATTCTATTTGATGATTAAGAAAGCCACTTATCATAATTTTGTGCTTACAGTTTGTGTATTTTCATCAAATCTTTCATATACTTAATTCGATTTGACATGATCATTATGAGTCTAATATAGGTTATGTAATTGAAAAGATGATACTCCAAATGGGATATCATCACTGTTCTCAGGTTAGATTCCCAAAATATTACAAAAATAATCAAATCATATTTATACAAACAACTAACTATATACATGTATTACAGTACACTAATAACTTAAGTGACTCCCACAACACTGAAAAATCAAGAATGACCATGACTATAGATTGGACATATTGCGCAGTTTATTAACAATGGAGTCTATAGCAGAATGAGAGCCCCTGTAGCAGCAAATGGCAAATGCTTAGTCGCTTCAGCTCGGTCGAAAAAAAATCCTCCGGAAACGAGCTTCTCTTTCGGTTGCAAAGCTAACCACAGTACAGTGTCTGCACCTTGCTCACTGGTTTTAAGGTTTCCTGCTAACCTGCAGATACAGTTCAATAGAATTGGAAGTTACATGCCTAAAGTGACGAGTCAGTACATCACAATTGATCGAGGTGCAAGATGATCCTTACGATTTTGCTAATCCGGGCAAACTCTTGGAAACTCCAGGTGTCTCTGCCCACCCAGGGTGCATCGCATAGAAACCAATGCCTTTGTCCATGTACATATCAGCCCATTTTTCTGTCAATGCTACCTAAGAAGGCATAAAAAAGTAGCTTATACAACAGATGTATCATGATTTTAGACTACGAAGCTCGTTTCAGATATGCCAAACAGGGTTGCACCTACCACTTATACATGATCACTTATTCTTCACCTCTAGTCAATTTCAATGCATAAATCGATAACCCTACTCAAAACATGTGCTTCGACTATTGTTACATTTAGTCACCTGAGATATGCTTTTTTTTTTTTACAATACCACTCAAATTTCTCTTTGCATACAAAAGTTTGGACTGTGATTGTGTAACACCCAGTAAGTTTAAGCCATGGCCCAATCATCAAAGCCTACTATTTTCCAACTCTTTGAAGCCCACATCCAAACTCAGCCCATTCATTATTATTCATTATTATCAGCCGTGAGTTTAATTAAAACAGATAAGTTTTCTTACTCCCCAAGAAATAAATATGTGATCTCCTTATCCATTGAGGAAGATAATATCTTCCACATATCAACTCCATCATCTTCGGAAAGTTTGTTAAATCCTACGAAGAGATACACGCAATTACTCCCAACCAGCCGTGAGAATATAATCCAAAATCTTCCTTATTCTCTAAACACCTTGACGTCACTTCACAGCTGCAAACGAAGAGAGAAAGGTGAAGTTCTCACTCGTTCTTTCTCTTTTCTTCTTCTTTCCTTTTCTTTCTTTTTTTTCCCTTTCTTTTCTCTTCTCCTCTGCCATCGATCTAAGTTCTAGTCTTTTTCCTTAAATTTTTCTACCCCTCATTCTAGTTGGATTTCAATATCGTATTTTATCTTGGGTAGTAACGTATAGTTGTATGGTTATGTGGGGGTAATGATCGGTCCTTTAATTATAGGTTTGGAAGGAAGCACCGATCGAGACGTTTGATAATTGAGACTTAGACTCACACGGTAAAAAGGTGGGGATTCTTTCATTCTTATATGTGTTTAGATGATTTCGTATGTAGTAATTGAAATAAACTTGAAGTTGTTGTCACTTATGAGTCGATGATCATACTTGAATGTTATGAAATTATATATGGCATGGGTATGGGCTGCACTAGTGCCATACTATAGCATGGGTATGGGCTGTAATGGTGCCATACTATAGCATGGGTAAGGGCTGTGAAGGAGTGCCTTACTAACGAATCGCGATATCGTAAAGTTACACGGATAAGGGCCGAAAGGTGCCTTATTTTGACATGATAAGATTGTATTGTAAGTGAATTAAATTCTCGCATATGGATTATTTGATGTATATAAGCATGTTTAGATCTTCACTGAGTGTGTGGTTGCTCACCCCGATAAATATTCTTATCGCAGGTTGAGCGTGGCAAAGCGTACGAGCGGGGGTCGTAGGCGAGGAGACTAAATAAACATTTTAATGAACTTCAGTTTATATAATGCATGGAATCAAGTTCTTTTTATGTTAAATATTGATGTCTAAAATTTATGGTATTGGTTTGCAGTATGAGTAACTGTGACTTATTTGAATCAAAACGTGAGTTTGATGGATGTTATTTGCAATGAATTGATTTGGAGTTATACGTTTTGAAATCTGTCAAGCCTTTATCTCGTGATATGTGGTACAGTGGAGTAGTTCCTGGAATTTGGATTGTTTTCGGAAGGAGTGTGGTCGTGTTTGAGGTTACTGTCACATGCGTCCGTGAGTTATTAAGGTATCTTAGTGGGAATTGGTAAATTAATACATGTTTTCCTTGCTGTCGTACATGGAAACATTGGAATATGTCTTTGCTGCTATATTTTCCCTCTGTAATTGGTTGCATGTATGTTTTAGGTAGTGTTTTTAACAGGTGGACCGACTTGTACATGGAAGTACAAGCACACATGACAATTTAGTTTAATTTCAAGATTTATAGTAAATAACAATTGGGGTGATACAGTGGGGTGGAGTTGGTGGACACGTGACCTGCTTGTGAGCATTTCACTTAATTGTTTTTCTTTAAAATACCACCTATACATGTTTGTGAGGAAGTTTTTGCAAATACAAAACTTGTAGGACTAGTTCCTCTTTGAAAATCCTTTATTCTTGTAATATTAAATATCTATTTCCTAAAAAAAAAAAAATTAAACTTGCTGTCCTTCCTCTAAAGTCCTGCAGAAGTTTTGCAAATAATTCTACTTAAATCTTGGTTTATAAAATGACAAGTCCTGTATGTTTGCATGGCATGGATTTCTTTTTGGGAATAAACTTGCAGTCCTTTACTCTCAAAGCTTTTGCAATAATATTTTATTTAATATTTTAAGACTAAATTTGCAGAACTTAAAGGATCTATCCCTCATCTAAATCCTTTGCTTAAATTGTTTGCTAAAGTTTGTAAAAAAAAAAAACTTGCGGGACTTGCTGTTTATTTGCTAATTTTTCACTTTGCAAGATAACTTGTTTTTTTTTAAGTTTGCTGAAATTTATAGGACTAAGCCCATTTCCATTTCCTTCTTGTTCGCAAATCACTTCCTACTTGTTAAATGAAAATTTTAATCATGCCCTATTTAATATTCTATTTCAAATACTATACAAATTTTCCTTGGTAAAATTAGGGGCGTGACAGATTGCCATCACAAGCCCATTGGAGGTGTTTGTCAGCATATTTTTAATTTAGAACGGATTATACTTTAAGCGAAAAAACAGGATGAAATTCTCAGCTAGTAATTCATGAATAAGTGTAACAAACAGTGTAGTTTAGGAAGGTAAAATCTATTTAAAAAGGTTTGTATGATAAAGCGCGAGAAACACATAAAAAGGACAAAAATGCAATTTATCACATCATGTAAACCAACATGTATAAATTTCTCATCATCAAGGAAGGGTGAAGATTATAGTTTTGAAATCGTTGATAACGGATCGTTAAGACTAAAACATACCTGCACCCGCTTGTTCCTGGCATACTGTTGAACCCCATCAAAATCTTTACTGCTGAACTGTAAAGATAAATTTAGTCATCATAAATAATGATATTTTAAACCAAATAAAAGCTTGAGAGAGGGTGAGAGTTACCTGCAGATCATCCATCAATGGGGCAGTGTACATTCCCCCAGATGAAACTGTAATAACACGAGCATCAGGTGCAGCCTTCTCAAGAAACGGCAACATAAGTTCGGTCATGGTGTAAGTGCCTAAAACATTTACAGCAAAACTCATCTCATGCCTGTGACATAGAAAAAGTAAGGACTTGGATCAGCCTCGAAACGAGAAGGATACTAGAAACAACCATGAAACCATACAATACGGCATACCCTTCTGATGTTATGAGACGATTGCTTTCAAGCACACCAGCATTGTTTACCTTAGACGCATCAAATTTGTTAAAATCAATAAAAATCAGATTAAAAAGAAGAATGATACATATAAATGTAAGATGAATGTCTTATTTATTTGCTATTTGGCAGCATACTACAAAGCTAAGCAGATCATTTCTCTAAAATTGAAAGACTGATAAAGTAAGATGAATAGTACTAAAATATGAATGGGCATATTCTTCTCAGAAAAACGAGATGCAAAAAACTTTACTTCACAGACCGAAGAAATATCACAGACCTAACAAAAACGCAAGAAAGCATCATTAATTTCACAAACAAGACAGCACTAATAGAGAGAAGAGAATCAAACAAAAACCTCCAAGAAAACATTTTCATTTCCAGTTGCTGATTGAATCTCTGAAAGTGCAACCTCACCCCTCTCCTTATTCTGACACACCATATAAACTGTTGCTCCACTACAAAAAGAAATACAAATTTGAAATCCCAACAATTTGCTCATCCAAGTAAAGACGTAGACGAAGCCTAAAAAAGGAATCCACACCGTGATGCACGACCCTCAGCCGTGGCGTAGCCAATGCCAGAGTTTGCTCCTGTGACAATACAGTTTTTCCCTTCAATAGATACTTGCATATCTTCTGGTTTAAATTTTTTTGAATGCTCCCTAACATTGAAATTGATCAAGGTGCATTATTTAACAGCAGTTCTCAACATAGACTTTTAGACAATACCACATTCAACAGAAAGGTAAAATATCATTGATTCGATTTGTGACTAGATTTAAAAACTTTAACCGAGTCATAAATATGTAAAACCAAGTTATTATATGTATAACCGAGTCATGAAAATATTTATAATCGAGTCATAAATATGTACAACCGAGCCAAGCGTATATTTGTAAAGGTTATTTTAACACTTCTTCTTAAATGACCATTTCTCCTTAAGCAGAAACACCCACATCAAATGCAAATCATACAATGATGCAACTTATACGAAGCCAAAATTAAAAAGCGACACTTGAAATTTCTCAACAATCCATCACATCATATACTAATATCACAGAGCTTCTAGAAACTATCGTAAATCTAGAAATTATGAAATATGATATTTTCCAACGACTAACTGAGAATTCTAACAAAGAAATGCAAATTCTTAAAATTGGGAGTAAAATTGAATCATAAAAAAGATCAGTGGCTTCATTAATCAAACGGGACTCACATAAAACCAGATTTAGTGAAATCCTTGTACCCATAAACCCCAAATGCTACTGCACTCCATGTCCGCAATCACAGCAACAGAAAGAACACAGAATCGGAGTAATGAAACAGGATAACAAAAAACGAACAAAATATAAAATAAAGGGCCGCAAGGAGCTTCGATTATCTTGCCTTGAGAATAAACATGGCGACTGACGAAATTGAAATGCGAATTTGGATGTGGAGTTCAAATTGGGATTTGCCCATGCAACAATTACAAGTTGATTGGTGTTTGAAGTAGGCAGACAGCGTATGACCAGGAGCATTTAAGCTAATGGCTCTCATGCCTCCACGTAAACAGTTATTTTATGAGTTTTTTACATAAATATGTGGGAAATTTTTTTTACAAGATGTGATTTGGAAATTTAAAAAAAAAAAAATCTTACATAAGTAGGTGTCATTTTTTTAAAATTATGTGGATTAAAAAATATTATTATATAATGTGTAGTTGTATTAATAGAGTGGGTGAATCTTTTATTTTAATTATATTAGTAATTTATGTGTCTTATATATCCAAAAAGAAAAATGAAATTATTTGATGGACGCCTAAAATAATAAAATGAGATTTCGCTGCTGAATTGACAGGGTACTTGAAATTGAGAAACACTCTGGAGAAATCATCTCACAAGAAAGACTTTGTTTTAGACGGATAAGAAGAATCTCCTTCCAATTTTCATCTTCACATTTTTAACAGATGATCAATTTCTGAATTTTGGAATAAACAATATCCATTAAAATATGGTTTGATCCAAATCTCTGACCCGAATAAAATACAAGGAGGAAATGTGAAGGGATTTATTATTATAGATTCAGAAGGAATACATAGTTTATGAACTCATACATACAAGAAACAAGAGCACCATTATTACCCCTAAACAAAAGCTTTCAACCTCTCTACATCTCATCTCATCTCATCTCATGAAAACTCAACTGCACCAAAACATGATTTACATGCCAAAACTTTTATTTACAAAACACATTTTGAACATCTGAAAAGGAAAAGAATCAAAAGAATGGACCCTTCCCACCGGGTGACTTCGTACAGTCAAGCATGGGGCATCATTCAGCGAGAGTCTTCCATGATTCGAGCACGTTCACCGTTCCCAAAACAATTCATCCTGAAAGTAAAGAACATTATACATGTTTTTCAGAAGTGCTGTTGCAAGCTTTTCCAGATCTTTAAGTATCCTAGTATTAGTTCAATCGAGCTACTTATGCAGTATATGATTTGGCTATAGGTTTACAAACACTACTTTGGCTTCTATGATCAGTAATTAGAAATCAATGAAAGAATAACCACTAACTAAGATGATGATTGCATTCACAGTAAATGTATCCAAAACTTTAGTTTCAGAGGGGAAAGCTACTTACATCGCCCAACTGTAACCGGCCAATTCCTTCAACAAGCCCTGTATCTGTCACAATGCCGTGATCCTCAACTTCTGCATCAGTAAAAGTGAGTGCTCGCTGCAACTTTCGTAGTGAAAATTCTTCAACTTCCACCATATAAGTAGCAGTTACAGGCCGGTGGTCAGATAGCTTAAGTTCGGATCTCCTGTAGCTTAGCAGCTTCATTCCAGTCCCAAGTGACAGGATACGATCACACCTGCAGATGATATAAAAAGTTCAAAATAAAATAAAATTAAAAAAAAAAAAATTATGCATGATGACAAAATACATGGATGGATCAACGAGAACTATAAATTGAGGTGGTTAAGATTTTTTCATAATTTTGTATAATCAGTCATGTATCGCTAATATACAAAGTCAATTCAGATGGATCAACTCCTGTGGTTGCAGCACAGGTCACAGACCCAGGGTAAAGAAGAAGGTTGGTGCTAGCCTACCACCATGAAAGAACATCTTGTGGTGTTAGGTTCATAAAGTTAACTATTGCATCACAACTCTTTACGTATAGATATTAATCTATATAGCCAACCCCATAAGCAGTGGGAATGTGCTTAATGGTGATTTTGGTGACCCTCAAGGCATGTAAAGAAAGAATACACAATTCAGCAGAAACATAACATGTATGGTGTAATAATTCTCGAAACCCATTTTGACGATAGGAATTAGTAAAAAAATGCTGCAGAGCCATAAAACTGAGAAGAAATTATCACGATTTGACTGTTGAAACAAGCATATAGGGAAACATTATGATACACGCTATTGCGGAAACAGAAACACTCTGAAGAGAATAATATATACCATGCTGGTGTTCGCCTCCCTGCCCTTGGATCTTCTCCACAGTAAGAGTCAGAGTTCAACTCATATTTGTAAGTCGGAGGAAAGTTTAAAGTACCTTCACTCCATCCATCAAATGTACGGCCTTTTCTAAGCTCTTTTTTTAGCTGCAAAAGGCTCACTTATCAGCATATCAGGACAAATGACATTCATCAACTTCTCTTGTCATAACAATAATGCAATATAAAATACCAAAAAGTAAACAGAGAAATGCCTGTTCACAGATACTGAAGGTTGATTGCTTGCAAAAGAAATAATGCAGAATTCATACCATCACCAATGTAATACAGCATTCTCCCCAGAAACTATTAATAACATGAATTGATAGAGCGTTATTGGGAGGAGAGAAAGTGGTATCAAATCCAAACTTTGAGTGACATGGCATTTAAGAGAAAAAATATTTCCATTTCACAAAGTTATTGTGGAACACTCACAAAAGATACTTTCAATTAATCAGGGACAGCTGAAAAAGGCACATAAATACACTTACTAATGATCAGCATTATGTACTCTTAACTATGTAAAGATTTAAGTGGAAGAAATTGTGAGAATCTAAATCACCTGATCCCGCTCAACTAACTTGCACCAATCCTTTTTGGAAATGAGTTCCCTTGTCCGCTCATAAGGTAAATTGATTCGATAATTTAGGTCACCCAACCAGATAATTCTCCTGCAACCAACAGTTAGATTTGTCATCTTAAAACGTGCATTTCAAATGATATGAAATAACTCTCAGGTATACTAAGAACAGAATATTTTCTTTTTTCATTTTCTTTGACAGAATAATATTTTTTGCACATAAATGTAATTATGGGAATCAACTTAATGAGAAAAGGTTAATTGGCAAATATAATTTAAATGTATCTGACCACTATGATCCAGACTAAAGTGATAAGGCCCATGTGTTCTGTAACAAAAAAGAACTAAATGAATGCATAGCAGGAGCCAGGAAGAGACACCACTCCCCTTCGCTTGTCAATTCATAAATTGAAATATAAGAAAAGTTCCTAATATAAACAATGAACTGATACTAACGAAATCACAATACAATAGCATATTAGTGGTAAAAAGCATATCATAAAGTTGCAAGCGAAGTTTAGAAAACATTGAACCGTCAAGAATACAGATCCATAATAAGACTTTCAACACGTATTAGGAAGTAGCCCAATTAAAGGGAGGACTGAAAATATTATATAAAAAATTAATGAGTCGATTTTTGTATTGCATATTTCTTACATATGAATTATATCCAGCATTCATGAAATAATGTAAAATATCTATGAGGGGCAGAAATTAGCTTAACTATACAGTATACAGTAGAAATTCATATATATTGAAAGGGAATCCAGAGAAGACTGAAATCTATTTTGGAAAATTTTGATAATGTAGGATATAAATGGTTCTTTAGCATCAATACAGATACCACTTTAATGATTTCCACTTTATCTCAAATTGTTTCCTTACAATCAATTAAAATTATTTATGTCCCTTTGGCACTTATAGATAACAAGCTGTGAACAACTATTATATTGTAATTAAAGACGGCCATCCAATGATATTTTTTTTATAAGAAGAATGAGAGGATTAGCAGTTATACTTACTCATGATCATATATTGTTTTAGGTAGCCCAATACCAGTAAAGGAGTTGAAGCGTGTTCGTCGATGAATTTCCTGCACATCAGCATTTCTTTTGATTGCATCTCCCTCTTTCTCACCCGATGTTAGATGGGTACAAACAAAGCAAAAGAGTGTCTGATGAATAGACAAGCTGACTGATATTGATCCCTGCAAGGAAGAGAGTGAGAGAGAGTTATGCTCCTTAAACAAAAGGAACAAAGTAGTAATTCAAAGGACGAACCAGCAGAAAAATATAATTCAAGAATTGGCAATGTTAGAAATTCATGAAAGAATATACACTAATACAGATTAAAATTGAGCATGAATTACAGAGTAAAGATGAGGAGAAGATACATGGATTGGTTTCAGGACTGTCATGCCAAATAAAAGCAGAAGAGAAAGGATAAAAATTAAATGTAAATTGTATGAGATTGAATCAGCGACAAAAAAGAAGATATTTACAGTTTCTATCTCTTATTTTAGAAACTATCAAGACACAATCAGAGATGCATCAATAAAAGTTCAGAAGAAACCTTGTTGCCGATGTATCCCATAACGCCAACACCCACGGTAGACACGTTCAAGTTTTGTATATGCTTTCTCAAGCTCCTACGAACCCATATGGTAATAAAGATACCAACCATTTGCTTGCTTACAATCCTAACATATGCCGGTCTCCTCTTGCGATTAATTAGAGACTGAAGATCAAGTTCAGCAAGTGAAGCTAACTCAGATCGTGCTCTTCTTTCATTAAACATGTTTGATTTAAAAGAATTATATGTCCTGAAAGATTTGGAAGCCTTGAAAGACTTAGAAGATTTGAATGAATTAGGTCTCTCGAGTACATGTTGAGCCAAGAGATGAAGTGGTGGCTCAGGCCAGCTTAAGCCTATCCTTTCTGTCCCACTAAGCGATTTGGTTAATTTGTTGATATACTGTGTATTTGTGACTTGTTCTGTTGAATCTCTGAAGTTGTCATTGTCATTGGAGACAGATGGATAAGCAGAAATAAAATTGTCTTCTTTGAGCATCCCATCCTTGTTTTCATCAAAAAAATTTGATTCTTCATTCAATGGGTAGATTTCCTCCTCAACATCACTGTCAGATTCAAGTACCACTTCATCTTCTATGTCTGGGGCATCATCAGATGGCTTAAACTTTGATGGTGAAGGAGGATCACTGTAGCTCTTGAACTTGGTCACTGGCGGAACTTGATTCAAAGTTTCACGTATTATATTTTCCCAATGTAAAACAGGACGACTATCTTCAGCTCCAAATATATTGCCAGCATTTAGAGGTATGATCTCCTGAAGACTATAGATGAATAACATGGCATAAACAAACTAAAATACACATAAAATTAATTTTAATTCATTAATAGTCAATACTTCTTAAACTGGGCATAATGAATGACACATTATTAACTTACCCAATAACATAAACATCAGCAGGATCATCAATATCCAACCAATTATCAATATCAAAGTCTTCAGGAGGAACTCTTCCCCCCACGTTCCACGTGGCAGCGCATATTCTGATGAAGCAGAAAAGAAATGGAAAATCAAAATCGAACTTATTCTTACCAAAACTATAATGACAGGATTTCTCTTTAATAGCAATAATAAACTGTTAGCTCTTGAAAACGAAATTAAACAAATACCTAATTTCCTTTGTGTTTATGCATTGAGCTCTAAACGTTTCTGATTTTCGTCGTCTCAACTTGGGAAGAGAGTCTGAGGTTGAAAATCACCCGATACATAAATTGTAAATGAGATTTTGATTCATTAAATCAAAAGTATAAATGCTCCAAGGTCCAACAGCATGATGTTAGGTTAAAAATGCTTAAACATTCTATAGAAGTTTCACAATCTAAAAATGCTTTCATGTCATGATGTAAAGAATGAAGATGCTGAAACAGTCCACATAAGCTAATAGAAAAATAAGTTCTCATAAGTGCTAGATCATGCTAAAATAGAACATTGAACTCTGAGAGAGTTTTTTTTCTTCTAAAAAAGTAAGACTTACTTCATATGGACAAGAAAGCAAAGTAATTATCTCGAGGCTAACACTTGCAATAAAAAGTGACAATATATAATATCTTTTGTGCAGGAAGTAACTCTTCTGAAAAATATAAAGGTAGCCACAGAACTCCAAAAACTCAACTTAACAGTATGTGATATCTAATAGACTTCTCGAGATGCAGTGATAACAGACATGATAATGATAGAAAATTCTTTCAACGTACATATCTCTCTGGCAGTTACTTGATCAATCACTACTACATACCCAAATATATGAAATACTGTAGTTTCTGCCCTTAAATAAAAAACCTTTACAGTTCATCTCTCCAAATTTAAATTACTATGTTTAATTGCAATAACCATTAAGAATATAAGATACAGAAATATCCAGTTTATATACTTCCACTGTGTATTTATTAGAATAGAAAGTCCTTACACTGCAAATCAAGAACAGTAACATTTAACTGAAAGACAACTCAGATATCTGAGCAATTTGGCAAAATAAATGACATGGGAGATAATCGTAGAAGACAAACACTCTTCGTACAAAAAGGAGATTCGAGTATTAAAACTCAATATATATTTCGAATAAGATTTCTGAATACATTTCTTCACACTGACATCATACTTATAGAGAAGGAAAGGAAATTGAAGAGCTATTCAAACATAGAAAATTGAAATCATAAATAAGGACTGTAGCTTTCAAGGTGGAATTTTGAAAGTTAATTTGCTGCTTCACACGTTTGTTGCTTCACTTGCCATATCAGTCCCCTCCACTTGGAAAGAACTCGCCCTCGAGTGATCCGGATATGCGGAATGTTCCTCATATAAATATCGATACAAGTCAGCCACATTAAAAGTCTTCGAAATGCCCATCGAATCCGGGAGATCCACCACATAAGCATTATCGTTGATCTTTCGAATAATTTTATACGGCCCATACTTAGGTTGCAGTTTGTGGTATTTTCCCACTGGAAAACGTTCTCGCCGAAGAAAAACCATCACCTCATCACCAACATCGAACACATGTGAACGCCGATGTTTGTCCGCTACTGTCTTGAACTTTTGAGTAGTTTCCATCAATTTTTTACGAACTTCAGCTTGCACTTCCAACCCATCCTTTGCAAGTTTAGTTGCTGCCACACTTGCAGTCCCTGGCAACTTGACTAAATCTACTGCATTATATGGAACTTTCTGATAAACAACAGCAAAAGGTGCCTTCCCAGTTGAGCTATGAACAGCGCTATTGAAAGCAAATTCTGCTTGTGGCAAGGCATAATCCCATTGTTTTGGTCGATCACCACAAATGCAACGAATCAGATTTCCTAGAGTTCGGTTGACAACCTCCGTCTGACCATCAGTTTGAGGATGCGCCGTGCTGCTGAAATTTAATGAAGTATCAAACATCTTCCACAAAGTCATCCAGAAATGGCTCAAGAACTTACTATCACGATCCGAAGTGATAGACTTTGGCACACCATGCAAACGTACAACCTCGCAAAAGAAAACACGAGCTATATGGGAAGCATCTGAAGTTTTCTTGCAAGGAATGAAGTGTACCATTTTCGAAAACCTGTCCACCACCACGAATACGGAATCGACACCCCGCTGCGTACGAGGTAATCCAAGAACAAAATCCATGGATAAATCCTCCCAAATAGCATCTGGAATTGGTAATGGCATATAAAGACCAGTATTTTGGGATTGTCCTTTAGCCTTTTGACAAACATAGCACCTGCTCACAAACTTTTTCACCTCCTTTTTTAGTTGTGGCCAATAATATCGCTCCTCCAAGCTAGCCATCGTCTTTTCTCTTCCTAGATGGCCACTCAAGCCGCCACCATGAAGATCTCGAATTAACATATCCCTTAGTGAAGTCCGAGGAATACACAATCGAGTACCCTTGAAGAGATACCCATCATAAGCAAAGAAATATCCAAACGGAACATTACTCCAAATCTTAGCAAAATCCTCATCAGTAGGATATAAGTCAGGAAGAACTTCAAACCCCGTCACCCCATGCTGCATGGTTACAAGCAAGGCAGCTCGTCTACTTAGTGCATCAGCAGGCTTGTTTTGAATTCCGGATTTGTGCTTTAATGTGAATGGGAATTGCTGCAAATAAGTCACCCATCTTGCATGCATCTTACTTATATTTTTTTGGCTGTTAATATACCTCAAAGCTTGATGATCTGTATAAAGCACAAACTGTTCTTGAAGTAAATAATGTTCCCAATACTTCAAAGCTCTAAACACTGCATAAAATTCTTGGTCATAGGTGGACCACTTTTGTCATGCTTCACTCAACTTCTCGCTGAAATAAGCAATGGGTCTACCATCTTGAGATAAAACAGCACCAATTCCGACCCCGCATGCATCGCATTCGACTACAAACAACTTCTCAAAGCTTGGTAGTGCAAGAACGGGAGCCGAACATAGCTTCTCTTTAATTATTTCAAAGCTCTTTTGTTACTCAGGTCCCCACTGAAATCTTCCTTTCTTTAGACAGTCCGTCATCGGCGTCACTATAGTGCTAAAATTTCGAATGAACCGCCGATAGAACGTGGATAGTCCATGGAAGCTCCGTAGTTCTGTTACAGTCTTTGGAGTTAGCCAATCACATATGGCCCTCACCTTTTCTTCATCTGCACGGATGCCATCTCCATCCACCACAAAGCCAAGAAAAAGAAGATTTTCTTGCATGTAACTGCACTTCTTTTGGTTGATATAAAGTTTGTTAACCTGCAAAACAACCAAGACTTGGCGCAAATGGTCTAGGTGCTCTTCCTTATTAGAACTATAGATGAGAATATCATCAAAGTACACAACAACAAATTTACCCAAAAATGGTTTCAACACCTCGTTCATCAAACGCATGAAGGTGCTTGGCGCATTTGATAATCCAAATGGCATAACAAGCCACTCATATAGTCCCTCCTTAGTCTTAAAAGCTGTCTTCCACTCGTCTCCCGGTCTAATGCGGATTTGATGATATCCACTTCGAAGATCTATTTTGCTGAAAATTTTGGCTCCAGACAAACAATCCAGCATGTCTTCCAATCTTGGAATGGGAAATCTATATCGCACGGTGATCTTGTTTATCGCCCGACTATCTACGCACATTCTCCACGATCCATCTTTCTTTGGAGTCAATAATGCAGGAATTGCACAAGGACTCATGTTCACCTGGATCAATCCTTTCTGTAATAATTCTTCCACCATTTGCTGCAAAATTTCTCCTTCTTTCGGACTCAATCGATAATGAGGCAGATTTGGTAAAGTGGCTCCTGGGACAAAATCAATTGCATGTTGTATGTCTCTCATCGGTGGTAATTCAGCGGGGAGTTCATCCGGCACAAGCTCTCGAAATTCCTTGAACAATTCAAGAACACAATCAGGAATATTGCCCACATTCCCATGATTTCCAACCACGAAAGCTGACTTCACAATCAAAGCGTGTACTTCTCTAACATTACGCACATCCTGCTTCCAATCCTTCAAAGAACGGGTCAGTGAAATAAGCTTACAAGTTTCAATATTTTGCTTGAAACCCAGGGATAATAAGGTTATCCTTTTCCCATCTTTGAAGAACCGATAGGTGTTCTTCCTTCCATCATGAGTGGTGCTAAGATCAAATTGCCACGGCCTGCCAAACAACAACTGACAAGCATCCATTTCTACAACATCACACATAACTTCATCTTTATAAAACTTCCCAATGAACAAAGAAACCCGACACCTTTCTTTTACTTTGATCTCTTCCCCTTTTGTAATCCAAACGATACTATAAGGTTCAGGATGTTTTTCCAATGGCAACCCCAATTTTTGAACCAAATTATGAGAAATAATATTCTCACAACTTCCACTGTCGACAATTAACTCAACAATATGATTAGAAATTGTGCACCTGGTCCGAAATAGAGCATTCCGCTGGGAGTCGTCTCGTCGAGGTGTTAGAAGCACTTTTCGAACCACCATTACCGATTGCTCATCAACCTCTTCACCATCAGATCCACAGACTCCATCCTCATCTTCCCATGCATCATCGCCTTCCTCATGTCCGACCAAATTGACTTGGCGACGTTGAGGGCAATTGTTTGAACGATGTCCAAACTCTTGGCACCTATAACATTTGTCACCGGTTGGTTTTGCATAAGGATTGTTGACAATTTTCTTAGCAGGTTCCTGTACTCCTCCACGCTTTGTAGAACTAGTAGCAGTCTCTATGTTGGTTGAGGGAGCAACTTTAGGAGTGTCATGAAAGTTCTTACGGGGATCATCTCTTGCATATGAACTCCGAAATCCCATCGACTCAGCTCGTTGTGCCAAATTTATTGCCTCGCTAATGGTGAGGATGATCTGACATCCAATTTTCTCACGGATCGGTGGCTTCAATCCATGAATGTATCTTGCAACTTGCTGTCCCTCCGTTTCCATCAGATTGTTGCGTGAAGAGAGACGCAAAAAATCTAATGTATATTCCGCAACTGATTTCTGCCCTTGAATTAATGATTGATATTGTTGGAAAAGAATCTGCTCGAAATCTGGAGGAAGAAATCGAGCCATCAACATTCTCTTCATCTTTACCCACATCCGGATTGGTAGTTTTCCCAATCGCCGTCGCTGATTCTGAACTTGTTCCCACCATGACGATGCTCCTCCTTTCAAGCAGTAAGCCACTAATTTCACTTGCTTATCTTCCGGTATCTCTGCAAAGTCGAAGAACCTCTCTACTTCAGCATCCCAATCAAGGAATCCTTCAATATTGAAATTTCCATTGAAGGAAGGAAGATATGCCTTCAATCGAAATTCATCATGCCTCTGTTGTCGATGATTCATCTACTCCGCGTTTTGGTTCCTCCGTAACAAGTTTGCTGTTTCTTCATCGGATGAGTCGTCGGTGAAATTTTGATTCATAGGGATATGTTGGGGCATCTCACGTTGAAGACCTCGAGCAATCCCTCTGGCTTCTCCATTGTTTTCTGGATTGTCTTGTTCTTCCGCTCGAATGCCATGAAATCCCTCCACTCGTTCCACATGAGTAGCTAACGTTTGCATTGTTGTACTCAAGCGTTGCATTTCTCTGAATAAATCAGCAAGGGTAGGTTCTGCGTCGTTAGCCATCGCCGAAGGAGAAACCTTGGCTCTGAATATCAACTGACACGGGAGATAATCGTAGAAGACAAACGCTCTTCGTACGAAAAGGAGATTCGAGTATTAAAACTCAATATATATTTCGAATAAGATTTCTGAATACATTTCTTCAGACTGACATCATACTTATAGAGAAGGAAAGGAAATTGAAGAGCTATTCAAACATAGAAAATTGAAATGATAAATAAGGACTGTAGCTTTCAAGGTGGAATTTTGAAAGTTAATTTGCTGCTTCACACGTCTGTTGCTTCACTTGCAATATCAATAAAGCATTAAGTTTTAACCCAATTCTTCACATAAAAATCCCAAAGGTTAACTGTTATTAAATTATATTGAAAAAAAAAGTAAAATTCTGGACAACAATGTTGGCACATCTAGCAAAGAGTTCTTATCAAGTATATCTCTTACCAGATTTTGGTATACCAAAAAGTTACCTTAAAACTAAACTACACTTAGACTTGATCACTCCAATTAGTAACAGAAACACACGTTTCATCCCAAACTTATGAGTTATGACCACAATATGGGGGCATTGAGCAGACAAAATTAAGTAAAGAGAATTCTAAACTGATAAAAAAGAAAAAGCAATATAAATATTAATAATAGGCAGCACTTACCACCATTAACATCAACCTGAACTTCATTTACTTTTTCATTCTTGAAGCGCGATTCTCTTGGCCAATTACAAATTTCTACAAAAACCAAACGAAAAAAAAAAACTAAAAAGGGTGAAACGATGCGCAGCAGCGGGTAATTGAGAGAAACGACGACGTAGGGGGCGAACCTGGTTCAGTGTCGGAATCGCATTCGGATTCCGTATCTGCAGAGTAATCGGAGTTACTGGTTGGAATGTTGAGCCATTTCCTCACCACCACCCGCCTCCATGAGAGCTGTAGGCACGTGCAAGCGAAACACAATATTTCAGCCCAACTTCTCTGCAATCCTCCATAAGTCATCCCAAAAACCTAATAGAAATCTAAGGAAGACGGAGGGAGAAAGAGAAGACAACAGTACCTCAGGCTGCTGATGGGGATTTCTGGAATTCATCCTCTTCATATTGAGAAGAAATTATTCTAAACGGAATGGAGAAAGAGATTCCGGCACAAAAAAACAGTGAGAGAAAATTGAAACAGAATGAGCTGCCAGTCCTTCAGGTGGGGTGGGTGGGTAGGGTGGGTGGGGGGAGGTGTTGACGACGGTTAACCACCGTCTGAGTTCGTTCCAACTGTTGATCAGATTTTGAAGTCGGAGTGAAATTACAAATTTGGGCTTCGGAAGATAGGCTCGGAATCGATCCCATAATTAAAGCATAACTAAACAATTGTTAATTTTAATTAGGGTTAATTGAGAAGAAATTAGTTCCAAGTGGTTAAACCTTATGGGGCCCAGCAATTATTTCATAAGCATGTAATTAGTCATTAATTCCATGGCAGCTATTGACTACCTACATTAGTACCACTAAGGCACTAATAATATTACAGTTGAAGACGTGATATTTAACATTTTAAAAATCATATCCCCTATGTTTTAGAAAAAGATTTTCGTTTATTGTTGCACATTAGAATTTTTTTTCAATTTTATTAATTTTAGAGAAGATATTGTAATAATTTTAGATAAAATTAATTAATAGTATGTGTATGAAAAAAAAAAAGAAGATAAGTTTGAAATTCAATACTAAAATTATAGATTGTTGAAGAAAATGATATATTTCATAAAATAGGATTTGAAGGATTTTATAGAAAAAAAAAACAAATAAGAAAAAATATGAAGGTTTTTGTGCCAGAAAATGTTAGGAGTAATTCCTTTTTATTTTAGAGTTGGTTTTCTGTGCGGGTGGAAACACAAGAGCTTTAGTATTCCCTCCATCCATCACTAATGTATCCATTTTGCTATTTTGTGTTAAGAGTATCAATCCCTGCTGATATAATTATCCACTTTATATAAAATAATAATATTATTAATAAATGTGCAAAAAACAAACGAATACATTTGTGATGGATGGAAGGAGTATTAAAATTCTTGTGTTCCTATGAGAACACGGTGTATCGGGGACACTGGAGTTTCCTTTATTTTATTTTAGAATTTGTATCTTTTTAAGAAAGAATTGATGCAATGATATAGCACAATAAACCAAAGTAAGTAATCAGTCCGATATTAATATTTTGAATTAATTTTTTCTCTTTAAAGAAGGAAAAAAAGGAGGGATATATAAGTAGTGGCTCAAATTTGCTTGGCGATTTTTATTTAATTTAATATCCACAAATAGACCATTCATTAGAGGTGGCTGATTTGAGAAAGCTAGCATGTGGTTGGTTAGGCATTATTACTTGGAATTTTATTTTAATTTATTTTATTTCTTATACTTTATTTATTAATTGTTTGACTTCATGTCCAGTGGAGGAACTCAGAATTGCAATTTGGCCAAGCACTACAGCCCGAATCCATGCTTGGTCCCAACCCACAAATCCACCCTCTAAATTTCTCTTCAAAATCCATATATATATATATATATATTCCCTCCGCCCCGTCCTTATGATTACCTTTGCTTTTTGCAGGTGGATTAATAAATATAATATTTTAATGTGTATTGTGGTAAGAGAAATAATAGTTTAATGTAAAGTGTATAGGTGTATTAGTATGATGTGTGTGCCTATGAACAGAGAAGTAATTAATTTGTGTGGGTTCATATGCTAAAAAGATAAATGTAATCATTAGGATGGGACGCCCAATAAGAAAATATATAATAATTAGAGTGAGACGGAGGGGGGTATATATATAGAATTGAAAAGTAAATAAACATTTTAGATCTGTTTTTAGAAGATTACATAACGCTCTATTTAATTAAAAAGTTTTTTTTTCAACTTAAATTACCCTCAATAGTATAGCAAACATTTTGTGTGACACAGTAAATTAATTTATAAATAATTTGTAATATAAATAAAAAGTAATAAAATTTTAATATAAAATATGATAAAAGAATACTACTTTTTTATAAAAAATAATAAAAGTAACGAAAAAATAAAATGATTTCAAAATACAAACAAATAAGTGCGAGATGAATTTTTATAAGATGGAATGTGAGACAGATTGATCCATTACTAAAGTATATTTATTAATCCATATAAGTAAAATATACGCATTTATAATTAAAGTATATCAATAATAAATATCATAACATCTTAAAATTATATATGATACCCAATAAAGTATATTTTATCCGGTCTTACTAATCATCTCAAAATGACACATTTTCCAGGAGACTTTGTCCTCTTCGTACGGTAAATATGATCGCAGAAGAACGCAATATAGATAAATTTTATATTAGGAAATTAAAATAAATTTATCGAAATAAACTGCTTGGCCATCTATTTATAAAAATTAATTTTTGTTGCAAAACAAATGTGATGGCCATATTAACGGGACTAATTAATTTGGGAAAATATTATTTTTTGAATTATATTATTTTACCAATTATATTCGGATTAACATATTTTTTTAAAATCAATTAATTGATAACATTTGACTAATTCTAGAAAAATGTTTTTTTAAATATAATCCATATAAGAAAAAAAAAAGTAGGGTAAATTAATAATTTAAAAAGAAAAGTAATTAAAATTATTTAAAATATTAATTAAAATATAATAAAGTAATAAAATTGTTGTGATGGGTGAATTAGATATAAAAAAAATAAATAAAATATTAGTGTATTTTATTGTTAATGGGATGTGTCCAAATAAAAGTATTAATAATGATTACTCATTTCATTTCAATCTTTACATATTTCTATTTTAAAATTTTCATTTTAATTTTTACGTTTCTTTTTTATTAGTATGCCATAGAACTTACATTCAATACTAATACACTCACCTATTTTACATTAAATATATCTTTCAATCAACTATACATTATGAGAGATTATGAAAGACCAAGGTTGTTCCACAAGACCACTACAAGCCACGTAGGACCAATAATATAATTTGGTCTCTTTCTCTAGTCTCTACACCCCAAATTGGGTCCCACTTTCTTCATCAGAATCCACTTTCTTAAAAAAAAAAAAAAAAAATGGTGTACCCCACCATTAGGGGCCCCCACCGCCCCTGCCCTGGGGATTGGTGGAGGAGGTAAATCGCAGGATGTGCCTCAAGTGGCTTATAGAGAGGGCTCACTGTTAAACTTGTGCTTGCAAGGGGCCAAATCCATGCCAAAGGCAGGATTCGAACCCCCACCCTGCAGCAACCAAGCTCAGCTGGAAGGCCTTTCCACCCTCCCCTCTACCACTTGAGCTATGCCCTGGGGGCTAGAATCCACTTTCTTAAAGTGCATGGCTAAATGTGGATGTAGTTTGCTTAGTACAAGCATATTTTCATCCTAACTTCATATGTCATTTCTCTAATTTATTAGACAAACAAAATATTCAACATTCTATAATATACATATGTAGCTATATTATTGTTTCAATATATCTGATAATTAGCATGAATCAATCAATCACATGTTGAATATATTTTTTTAATAATTATATAATTATTTTACATTCAATTTTTCATTAAAAAATGAATAGAAAATTTTCTAACAAAATATATACATTTTTATTATTAATGTATAGTATTATATATAAGACTTGGGTGCACAAATAATTTGCCTCTCAAAATTAACTTTTTTTATTTTTATGTGTATGTTAAGACTAATGTAAAGGATTACTATTTGTTAATAAATTGATAGAGGAGTCCCTACTTTTCTTATTTCTAGCTCATAACATAGAGACACTGAGAGTCATTATCAAGAAAGAAAATATAATAATAAATAAAATGGGTAGCAAGTTTAAAGTATAAAATTTATTTTTATCCAAACGCAGCTGATAAGATTTAAGAATTTAAGCGGGCCCAATTAAATTCTCCTAATTAAATAAAAATTTAGTTCAGTGTAAAGACAGAAAAAAAAAAGTTATTCTTTCAATGTTATATCTACTTAAATTCTCATATTGTTTATGGATGGCATGTAATTATGTGGTTCTATCTTCAAATCTCTCTATTATTACAAAGGCGGACCTACGCTGGGGCCCGTAGCCCTCGAACTTTTACAAATATTTACTCCCTTCGTCCCAAGAACCCTTCCCACTTTCTTTATAAATTACATTTGTAAATTACAAAGGAAGTGTGAATGATTTTCAAGAAGTGTGAATGGTTTTCTGGAACTGAGGGAATACTATATATATGATAAATTCTAATGAATTGTTAAGTATCCCAGCGGTTTGAGCACTCTTAGGCAAATAAGAGATCGTGAGATCGAGTCCCTTCTGCGGCTGTTTCACCTTTTTCTTATTTTTTTCTTTTTATGTATTACTGTTATTTCTTTTTTCTTAATTTACTTTTATTTTCAAATATAATTTTCCTATATGTTAATATTTTATCTTTCACCTATGTATCATTCATCCAACACTTCTTAAAAGTAATATCAATGTTTCACCTTTTTCTAATTTTTTTTTCTTTTTATGTATTACTATTATTTCTTTTTTCTTAATTTACTTTTATTTTCAAGTATAAACTTTTTTCTTATATGTTAATATTTTATCTTTCACCTACACCTACAGGGGCGGATCAAGGAAAAATAATTTGGGGGTACGGCGTGTAATTATAAAAATATTACTCCCTCAGTCCATCCTCAATGTATCCATTTGGTTTTTGCACGTGGATTAAAAAGTATTATTATTTTATATGTAGTAGGTAGTTGTATTAGTGGAGGGTGTGGACCTCATATTTTATTTGTATTAGTGGTGGGTGTGGGTCCCACAGTCCAAAAATGGGAATAGATAGAATAAGGATGGATGACCAAAATGATAAAATTGATAGATTGACATTAGATGGAGGGAGTACTATTTATTTAATAAAATGAAAAAATTACAATTATTATTGTTACCGTCTAATTTTTTTTAATGATGAAGCAATTTAAGACATTATTGCCATGAATTTATAACAAATTGAATTTAAATTTAGAAAATTAAGTACAAAATAATAATAAAAAATATATAAAGAAAATGATTAAAATAAATGAATAAAAACATAAATTAAATTATAAAAATAATAAATAAAAGGACAAAAATATAAATGGAATTAATAGGACTCGAACCTATGACCATATCTGTCTAAAAGGTGGTCTCATAACCACTAAACCATTAGAATATATATGTCATTACATGCTATATATATAGAACTTATTTTTCATTTTGGGGTACAGCTGTTGTACCTTCATTGGATCCGCCTCTGTTCACCTATGTATTATTCATCCAACACTTCTTAAAAGTAATATCAAAATATAACAGAAGATTCAAATCGATGTTACTTTGTATTATAATGTGGCCCCCTGAGTGAGAATCTGGGTCCGCCATTGTATACGTAAAGCATATTTATATGTGTTTGGTATACGTGCTAAGTGCGATTAATAAAAAAGATAAGAAATCCAATTATTTTCGGTTTAGTAAAAGTTGAGATAGTTGAGTTGATTATTTCAGTAATTTCATAAGTTTATTATTAAAAAAAAAAGTTAATACGTTCATCACTTTTATTTTTCAATAGTTTTATGAGTAAAGACTTTTCGAACATGACAGATTAAATTGCTAACTCTATAGACATTTTTATTCTCTTTTGGTCATGTGGGTAATCTTCTTAATTTGGTTCGAATTTTTTTTGTTATTTTGGTACATCACCATCTAATGTGTCATTCTATTGAATAGATGACGGATGGCGTGTAAGAAAGAGAAAAACTATACCCTAAAAAATAAAAGTTCAAACTATGAAAATGATAAGATTTCTTTCCCTTCTTACATGAGAAGTTTTCTTAATTATCCCTTAAACTACTAGACTATAAATATGTTTTAAAAAATTTTGGTAAATTATAGTAAGTAAGATGAAACTGACCTTAATGTGGAAGTGAGGCTTTAGATTTTGCTTGAGCTTTAATCCAGAGAGAACCAAAATCTGTTGCAAGTGGGTTGAGAAAATGGAATGCATGATAATTTATAGAATTATCCATCCAACAAAATATTGACACGTGGCATCCACTTCTATCCTAGCATCCCAATTTTATAGTATTATTATAATTTGGATATAATTTACTGTATTGGGATATAGACCCAATAAATAAATAAATAATCCAATTATAAAAGAAAGAAGTCAAGTGGCAATGTCCAGACGATTTTTTTTTTCATATACTTCATTATTACAATAATCTATATGAGATCTTTATAACATGATACAACGAAATATTTTACTAATTTATTTTTAGAAAAAGTCATATTTTTCATTATTGTTATATTCTTGAGGTATGATTATTTTCCCCAAAAATGCTATCACTTAAATTTCACCTTGAAATTAATAATAAATTAAATTGATAATTTATATATTTTGAATGATAGAAAATATCTTCTGACCATGCATGCATTAACTTATTTTTCATTTTATATATGGAATGCTATTGATTGTTAACTCTAATCTCTTCTTAATTAGGTTAATTTTCTCAAAGTGCTCTAATTAGCAATTATTTTTGTTAAGATATTTATTGTGTGGGTATCAATTTATCGAGTTATTATAAGATAGTTTTATGTGTTAACTCGTTTATATATTTGAGTGAGGGTTGTGTGATTAGAATTTGGTAGGGGGATATTATTTTGGTCTAAAGGGTATATACTTTAATTAATAAAGGTACACCATTTTGTTCTAAAGAGTATACATTTTATTAATATTTTTTATTTTTTTCAGAAAATAAAAGGTACACATATTTATACTAAAGGATATACAATTTAACACAAAATTTTAAAGGCACACGGAATGTGTTCCCTTGCGCCCCTGGCACACACAAATTTTTGTCATTATACATATTTTTATACTAAAGGGTATACAATTTAACACAAAATTCTAAATGCGCACTGAATTTACTCCCGTGCGCAAGTTGCCTATATATTTAGCGGAACGCAAGATAATACGCGCAATTTATATATTTTCTTCTCTATACATATTAGTAAATAATTATTGAAATATAAATGACATAAAAATTGATAGTCTGACCCCACATAACCTTTATAATAAATTACTAATTAATTGAACCTTTTCTTCTATGTACGTATACGACATTTATTAACTAAAAAATAACATAACGAATTTAATATAGTTAGGCCCCAGCACCCGATCGAGTCTAAATTAAGTTCTGATATCTATTTTCAGTTATTTTGAAATTATATTTTCGATTTATAATTGTTCAATTGGGTAAATTCTTGTGTTTTTGACAAACTTCATTTATTGGATAAGTAAATGTGTGAACATGTGCAATGGGATCTGTCGAGAAAACACCACAATTCAACATCAAGAATCAACCCAAAAAAAAATCACAATCGTTTTATATTAATTAATTATTTATTTATTTAAAAATTTAATCACTTTTCATATAAGCTATGAAACAGTTCATTAAATTATCAAATTGTCCGATTATTATTTTTCATCAATCAGATATACTGATTTTCGGTCAATGCAAACTCTCCTCATTTTATCATTTTAGGCGTCAAACTCAAACGTACTCATTTTTTCATTTTTTTGTAAAAGGGTTCATATATGGCACTTCACTCGATCACTACTAATACAACTATTCAATACACATAAGATAATAACTCTTTAAACCACGTATAAAAAGTAAATGAGAACGTTTTCACTAATAGGAAGGAGTATACTTCTATATTCTATTAAAAAGTTTATCACTTCTAATCTATCTCATAAACTCATTATGTAAAATAGAAAAAATAAAATGGGTGCATTTTGAATTCTAACAATGGGGTGCATTTAGAAATTTAATCAGAGTTTGTTATGTTATTATTTATAAAATGGTATTTATGTCTTATCATATAAATATATTTAAAATTTAAAAATTAATGGGGTTCGTTTAGTAAATTTGGGGTGCAAATAGTCACTCCCTTTAGAAAATATATTTTAACTATGAATTATCATATTTTATCTATATAATATACTTTAATTATGGGTCGACTCGTCTTACATAGTTACATTCTGACAAGAGAATTTGTCTTTAGGGGAAATTCCATTGCATTTTTTTATAAGTATAAAAATTTATCTACAGTTTTAGAATTCAATTTTTAGTTTTATAATCCATACATATTTTAGATAAGTTTAAAAACCGTATTTAAGAGACCTAACTTTCATGGGTGATTGCCCCGGTGTACCCATCTAGGTTAAAAGGTCGGATAGTGCCTAGTGGTAGTTTTTTTTTTTTTAATTATTTCATTTAATTAATGATTGAGATTAAATTAAATATTGATATAATAGTTGAAATTGTTTAAGTATACTAGTATTATTACACGTGCACCGTATTTAAATGGGAGATTTACTGTTAGGTGCTATAGATATTAGGATATTACTATTAGATATGTGGACTTAAAATTAATACTAACATGTATAAAATTATATTGCACAAATCCGATTTTACCCTTCCTATTTATTCTCTACATGTCTACCATGAAAGTTGCAACAAATTTTATCATCATTCCGTATTATAATCATTTTGTGATTAAAATGATATTTAATTTAAATTTTCAAATTCAGTCATAATTAATTGTACATAATTTGCATTGGATTTTTGAATAAGCTTCGTGTCTGCATAATTAGTGATTAAGGTTGAACAATTGGCTTTAAGTCTGCACAATTTGTGTATAAGACTGCACAACATTAATGTTCTTAACAGTGTATTTATTTGCTGGAAATAAATTATACCTATATATTTATTTGATAAAAATCAGTTTTTATTTTTGTGCATAGATTGGTTTGTTATATAATAAATTAAATTATTGCACAATTTATTATATTATTGCACAATATGTTAAATAGTATGCACAATCTATCATATTAATGCACAATTTATTTTTTTAAATATGAGAAATTAATTTTACGTATTGTATTCTTATTAAGCATCGTTGGAATTTTTGATTTCAAATCTATCTTCAATTTCAAGATTGGAGTTCTAAATAGATTTTCAACAACTCATTCACTAAAAAAAATCAAAGAGCTATCGATGATGATATGGTGAGTTTATTCGTGGTGTGCAACAACGCTGCGATAGATTAAGAAAACATAAATGATGAGTTTATTCGTATTCTGCAACAACGCAGCGATAGATTAAGAAAACAGAATAAATATTCACAACGTACAATTTGACCCAAAAGAAGAAAATTAGTTGGGAGGGGATATAATAGATAATTAGATAATATATCTATTTTCAAATATATATAAATATTTAACTAAAAGTAGGGTTATATTAGGTATATTATTTTAATTTTTTGTATTCAATTCAATAGTATTATAATTGGATAAACGTATCTTAGAGTAATAATCATCATTAATATGTATCTTAGAGTAATTATTCCTATTTAAATTTGATTTTTAATCATCACTTTCATGCATTACTTTCAAAAAATTAATATTATTTTTTTTAATCGATCTTCTCTTGTATGATCTATTAACACTCTCTTCTATGTATAATCAGTTTTATGTTATATATTAATTTGCTATATAATTACATCAAAATTCCATCATGTAAAGAATTAAAAAAAAAAAACAATTCATTATATATAATTTTCTCAACTCAATTTATAAACATCAAACATACCTTAATATGCAGCGTGTGATAGTTTAAAGTGTGTAAAGTGTCATTACAATTTTTTTTTTCACATAGTTTAAAATGTGTAGTATTAATTAATGCGCAGTTTATGAGTTTTGACTATTCTTTTGTACTTTTGCAATCACATTTTTTAATTTAAAGTGATAATTTTATACTCCCCTTCATTCTAATGTGTTCATTTTATTATTTTTGACATTTGATTCAAAGATATCTATTTCTCATATTTAGTAAAAATGTATACAATATGGTTTACCATTTCTCTCTAATACAACTATCCACTTTACATATAATAATAATATTCAATAATACACGTGCGAAAAAACAAAAGAATACCTTAGAATAGGACGTAGGGAGGGAGTAAAATTTTTTGAAGTTTTATCGTGAGATGTGAAACCACACCTAAAAAAAGGTACACCTATATCCAATATTTAGCTGAAATTGACTAACAATAATATTTTTCATTACAAGAGTAACAATTTATTAGTAGTATTTTAAAAGAAAATTGTCAAGTACTAAAATTTGAATCTAAGAAAAATTATCTTACTTTAATTAATTTATTTATTTTTGATGTGTTGCTATACATAATGTATATTCTTAAATTATTGCATTCTTTATTCAAGTGTTTCATCTTTAATTAATTTAATTTAATTGTGTGGAATCGTGACACAATAAAACTTCGAATGGAAAAGGTAAAGTATATTGTAAAAATTAATATTATTTCATAAGGATAACATAAATAATGAATCATAGCGTAAAATTTTATTTGGATGAAAAAAATCATAATATACCTTTAGAAATATGATGATTAAATCATAAGGATGGAGATTAAACCCGAAGAAAATATTTCTTTAAGGTTTATGGAGAATTAAAAAATAAAATAGTGATAATCTATATTTTATTTTGAATTTTAGTATAGTAAAAATTAACTTTATGTCAAATTAATACGGGCGAGAGATTATAGTTTAGGTTAGAAATGAGATTAGAAAGAAACAAAGAAAAAATATATATGAGAAAATATATAAAAGATAGATGATTTGAAAATTAATAAAATTTGTAGGATTATAAAAAATGATTTCTAAAACATAAATGTGAAATTTGAAAATTAAAATTTAATTTCAAAAATAAAAACAAAATACTTCCTTTATTGCGGAACAATATATATATTTGTTTTTTAAAGGAAGATTAAAGAGTATATTTTAATGTGCAGTGAAGTTAGAGAAATAATGTATAGTGGATAATTATATCTGTATAGTGGATAATTATATCACTGAAGTGTGTGAGTTCTATGTGGGTATAATAATTGTTTTGTGAGGGTCCTATCTACTTTTAAAAAAATCTATAATTTATTTTGAAACAGATCAAAATGAAAAAGTGTATACTTGTTGTTTTTTAATCTAAAGATTACTATAAAGTATAAACCACATTTGTTTTTTATATTTTAAATTTGATAAAGATTTGTATGAGACCGTCTCATGTATTAATTTATGTGAGACGGATAATAATACTTTATACTCCCTTTGTCCCATTAATTACTTCATACTTTTTTTTTGTACGTCCCAACACTTATTACAAATGAAAAATGATAACTTTAAATAGCGAAAGCAATAATATTTTATAGCGAAAGTAATACATATTTTAGAAAGGGTAAAATGATCTCACGTGAGACACCTTGACAAAACTAGCCCTGTTCTATAGGAACCGAACGATCCTATTTGGTCGAATACCTTATGTTCCTTTCATTACGGTATTTCTGATCAAGTTTCTAGATAACAAGCCTAAAAATTTTTTTATTGATGATATCTGTTGACGACTGTTCTTGGCTCGCTAATTAAGTATGAAAAAGGTTTAAGATTTTAATTAACAACATCAAGAACGAATAACATCAAATACAATAATCTATAAAATCGAGGCAAATAAAGAGATTAAAGCTTATTCAAAACTCAAATTCCACCAAAAAACTTCACCGATTTTATTACTCTCCTTTTAGAACAACACTCGTTTTCCCCAAATTCTTACAAATGTAATGTCTAAAGTGAGTGCTCATGTTCTGCCTCTCTCCTTTGAGAGAGGCTGTTTATATTATCCCTAAAACCCTAGAATCGGGCCAATCACCTTGCGCCACCTTGATGAAGACAATTCGCCTTTAATGAAGCTGGTTGGTACGCCGACCGATTGCAGAGGGAACCTGGGCGCCGTTTGTTGCACTGCAGGGAGTTTGCAGGGTGTCTCCGTCCTTTGTTGGTCTCCTATTGGTTGTTGGAGTAGGGCGTGCCAGTCAGCTGTTGTCTTCTAGTTAAGATTGTTGTCCAAGATATCTCCTCTTCCCGTTAGGTTGTCTTCTAGCCTGCGGTACTTGTGTTCTTTCATTATGATGTATGTCCTTTATTATCTTGCTCTCAACGTCATCCATTGATCTTCGAACAGGTTGGCTTTCGGTGCTGATGAGTTCATTCGAGGTCTCAGCCAGGGGGAGGTTGACTGTCGAGGTGTCTCTCCGAAGCCGAGGGTGTTTTCTGGTTTCGTACTGGTCTAGCGGGCTCATCCTTATTCGTTCTGGGCTGGACTTCCAGATTACTATGTTCCTTATTGAGCTGTCTTAACTCCCTTCTCTTTTTTGTCCTCCGGTTGGACCGCCTAGGGGTTGGGCCTCCCTTTTCTAGCGTCATGGGTCTGATGGGTCTATTGGGCCTCTTGGGCCTGATAAATCATGAAGGATATATTACCCATAACATTAGCCCCTTGAGCCTGAATAATTTCATGATTTGAGATTGTTCAGGGTCGATTCGTACTCATAGGTTATATCCCCCATGCTTCGGTGCCTGCGCTATTAGAGTTCTTTCCATCTCGGCTTTTTGTTGTTCCCCTCTGTTGCCTTCCCTTTGCTCTATTCTTATCTCGTCTGGTTATCTGTGTCGCCTCGAGATACTTTTCTTCTGGTGGGGGGTATTTCTAGTATTTGGGTGTAATCTGTCGATTTGAATTATGAATTTTGAATCCTCTCTGCCAGTTTTTCTTTTCTCGCTTCCCCTTACTTCTCCCTTTGATTGTGCCGACGGTTAGTGTTCCCTTTTATCTGGTGCGCTCGTGCTCTTCTTCGAGGTATTATTCTCCCCTCTTCATCTTTTCCCTTCTTTTCTTAATTACCTCTCTTCACTTTTCTGGACTTATCACTATCGTGGTCTTAGGGTTTCTCCTTTTTTTTCCTCTCTCCGTGTTTCTTTCCTTTTTTCGATTATGGCTTGCGAAGGTTCTTCCTTTCTTCTTGGATCCCACAGATCCCCCTCTTGTTCTACCGATTCCTCTCTTGGTAGTTCTAGGTCATCTTCACAGTCATCCCCCTTGTCTCCGGAGGTGTCCGGGTCCTCCTTCTCCGTCTCAAATTGCATTTGACCAACGAGTGGCTGATTTTGTCTCTGCTTTTATGTTAGAGCCCAACCCTGACATGGTGGACGCTGGTCCTGGGTTATTGGGCCATCTCGGGGAGCTTCCGTTATGGGGTAAGGATACCCCTTTTTCTACTGTCGGGGTTCCTTCATCCCTTGACGACTCATGGTTGCAGAAGAACCCTGTTATTGCTCTTGGGAAGTTTCAGTGTGGGGAGGACGTTGATTTCTATCTTCCTTCTCCTGATGCCCGTATGTGTTATGCTCCGCCGAACGCCGTAGCCGCTTATGAGTTGCAGCTCGAACTCGGCCTTAAGTTCCCCTTTCACCTCTGCATCTGCGATATTTTTCAAATTTTGGGGTATAGCCCCCGCTCAATTGGCTCCTAATGGTTGGGCTGCGTTAATGGGGATTTTGATCCTTTTCTAAAAAGAAGTACTCCTTCTTGACCACTGTTGAGATCAATTTCCTCTATCGACTCACCATGAATAATCAGACAAAGGGATATTATTATCTGGTGCCACGCCACACCAACCTTGTTTCTTCTTTACCCAGTTCAGTTAAGGGATGGAAGAATTCGTGGTTCTGGGTTCGTGGGTCTTGGAGAGGGGACTCCGTTTGTGACCTTGGGGATCCTCAAAATCCCGGCGTGCTCCCTCGGAGTTCCTTCTACAAACCTGACCTTAGTGCGTGTATGTTTCTGTCGATTATTTTTCATGTTACGTGGGACACTCTAACATTTCTTTCTTTTGCTCTATGCAGTAGGTGACACGTGTGCCCTCGAGACTCTGCCGGCTGGATTCCGGAAGGCTTTTTGCCGTATTTGCAGACTCTCTGAGAAGAGGCGAAGTTACCAGTGGGTTCTCTGAGAATCCAATCTTTTTTATACCGGCTTTACTACCACGTCTATAGCCATCCATGATTACTTCCTTGGTTGGAGTGTTCATCGTATAGTTTTTCCTTCTTGTACTAACTCTTCCTTTGTCTTTTCTATCATGTCTAGGGGAGGGGAAACTTCCTCGTCTTATGCTTGTCCCCGCTCACATGGGTATCTTTCCTTCTGCTCGCCAACGGGCTGCACTCTCCAAAGGGAAGAAGAAGACTTCTCAGACTTCCTCTCCGAAATCCTCTGGGGTCCCCTCGCCGTGCAGCCCCTTACCTCGGTTAGGATGGGGGAGGTTTCAAATTTTATCTCTTGAAGGTTGGCATCTGAGCTTGTGCGGGTGCCAGGTGTGGATCTTCCAGAGAGGGGTTCCAAAAGAGCCCCTCGAGCCCCGAAGTCGAAGAAAGGGAGTCTGAGACTGAAGGAAGAAGAGGTCAAGGGAGATGTTGTCGAAGGTTTTGTAGAGGGTTCAGACAATGGTCCAGACCGGGAAGGAGAGCCTGACGATTATGACATGATGCTAGGGCCGAGGGAGAAAACTACTTCTGAAGCTGGTACCAGTTCTATCCCCTTAAATCCCCAGGCTGTCCTTAAAGTTCCTTTTCCTGATCCGAGCCCTGATGGTGCTGTCGCGACAACTAACCCTGCTGAAGCTGATGCCGAGGCTGCTATACTAGCCGTCGAAAGGGTTCGTGTACGGGGAAAAGGCAGGGCTGAGGAAACCAATGAGCCTGACCTTTCCGAGCTGCAGGAGCTCAGAATCTGGGGCTTCATTGCCGGTGCGAGTTATCGGGCTTCCCATCAAGCTTCTCCGTCCGTCGTTCTCAGTTCTCTTACTCAAGATTCTTCTGGTTTGGCTGATATGGCTGGAGCTGCCGTTCCTTCCCTCGCTTCCTCCCTGTATGCCATGGATCAATATTGCTCGTTCGCAGGTCAGCTCGTTGATCGCTCCGAAGGATCCTTCCCAAGTTTTGAGGAACGGATACACGCTTTGGAGGTAGAGAATGCTCAGCTGACCTCTCTTGTTGAGCATCAGAGGGAAAAATTAGCTGCTTCTGAGTTTAAGGTCGATATGAGACATGCTACTCTAGAGTCCCTAGAGGCACGCTTAACCGAGACCGTAGTCGCTAGAGATGCAGCGCAGTTTGAGGCCGCCGAAGCGCAAGCTAGATTAACCGAAGCTGAGGCTCGCATCCAGGCTCTGGAGCAACGCGTTCCCCATCTTGGTTCTGCAGAGGAGAGAGCCTTCCGTGCTAAGGCTCAACTGAAGGAGATGGAAGATAAGATGACGAGCATTTTCCATTCTTTCAGCAGCCGAAAGAAATATTGATGGTATCCGTCGTCCCTACCTGATGGTTTATCCCTATCCATTCTGACCCTGATGTTATCTCAAACTTTTCTTCTTTATGATTGGTTGTATATTTTGAAATTCTGTCTATCTTTTTGGTTCACAATCGTTCGTGTAATTTGAATTCTGACTGTATTTTTGGTATCACTGTCTGATAATTGCTGGTTGCTTGTCGCTGATACATACTTGTTATTTTATTGATGCATCGACATATTTGCTCCAATTTTTGATGCCTCGGCATCTTTGTTCCCATTTCCCTGAATCCGACACTTTCACCCCTTGTTACTAGTTTGACCTTGCCTTTTTTATTCCACCTTACCATTTTATTTCCCTTCTTTGGTTACTTTCCTTCGATATCTCTCCATTTGCGCTTACGATATCTTTTATCAGTTTACGAGATGATGTTTATATATCAAACTTCCCAAAGCCACGGTGTTCCTATTTTACCATTTGTGATAAGTACCCCATTCCTTTTAACCACATATAACTTATCGATATCCCCAAAACCACGATGTTCCAAAAAATAAATACCTTTCCCATTAGTGATAAACACATTGACTTCCACAACCATATATCATTGAAGATATTTCCAAACACAGCATAAAAGAATATTTTATCATTTGTGATGAGTACTCCATTCATTTTAACCACATATAACTTACCGATATCCCCAAAACCACGATGTTCCAATAAATAAGTACCTTTCCCATTAGTGATAAATACATTGACTTCCACAACCATGTATCATTGAAGATATTTCCACACAATTTGTATTTCCATATGGTATGGCCCAGTGCCTTGATTAAAAGCTGTGAAAAGTTTTGTTACCAACCTCGTTCATCTCGCATTCCTTCCCCTTACTGATAATACTTTTTCAAGTGTTGTGCATTCCATGGGTGCAGTATCCTCTTGCCATCCACCTCTTCCAATTCGTATGCTCCTCCTTCTAGAACTCTCATAATCACATAGGGGCCTTTCTAGTTTTGGCTCGTGCCTTGTGCCATTGTGCCCAACACTCTTCGCAACACCAGCTCGCCACCTTCGAACCTCCTCAACTTCATTTTGGAGTTGTAAAACCTCTCCGCTCTCTGTTTGTAGATTGCGTTATGCAACTCCGCCTTCAACCTCTTTTCTTCCAGTAGGTCTAAGCTTTCTTGGATCAACTCATCGTTTGTTCCTTCTTGGTGAAGGGAGACCCTGGCACTAGGCTCTCCTATTTCCACTAGTATCACTACCTCGACTCCGAAAGCCATTGAGAAAGGGATTTCATTAGTGAATGTTCTTGTTGTCGTTCTGTAAGCCATAGTACTCCTGGCAGCTCCTCTGGCAATTTCCCATCCAATTTTTCTAGTCTGGCCTTCAGCGTGTGCTTGATGATCTTGTTTACCGCTTCAACTTGCCCGTTGGATTGTGGATGGTACGGTGTAGAAGACCACTTCTTGATGACATAGTCCTCGCAAAACTCTCTCAGCTTGTCGTTGTCGAATTGTTTACTATTATCTATCATGATGGCGAAGGGTATCCCAAACCGGCACACGATGTTCTGTCATATAAACTTCTTAACCCTGGCCTCCGTGATCGTCAAGAGGGGTTCAGCCTCTGCCCACTTTGTGAAATAATCTACCACTACTATAGCGAATTTGTTCCCTCACTTTCCAGTTGGAAGTTGTCCGATTAAATCAATTCCCCACTTTGCGAAAGGCCATGGGCTGAATACCGAGGTCAGTTGTTCAAGAGGTGCTCTCACTATCGGTGCCAGCCTCTGACATGTTGCACATGCTCTCGCATATTGGGTGGCATCCTTCTTCAGTGTTGGCCAGAAATAGCCTTGTCTTATCACCTTGTGGGCTAAGGCGATCCATCCTGTATGATTCCCACATATGCCTTCATGGATCTCCGCTAGTACATAGTTTGCCTCTTTGGGGGTCAAACTCTTCAAGAATGGTGCAAAGTATCTTCTTTTGTACAACTTTCCTTCCATTAAGATGTACCTTGCCGACCAAAGCTGGATTTGTCTAGCCCTGGCCTTGTCCTTGTCCTTATCCGTGGGCACCTTTCCTTCTTCGAGGTATGCCCTGATCGGGGTCATCCAAGATTCTTCTGCCAGTTGGTTGTCCAGAACCCATACTGTGGTGTCCGAGGGTCTTTCTTGCCTCACTATATTGATGTTGTTTAGATCTTCGGCGTTCGAGGCTGTGGCGAGCTTGGCCAGCACTTTGGCTCCCATATTATCCCGTCTGTCGACGCACTCCAAAAACACTTGCTTAAACTTTTGTAACATGTCTACCGCCAATCATCTGTAGTGATTCATTTCTCATCTTTGGCCTCGTATTCTCCCTTCATCTGGTTTACCACCAATTGCGAATCGCTATATATCATCAGCTCATATGCTCCCATGGATAGTGTCATCCTTAGACCATTCAGTAAGGCCTCGTATTCCGCCTCATTGTTAGTAGCCAAAAAACTAAATCGGATTGCGGTTGAGAAGGTTTCCCCAGATGGGGTTCGAATGATATTTTCTGCGTCCGATATCGTTGCTGTTGCTGAGCCATCCACGTGCATGATCCAAGACTTTCTCTTTCCCTCTACGGCTGGGATTGGAAAAGTTAGTTCCACTATGAAATTCATCATGACCTGTCCCTTGACGGCATTCTTCGAGCTCATGACAAGTGCATATGCCACCTTCTCCATTACCGGATATCTGAGTTCCACGTTTCTCAGGGATTGGCTTACAAAGTACACTGGTTTTTGGTTCTTCTCTTCTATTTTGACCAGTACTAAACTGATCGCGGTTCCCGACACCGCTAAGTATAGTTGCAGTGTCTCGCCCGGTGAGGGTTTGGAGAGAATCCAGGGATCTGATAGCTCCCTTTTAATTTCATCAAATGCCTTCGTACACTCTTCCATCCATTCGAACTTAGCCTTTTTGACGACGTTGAAGAATGGCTTGCACTTGTCCGATGCCTTCGACATGAATCTGTTTAGGGCTGCCAATCTGCCCGTCAGGTTCTGAACTTCTTTCATGTGCCTCAACTGATCCATCCTCAGGATTGCCTCTACCTTCTCTGGATTCATCTCGATCCCTCTTGAGCTGATCAAATACCCGAGAAAACTTCCTTTGCACATCCCAAATGTGCACTTCTTTGGGTTTAACTTTATCCCATAATGCCGGAAGGTTCCGAAAACCTTCCTCAGATGTTCGAAATGATCCATCTTTTCTAGACTCTTTACTACGGTGTCATCCACGTAAACCTCGACTATCTTCTCGATATCTTTCTCAAACATCTTGTTCACCAACCTTTGATAAGTGGGCCCCGCATTTCTTAAACCGAATGGCATATTGTTCCATTCATACACCCCACTTCCGCAGAAGAATGTTGTGTTTGCCTTGTCATCAGGATGCATGGGGATCTGATGGTATCCCGAGAAAGCATCCATGAAGCTCATTATCTCATGTTCCGCAGCAGAATCGACCATCTGGTCGATTGATGGAATAGGATAGCTATCCTTCGGGCATGCCTTGTTTAGGTCGGTGAAGTCGATGCACAATCTCCACGATCCTTCTTTCTTTTTTACCATCACTGGGTTTTGTATCCTTATTGGGTATTTGCATTCACTAATTTTTCCACTTGCCAATAGTTTGTGCACTTCTAGCTCCATAGTTGCATTCTTTTCTGGGCTGAACTTCCTCTTTTTTTGATGGAAAGACGGGATATTGAGATCGATGTTCAACCTGTGACACGCATACTTTGGATGTACCCCTGGTGTTTCATTTGGGTTCCAGGCGAACACATCCAGGTTTTCTTTCAACAATTGGATTAGCCTCTCCTTGAAATTATTTTTCCATTCTATTTCGATCTTGACCTTGATGTCGTCATCTCTTGGGTCCAGTTGTACCACCTCTATTTTTCCAGCTGCCGAGGCTTCTTCTTTTAGCTTTGTCCTTGGATCCTCATTCGGTATCACCTGCTTCCTCTTCGGCACCTTTGATGCCACCTCTTTCTTTTTTGCTATCTGGATATCCGGATCCTGATGTATTCTCTATGCTGCTACCGGTATCTCATCCACTTGTTTATCTGTTTCCTTTCCTTCTGTTACTGCGAAGATCATCCCGGGTTCCTTGTTAATTTGATCCCCTTCCGGTGTTTCCTTCGTTTCTGCTAGTACTTCCGGGGCTTCTTCTTCCATGATGTCCTCGAAACTTAACATCTCGTAGTCCATATCGTGGTAGCTTAAGCCTTCCACTCTTTCCACAAACAAGCATTCCCTAGCTCTCCTCTGGTTTCCTATCACTGTCGCTACCCTACCATCTGTCGTGACAAATTTGAGGCACTGATGCAGGGTTGATGGAATGGCTCCAAAGGCATGAATCAATGGGCGTCCTAGTATGCAGTTGTATGTGGAGGCTTGATCGACCACTTTAAAGGTTAATTATTTCTGCATCTGAGTCCTTCCATCCAAACCCTCCAGTTGGACCGGCAAGTCCACCTCCATGGTGGGCCTCGTTAACGCATTACCAAAACATTTGTTCTAGTCACCGCAAGGCCTCACCTTGTGGTGACGTTCTCTTTCTAGGTTCTCAAATACCTCTTTGAAGATTATGTTGGCATACGCCCCCGTGTCTACCAAGCATCTATGAACTCTGATTCCCGACAATATCGGTGAGATGACTAAAGGATCGGAGTGAGGCGTACTTACCCCATAGAAGTCGGCCTCGTTGAATATGATATACACCTCAGTCACCCCCTTTGATGCTGAAGTCAGCAACCATACTTGGGGGATCTGCTGATCTAAGTCCCTTAGCTCGACCTTCTTCTTCCTCTTGGATGCCGTTGTCAATGCTTGGGAGGTTCCGATATAGGGAATTTCTTCTACCGACTCCATCATGTGTATTTCACCCGGCCTATCTCCTCTCAGGGCTGGTTCCCCGATCCTGTCAAATACTGGTGGCCGGCCTGGAGGCGGAGGGGGTAAGGGCATTGCTCTATCATTCCTTCCTCTGCCCGGGGACCTTGGTCGACCCGGAGGAGGAAGATTAGCGTCCCTCCTGTACACCCTCGGCTTTGAAGCTTGCAGCATTCCTTTTAACCTTCCCTTTTTAAACAATTTCCATAGTTCTGTGATAAGATTTCGACATTGGTCGGTATTGTGACCATGCGTCAGATAGTACATGCAATATTTCCGAGGGTTGGTGAGCTCCGAGGTTCGAAGGACCGAACTCGGTGTCCGAATGACCTATTGATCTTTGACATAGTAGAAGACCTTGACAACATTCAAATTGGTTCCGGACTTCAGCTCTTCGTACATCTGTTGCACTTCAGTATCCTCCGTGAAGGGTTTGAAAGTATAAGGTGCTTTATATTCCTTCGTTCCTCCTGCGTTTGTCCTCTTCTTGTTTGGTTCTACCGAAGTGCCCTGATGGCTAGCCTTTTTTGCCATTTTAGAGATGTCTTCGGCATGCATATGCTCATGTGCCATGACCATAAAAGCTGCGTAGGATATTGGCAGTTTAAGTTGTGTTGCCTTCCACAAATTGGTTTCTGGATGCAGTGCTCCCATGATCGTGATGAGACAGGCCTCGTCTCCCATGACTTCCCCCATCGACCTCTGCTCATTGAATCTTTTCAGAAAGTCTCGTAAGCTTTCTATTGAACCTTGGCGGATATTAGCCAGTTTGTGCTTTGGCTCCTTCGGTGCCCCCAGATACGAGTACTGCATTAAGAATACTTCCATCAATTCTCCCCAGCTTTTGATGAAGCTGTCGGGACTGCTCTAAACCAGGCATGGGCCTTGTTTCCCAAGGTCAGTAGAAACATTCGACATAAAGTGATCTCATTCGCTCCCTGAGCCCTCATCCACATCAGATATTTTTCAATATGCGACTATGGATCATAATCATAGTCAAAGATCAAGCTCGAGGGAAACTTGATCCCTTGCTGCCTAGGAGCGTTGCTGATCTCTACCGTGAAAGGCGATGGGGCCACTGAGGTTTGAAGAACTCCTTCCATTCCAGTCATTTTCCTTTCCAGATCTGCGAAGCATTTGTTCACCTCCTTGTTTATCAAGGCCTGCAGATCTCCGGTTTGGGTGTTCGGAAATGCCCATCCGCGTTCTGTCCCTGCCTCCATTCAGACCTCTCTCTGTCCCGTAACTCTTCATGAAGTGGGCTTCTGGTTCTTCCTGCCTCGAGGGAGGGATAGCTCGGTTGTGGGTAGATCCTCCCACGAAGGTTCTCGACTCTCATGGGAATAGGGAATTGAGGATGAGCAAGACCTTGGGTTCCTCGGCCTCCTGCGTCCGTTATGCCCCCTCTGGAAAATAGACGGGGTTCTTCGCGGAACCTCCTTCTCTTTCAATCTTTTTCGAGTAGCGGGTCGGCCTCTCCTTTGATTCTGCGAGTGAGGTTGTTGAGGCTCTCCCCCACTGGAACTTCCTCTTACTTCAGCTTCCTGATCCCTTTCGGGTCGTGGCTGTGTTCGGGCTCCGTTCCCTGTCGGCACCTCCGGCGGGGATGGATTCCTTCTTCCTGGGTTTCCTCCGTGGTGGGGCTGTCTTTGGGTCCCTGCTTCCGAGCGGAAAGTATTCGCTGTGTCTTCCTCCCAGTGGGGTTTCATTTACACTCTCCCTTTCCTTCACGTTCCATTTTCGTATGAAGTTGATAGTCTCTCTGGCATCACCTCTGCTATGCTCTTTCCTTGCATCACCTCTGTTATGCTCTTTCCTGGCATCTTTTCTCCTTTCGAGGTCCACCCGCAGGTCACCGTGGCTTGCTCCATGTGGCCACTACAACTCAACCTCGCCGGTGGAACCGATGGAGTTTTTGCGGCATACTCCTCGATTACTTTCCGAATCTTCTCGTTCATTTCTTTCGTCTTCAAGGGATCACCCAAATTAGGGACCGAGATGGATCTCACCGGAGTATGTACCTCCAGGACTGGAGCACTGATTTGAACATTATTTTCGCTTCTTGTGATATTCCGTTATGCTCTAGAACATTCTTCTCTCTCTTCAGGACCATAAGCTGTGAGACCTTCAACTCCCATCCTAATTTCCAGATACTAGGCAACACTCAGAGATTTCCCTCACAAAAAAAAATAAAAATTGAAAAATTTCGAAAATGAAGAACAAGGATGGCTTAACGTAGCGTTCCCACAGACGGCGCCAGATGTTGACGGCTGTTCTTGGCTCGCTAATTAAGTATGTAAAAGGTTTAAGATTTTAATTAACGACACCAAGAACGAATACCATCAAATACAATAATCTATAAAATCGAGGCAAATAAAGAGATTAAAGCTTATTCAAAACTCAAATTCCACCAAAGAACATCACCGATTTTATTACTCTCCTTTTAGAACAACATTCGTTTTTCTCAAATTCTTACAAGTGTAATGTCTAAAGTGAGTGCTCATGTCATGTCTCTCTCCTCTGAGAGAGGCTGTTTATATTATCCCTAAAACCCTAGAATCGGGTCAATCGTCTTGTGCCACCTGAATGAACATAATTCGCCTTTAATGAAGTTGGCTGGTACGCCGACCGATTGCAGAGGGAACCTGGGCACCGTTTGTTGCACTGCAGGAAGTTTGCAGAGTGTCTCCGTCCTTTGCTGGTCTCCCATTGGTTGTTGGAGTAGGGCATGCCAGTCAGCTGTTGTCTTCTAGTTAAGATTGATGTCCAAGACATCTCCTCTTCCCGTTAGCATTGTCTTCTAGCCTGCGGTACTTGTGTTCTTTCATTATGATGCATGTCCTTTATTATCTTGCTCTCGTCGTTGTCCATTGGTCTTCGGACATGTTGGCTTTCGGTGTTGATGAGTCCATCTGAGGTCTCGGCCAGGGGGAGGGTGACTGCCGAGGTGTCTCTCCTAAGCCGAGGATGTTTTCTGGTTTCGTATTGGTCCAGCGGGCTCGTCCTTATTCATTCTGGGCTGGGCTTCCGGATTGCTATGTTCCTTATTGGGTTGTCTTAACTCCCTTCTCCTTTCTGTCCTCCGGTTGGGCCGCCGAGGGGTTGTGCCTCCCTTTTCTAGCGTCATGGGTCTGATGGGTCTATTGGGCCTCTTGGACCTGATAAATCATGAGAGATATATTACTCATAACAATATCGATATTGATATCAGTAGCGATATTGATCGTGATCTTTAAATTTTTAATTATGGTGGAACAATAACACACAAACTATTCCTTATTTCATTGTAGGCTATTCTACACAACCCAATAGAAATGGAATAGGGGATTTGGGCTCAACCTACACCACCGACTGAAAGTCAGTTGTTTTATTTAAAGCCCAACTCATTAGCCCAATTTCAGAAAAAGTTTCAGTACAGTTAATGTTTTGTTAACTAGCCCAATCTGGTAAACCTGTAAATAAAATAATAATGATAATCATTAAAAAAAATACTCCATATAAAAAGAGACTGGCGTGTGATTTGGATTAGGGATTAGGGTTTAGGGTTTTATATTATTTGGGGAGGATTCAAGATGAGAGCCGATGGAGAAGAAGAGAGAGAGATGAAGAGAGTAGGAGAAATTATTCATTCCATGTATTTGCAGCCGAAATTCTCCATCGTCTTCCCGCGGAGGAACTACAAAAATTCAAAAGTGTCTGCACAGATTGGCTGAAATTAATATCCAGCCCCGTTTTTACTAGGGTTCATCTGGAGTGGGGAATTGGGCGAATCAGAGTGTTGATTCCAAATGAATCCTACATTGAAGAATGCAACTCTGGTGAAGAAACGAAGCGGATCCCCTACCCACCTCATGTATCTTCCTCAAACAGAATCATAACCATGGGTTCCTGCGATGGTCTGCTCTGTTTGCTTGGTGCCTCAGACTCAGATCGTAAAGTTGCAGTTTTTAATCCCTGGACGCGCAAGTATTTTGGCATGCAAATTGCGAAATCCAAAGGTACGTACATCATATGCTATTGGTTTGGTCGCGTAGATGGAAAATACCTTCTGGTTTTAGGGTACGTGCATCCTCGTAGGATGGAAGTCTATAGTTTCAGCAATGTATCCGAATTTGAACTGATTCAGTCATTCTATTTTGATCGGTACTTGCCCCATCCATCCCTCTTCTCCGATTACACTGATAGAGGACTGTTCTTCCGCGGAGCCGTGCACTGGCCTGCCCAATTTTTTAACTATGAGCATAGTAATGACAAATATGGTGCAATTGTCGCATTCCATTTGGAACAGAACAACTGGTTTAAGATTTCACTGCCACAACACTTTAAGGAGTCTGGTTATAAGGATGGTTTTACACTGGGAGTTTCAGATGATCAATGTCTCTTTGTAATCTTTAAACCTTATCCTGGTGTTTCTAGATTTGAGTTATGGAAAATGAAAGAGTATGGGGTGCAACAATCTTGGACCATGTGGGCTCACATGGACGACGGAGTCGACGAATACAGATTCCTCTATCCTTTAGGATTTCTCCCCAATGGAGATCTCATATTGGATGCTCTCGTAAAAGATTATGATGATCTTAAGGAACGCCACCTGATTCAGTACAACTTCAATGACTACAAGCTTCTGCTAAAATATGATTGTTACACTAGATTTGAAGCCATTATATGTGCTGATAGTCTGTTGTCTCCAACAACTGTGCTTGCTAGGTAGAATTTTTATTTATTCAGTTATGATAATGTCGCACCTTTTAATTTTCTTTCTTGTATCCTTTTCTTATTAGTATTGTTTAAGCTGTCTCAGCAACTGTTTTTTGCACTTTAGTTCGTTATCTCATTTCCAACAGTAATTAAAGGAGTATAAAACATAAATGTGCAAGAAAATCAACTTGTCAAATTTAAAAAAATCAGAGATTGCTTGCAGTATTATGGTCTAAACCTATTCAAATTGGATGGGAAAAGGGACTGAATTAGATTAGTCAAATATCATCATTAGGGAAGATCCGGCGATCTCTAAGAAAACGTTTGAGCCATTGAAGTAAGAAAACGTTTGAGCCATTGAAGTAGAGTATAACCATAAAACGTCGGACAGAGCATTTGGCATTGTTACAGCAGGTGAATATTTTAGTGCATTTGATCAGTTTATGTAGAACCATTGAGGCATGCTTTCATGGCACTTGTAGATTCGTCTAAGGACTCCCGCTCAGATGTCTTAAAGCCGTAATTTTTTACATCAATGGAGATTTTTCAGTGATTAGTCTTGTTAATACTATCTGCGTCGTCCTTGAATTCATCGGGCATGTCGTTCAAAATCAAATCCTGAAGCTTTTCTGCTGCAGCAACTTGGTTGGAATTTTTTCCAGCTTTGAACAGTATCTGATGTTGAGCTCTTTCAGCTTCTCCATTGCACCTTCTTCCACTTCCCATTTCTCCAAGTTAACGAGCATCTAGGGTTTGAGAACCAAAAGATTCTTAAAAGAATCGGCTGGGCAGAAGATTCTGTCTCTCTAGTACGAGATGGCCAGCAGCCTTAGAACTGTAAAATCATGAAGCTGTCCGAGGATGGGCATTGGATCTTGATTTAGATGCGAGATGGATAAGGTGAGAACCCTTTATATGAGGTGGAAATTGATCAATGTCTTGAAGTTTCTGCAACTTTCTGAGTAACTTCATGTGAGTGAGTTCATGCAAGCTTGAGGAGTTCAAATTACTGAGATGCCCGGGGTTCTCCGAGTCATCCATGGCCCACAACCTCAGTTGCCAAAGACTGGTCAGGATGGACATCCACTTCACCACGTCCTGTAAACTGATTTTGATCCTGCTTGTTGAAACAGAGCAAAATGGCTAATTCTCTGAGGTCCGTGAACTTATTCAGACCGTTGAGAATTGGGCTGTCCTGGTTGATGGCAGCCCCCATAGAGTCGAGCTGAGGCAAGGAGTTGAGCTTGTCCAATGAATCTCGTTGGCGGAGATGGTTCAGCTTCCAAATGGAGGGTGGGATTCTGTTTATGAAGGTGTGCTTCAAGACAGATTTAGGAAGTTTGTCCAAGAAAGTCCACCTCAAAATCGGAATTGTCAATCTTTGGGAAAGATGATCATGTAGAGGCAGAACCTGAGATGGGGATCAAGATCATTGTAGCGAGTTTGTGAGGTCTGCCAGTTTTCTTGTCTGTTGTGTATGTCTCTCCAATTTTGCAGACTCTCCCGAATGTTGACACACTTCAACTATCCTCTCTCTCCTCCTTTAGATTTATGCACCAAGAAAACATCAATTGATAACACAAGTTAACTGAGGATTAATAAGACTTTTAGTTATGACTTTTAAAACTAAATGTAAATCTTGAAAACTTTAAAACCTAAAACGAAACATAATTTAAAATAAAATTATGTATGAGAAACTTGGTGAAAACGTAACATACAAACTAACGTCGAAATTCATAATGTTTTTATTTTTATTTAAAGGCACTTTCAACATAAATATGTTTAACGACTTGTTAATTAGCCCAGTGTGGTAAAACCTTTAAATAAAATAATAATAGTAATGATAATTATTAAAAAAGAAAAAAAAAAAGAAAAGAAAAAGGAGCTCAATGAATCTACTCGCCCTGGTGAACGATTGGTGTGTGCTTTGGATTAGGGTTTTATATTATTTGGGGATGATTCAAGATGAGAGCCGGTGGAGAAGAAGAGAGAGAGATGAGGAGAGTCGGCGAATTAGGAAAAATTCCATTCGAGGTACATGCAGCGGAAATCCTCCCTCGTCTTCCCGCGGTGGAACTGCAAAAATTGAAAAGTGTCTGCAGAGACTGGCTGAAATTGTTATCCAGCCCCGGGTTCGCTAGGGTTCATCTGAAGTGGGGAATTAGGCCAATCAGAGTGTTGATGCCATCTGAATCCGCAATTGTAGAATACAACTCTTGTGAAGAAATTACCAAGCGGATCCCCTACCCACCTCATGTATCTTCCTCGAAGAGAATCGCAATCATGGGTTCCTGCGATGGTCTGCTCTATTTGCTTGATTCCCCTGATCATAAAATTGCAGTTTTTAATCCTTGTACGGGCAAGTATTTTGGTATGCAAATTGTCAAATCCCGAGTTAGGTTGATCAGTTGCTATTGGTTTGGTCGCGTAGCTGGAAAATACCTTGTGGTTTTGGGGTTCGGGTTGCCTTCTAAGATAGAAGTTTATAATTTCAGCAGTGGATCCGAATTACAACTGATTCAATCCTTGAATTTTGATAACCATCTACACCTCGTTCACCCATAGAGGACTGTTCTTCCGCGGAGCCGTGCACTGGCCCGCCCAATTGACTAACAATGTAGTTAGAAATGGTGTAATCTTGGCATTCCATTTGGAACAGAACAATTGGTTTAAGATTTCACTGCCCCCACGCTTTAGGAGGTGTGGTTTTACACTAGGAGTTGCAGATGAATGTCTGTTTGTAATCTTGTCGTTTTGAGTTATGGATAATGAAAAGAGTATGGGGTGGAACAATCTTGGACCAAGTGGGCTAACATTGAGGGACTCCACCAATACAAATTCCTCCATCCTTTGGGATTTCTCCCCAATGGCGATCTCCTATTGGATGCTGTCATGTTGCATGCCACCTGATTCAGTACAACTTCAGTGACTACAAGCTTCTGCAAGGAGATGATTGTAGCCCTAGACTCGAAGCAATTATATGTGTTGATAGATAGTCTGCTGTCTCCAACAACTGTGCTTGCTAGCTAGGTACAATTTTTATTTATTCGGTTAATGATAATGTCTCACCTTTTAAGTTTTCTTTCTTGAATCCTTTTATTTGGAGTATTATTATTGTTTAAACTGCCTCAGCAACTTTTTTTGCACCTTAGGATCTGTTCTCTCATTTCCATCAGTAATTAAAGGAGTATAAAACATAAATGTGTAACAAAATCAAATTTTTATAAATCAGAGATTGCTTGCAGTATTAATATTATGGTCTGGAACCTATTCAAAATGGATGAGAAAAGGGACTGCAGTGTACTCCCTCCGGTCCTGGTCAAAGTGCACCATTTTTTTGCACGAGTATTATTATTTTATGTAAAGTGGGTAAATGTATTTGAGAGATGTGATGGGTAGTGGTGTGCCATTGGTGGACCCTTTTTACTTAAAAGAGGAAAATGATCCAATTTGGACGGGACTACTAATATATTAAAATGGTGCTATTTGGGCGGGACGGAGAGAGTATTAGATTGGTAGATATCCATTAGGGAAGATCCGACAATATCAAGAAAACTTTTTAGCCATTGAAGTAGAGCATAACTATTACAAAGAAGAAGATACGGTGTGTTGGCTTAAAAAAGGTCCTTTTGGTTTTGGATCCTCTACAATCTTTTCGGACACAGCATATACATGGAAAAATAAAAACTCAACTTACACGCTTTCTCTTTGAGTGTGAGTGAGCTGTGGTGGCTGGACAGAAGATCTTAGTTCATTTTATTAGTTAATGTTGAGCCATTGATGCATGCTTTCATGTCACTTGTTGATTCTTCTTAGGACTCCCACTCAAATGCCCTAAAGCCATAATTTCTTACAGCAATGGAGAATTTTCGGTGATTAGTCTTGTTAATACAATTCATGGGGCATGTCGTTTAAAATCAAATCCTGGAAATTCTCTGATTAATCTTTTAATAAAATGAGACTTATTAGTCCAATTTCTAATTTCTCTCCGTAGGACCCACATCATCACTGTCCAATACACTATCAATGATGTCCAAAAGGGTAAAATTATCCATTTAGATTTTAAAAAAATTTTAAATTTTTTTTTTTACCTACGTACTCCCTACGTCTCATGTTAAAGGGTGTTTTTGTCTTTGCACTTTGATTAAAGAGTATTATTATTTAATATATTTCCTCCGTTCCCTTTAAAGAGAGTCTTTTTTTTTTCATTTTGGTCGTCCCACCCAAAAGTCTTTTTTTTTTTACACACATGGAACTCACATACTCCCACCAATACAATTAAAATATGAGTCATACTCCCACTAATACAACTACTAACTATACATTAAATAATAATACTTCTTAATTTACGTGTCAAAAAGCAAAAGACTCTCTTAGTACGGATCGGAGGGAGTATAATGAGACGCTCATGTGTGTCTTTAAATTGAACGCTCAAAATTAAAAAAAAATGAACCTAGGGGAGTATACAGTGAATAAAGATTGAAATGCCCAATATGTCCAAAACAGCATTTTGCCTAATTGGTAATTCAATTTAAAAGTTTTAAGGTCAACTCATTTACACCTTTAGATAAGTGCAAAAGAATGAGATTAAAAGAAAAGACATCGAAAAAAATATTAATTGATAAGAGAAAATATATCAAATATTCATGAAGCGAGGATTAATAGATTTATGGTTGTGACTTTTAAAACTAAAAAAGTAAATTTTGAAAATCAAAAATTCTAAAACCTAAAAAACAAAACATAATTTAAAATAAAATAGTGCATGAAAAACTTGATGAAACCGTGACATGCAAACTATTCCCCAACAACCAACACCGAAATTCAAAGCCCACTTTCGATATAAAAGTTAACTGTGGTGACCTCTGATCAATGGAAACCATTAAATCAAATTTTAATTTAATTTTTATTATTAATTAAATAATTAAAAAATAAAAATGTAAAATTATCTACTACCCTCATTCTTAGCCTATAAATTATCACCAACACTTAATGTAAATTGAATTTACAGTGTAAATTTTATATACCCTATAAGATGAAAATGTTTAAATTAAGAAGTTGCACCCTAAAAATATGACCATCTTTATAAATATAAGTTTTAATAATACTAAAAACTGTTAACAAGGTAAAAACTCCTATGTCGAAACGCACCGTGTTCACATTGTGTTCTCGGCTCGCAAGAGTCTCACCCTTTTGTTAATTAGCCCAATCTGAAAACCACCCACCCGCAAGTAAATAGTTGTAATGATAATAATTAATAATTATTAAAAATAGAATTAAAAAAAAAAGAAAAAAAAAAGAGCTGTATGAATCTACCTGGTAAATGATTATTCTTAGCAACAGACTTGCCCGCTTAATCCGTCGATTGGTGTGTGATTTGGATTAGGGTTATATTATTTGGGGAGGATTCAAGATGAGAGCGGGTGGAGAAGAAGAGACAGAGATGAAGAGAGTCGAGATTAATGGCGAATTAGGAGAAATTATTCCATTCGATGTATTTGCAGCCGAAATCCTCCCTCGTCTTCCCGCGGAGGAATTACAAAAATTGAAAATTGTCTGCAGAGATTGGCCGAAATTGTTGTCGAGCCCCGGGTTTGCTAGGGTTCATCTGGAGTGGGGAATTAGGCCAATCAGAGTGTTGATGCCATTTGAATCCGCAATTGTAGAATGCAACTCTGGTGAAGAAACGAAGCGGATTCCCTACCCACCTCATGTATCTTCCTCGAAGAGAATCATAATCATGGGTTCCTGCGATGGTCTGCTCTGTTTGCTTAGTGCCCTTAGATCGTAAAATTGCAGTTTTTAATCCCTCCACAGGCAAGTATTTTGGCATGCAAATTGCCGAATCCCAAGGTACGTACATCAGCTGCTATTGGTTTGGTCTCGTAGCTGGAAAATACCTTCTGGTTTTAGGTCACGGGTTGCCTTATAAGCTGGAAGTTTATAATTTCATCAGCGGATCCGATTTACAATTGATTCAATCCGTGCATTTTGATTGGCACCTGCCCCATCCAACTTTCTTCAACTGTTCCACCTATAGAGGACTGTTCTTCCTTGGAGCCGTGCACTGGCCCGCCCGAATGGTTGACGATGGCGTAAATGATGACAGAAATGATGGCTTGTGGGGTGCAATCATCGCATTCCATTTGGAACAGAACAAGTGGTTTAAGATTTTACTGCCCCCACGCTTTAGGAGGTCTGGTTTTAAGGATGGTTATACACTAGGACTTGCAGATGAATGTCTCTTTGTAATCTTGAAGCCTAATGGTGGTGATTCTAGTTTTGAGCTATTGATAATGAAAGAGTATGGGGTGGAACAATCTTGGATCAAGTGGGCTAACATTGAGGGACTCGACAAATACAAATTCCTCCATCCTTTGGGATTTCTCCCCAATGGCAATCTCCTATTGGATGCTGTCATATTGCATGCTTATGAACGTCACCTGATTCAGTACAACTTCAGTGACTACAAGCTTCTGCAAAGAGATGATTCTAGCCCTAGACTAGATGCAATTATATGTGCTGATAGTCTGCTGTCTCCAACAACTGTGCTTGCTAGCTAGGTACAATTTTCATTTTTATTTATTCAGTTATGATAATGTCTCACCTTTTAAATTTTCTTTCTTGAATCCTTTTATTTGGAGTATTATTATTGTTTAAACTGCCTCAGCAACTTTTTTTGCACTTTAGGATCCGTTCTCTCATTTCCATAATTAATTAATGGAGTATAAAACATAAATGTGTAAGAAAATCAACTTGCGGGATGATCTACTAGTTTGCTAGACGATAAAGTCAAATTTAAAAAAAATCAGAGATTTCTTGCAGTATAATGGTCTGAAACCTATTCAAAATGGATAGGAAAAGGGACTGCATTGAATTAGATTAGTCAATATCATCATTAGGGAAAAATCCCACGATCTCACAGAAAATATTTGAGCCATTGAAGTAGAGCATAACCATTACAAAGAAGAAGATACGGTGTGTTGGCTTAAAAAAATCTAAATATCGATAAGGTCCTTTTGGTTTTGGATCCTCTACAATCTTTTCGGACACAGCATATTCATGAAAAAAAAAAAAAACTCAACTTACACACTTTCTCTTTGAGTGAGCTGGTGGCTGGACAGAGCATTTGTCATTGTTACCGCAGGTAAAGATCTTAGTTCATTTTATTAGTTTAAGTAGAACCATTGACGCATGCTTTCGTGACACTTGTTATGACACTTGTTGATTCTTCTAAGGACTTCCACTCAGACGTCTTAAAACCATAATTTTTTACAGCAATGGAGAATTTTCGGTGATTAGTCTTGTTAATGCTATCTGCGTCGTTCTTGAATTCATGGGGCATGTCGTTCAAAATCAAATCATGGAAGCAACAATCTGGTTGGAATCCTTTCCAGCTTTGAACAGCATCTGATGTTGAGCTCTTTCAGCTTCTCCATTGAACCTTCTTCCACTTCCCATTTCTCCAAGTTAACAAGCATTCAGAGTTTGAGAACCAAAAGATTCTTAAAAGAATCAGCTGGGCAGAAGATCGTCTCCCTGGTACGAGTTGGCCAGAAGCCTTAGAACCGTTAAATCATGAAGCTGTCCGAGGATGGGCATTAGATCTTGATTTAGATGCGAGATGGATAAGGTCAGAACCTTGATATTGATTAATGTTTCCGAGTAGCTTCATGTGAGTGAGTTCTTGCAAGCTCGAGAATGAGTTCCCGGGGTTCCCCGAGTCATCCATGGACCGCAAATTCAGCTGTCGAAACGGGTTAGCTTGGAGATCCATTCCACCACATGCTGTGCAAACTGAGTTTGATCTGGCTCGTTGAAACGGAATGAAATGCCTAATGCATCGAAGATATAGGATTAAATTTGAAACTTAAAGGATTAAAATTGAAATTTTAAAAGTTACAGGATCAAAATTGAAACTAAAAGGACTAAAATTGAAAATATCAAAAGTTATAAGACTAAAATAAAATTTGGTAAAAGATATAGGACCAAAATTGATATTTTGGATGTCTTTGTTTGCCCCCTCTTACCACGTGTTAGCAATTCGTTTACGTGGCTCACCGTGATGGGCTGCTGATAACGAACAGATGAATCCCGCTCGGGCTGTCTGCCTTCGCCCACCTCCATCTGTCCATCACGTCGCCTCCCTTCATCTGGGTTCTCATTCAAGATACAAACGGCACCTTCAGAGTTCCTTTCTTTTCCTCGAAATTTTACAGAAATCATCCATTGTTTCACATTTTTCTAACTTCTGCTTTCGGATACGGTTTTAATATGGTTTCCCATGCCTGTTTTCACTCGGTACGGTTTCGCTCCGCCTTCTTCGTCACGGTGTAGTGTAGGTAAGCTCTCCATCCATGCGTCTTCTGTTTTTGGTTTATTACTCAGTATACTGCTCACGACTTTCGATTAATTTATTTACTTTAGTAAATTATGTGATAATTTTTTCTTCCTTATTTTCATTTCGTGTTGCCTATGCATTTCTTTGCGAGAAATAACACTGCAGATATCAATTTAGTTACTGTGTGGTTTTAATTTTGTATGTGGGTAATGCTTGATTTCGCTGTGGTTACTGATATTCTACTGCTTATTGTGATGAAATATATCTTCCAATGTTTGCTCTATATGCTGGTGGTATGATAAATTGCCCCAAAGAAAGTACCTTTAACACCTTCGTTGTTATGCCTTTTTTTGGTTCTTCACCTTTATTGTACTGACTTTTGTTGGTTCTTGTACTCAACCTCTTAAAGGGTTGAGGTGTTTATTTGAAGAATACACTAATTTTCCATATATTCTGGACCTCGGAGTTACAGTTTGATTGTTGTTTTACTGAAGTCTTCCTATGCTTTCTTTCTCTTATCTTTCCTGCTATGTAATCCCAAGATATAAAGCCCGTAGTTACTTTTTTTCTCTGTTTTCTTCTAGGTCACAGCTGCTGCACCACATCCACAGCCTTCCTGCTTTCCTTTTCTTGCACTAACTGATTTGAGATTTCCATGTAGGCAACCACACTTTTAATTATTTTAATCAAAACAATCTTACTTGTAAATTGGTTTTGTTTTAAGCTTGGAAATTTGATCGTACGGCAGCCCCCTTAACTTATCACCGTAATTTTCGTGGGCTTGCTATGATGAGATTATGTGATAGAAATTGATAATTGATTGTGAAGGATTTTATTTTAAATCATGCCTATGTGATGCTTTAAATATCTAAGTGAGAAAAAGAAGGGGGTGTAGTAATTAATATAGTATGGTGAGCAGAAGTAGCTCTTTGAGAGCACAAAGGAAAGCAAAGATGTTTACTTAGCCACTGACTTTAATTATGAGTATTGAGTTATTGTAGTTTATGTTCATTTTTCATGAACCAATACATTTATGAAGCTTATCTCTTATGGTGTGCCCCCTAAGTAAGTATAAAAAAAATTTTAGTCTGTTATCATATTATGAATTTCTTTAACCTACTTCATTGCAACCTTTTTTTTTCTTTAATTTTCCCTCCTACATCAGTTTATATCTTCATTCTTTTTTAATGAGAGTTAAAACAGATTGTCAATCATTTTGTATTCATAAAATTTAAATATTTCTTTACTTCAAATGAAGTTATTATCCTTTAAAACCAAAATCATCATCATGGTTTCTGAAAAACAGCCAACCCCGAAGTAAACCACAATTTAATGGAGGAAAACTATTCATGAACAGTAATGGCATTGACATAACCCTAAAAGGTGTTTGCTAAGGATGCAATCTGGACAATTCTTTTAACAGTTCTTGTTGTCATTTAATAGGGTTCAAATGGGATATTGCGTTATTTTAGACTTCATTGATCAAGCTATTTTTACATTAACATGTAGGCTTCGGGAAGCGAATCTCTGAAATCTGGAATGCACTTATGCTGACACAATGTTCTACTAACAAAGCGAACACTTGAAGATTTAATCACCATTATTTACTACTCTCTCCGTCCCATAGAAGTTGGTATAATTTTTTTTGGGCACGAAGATTAAGGAGTATAATAATTTAATGTAAAGTGGAGTAAAATGAAGTGAGAGAAATAATATTTAATGTGTAGTGGGTAGTTGTATTAGAGGTGATATGTGGGGCCCATGAGAATAGATTAATTGTTTTTTGTGTGGGTCCATGTATTAAAAAGGAAATGTGTCAACTTTAGTAGGACAAACCAAAAAGGAAAGTTTGTCAACTTCTATGGGACGGATGGAGTATATCAACAATGGTACGACAGACAGCCAAACTGCTATGGGCCATTTCTTACGATTGCTATCTCAAGTCAAAGGAAATTAATTGTAGCTATTCTGATTTCAATATTTTCTTTAACAACCTCTTTGTATGTTGTGGTTAAAGCATTGAGCGTTGTTATTATACACATAGATTACGGTACAATTATAAGCGTTATTTCCACATGTACAGGCTAACACCTCACAAAGTGAGGTGCAGCTATCCTAGTATAGTGAATAAAGATTAAAATGACCAATATGTCCAAAATATCTTTTTACTTAATTAGCGATTCGATTTAGGGTCAAACAATCTAATATTCAGCTACATTTACACTTATATATGTGCAAAAAACAATTAATCGATGTGAGAAATAGAATTTATAAAAAAATACCAGAAAAATATTACTCCCGCCGTCCCACAATAAAAGTGGGGGAATTTTTTTGCACGTAGATTAAGGAAAATAATATTTAATGGGTAGTTGGGGGTAGTTGAAGTGAGAGAAATAATATTTTAAGTAGGTGTATTAGTGTGAAGTGTGGGGTTGTGGAGAGAGAAAAATGTTAATTTGTGTGGGTCTCTTTTACTAAAAAGGGAAATGCACCTCTTGTGTTGGGACGGACGAAAATGGTAAATTGCAATTCTTGTTGTGATCCCCTACCCCCTTATATATCTTCCTCGAAGAGAATCGCAATCATGGGTTCCTGCGATGGTCTGCTCTGTTTGCTTGGTGCCTCAGATGAGTCAGATCGTAAAATTGCAGTTTTTAATCCTTCCACGGGCAAGTATTGTGGCATGCAAATTGCCAAATCCCAAGGTACGTACATCAGCGGCTATTGGTTTGGTCGCGTAGCTGGAAAATACCTTCTGGTTTTAGGGTTCGGGGTGCCTTATAAGCTGGAAGTTTATAATTTCAGCAGCGGATCCGAATTACAACTGATTCAATCCTTCTTTTTTCATCTGCGACTTCACCTGCCCCATCCAAACCTCTGCACCTCTTCCACCGATAGAGGACTGTTCTTCCGCGGAGCTGTGCACTGGCCCTCCCGATTGGTTAACAATGGCACTAGAAATGGTGACATCTGGGGTGTAATCTTGGCATTCCATTTGGAACAGAACTGGTTTAAGATTTCACTGCCCTCACGCTTTAAGAGGTCTGGTATTAGGGATGGTTTTACACTAGGACTGACAGATGAATGTCTCTTTGTAATCTTGAAGCCTTATGGTGGTGATGCTGGTTTTGAGTTATGGATAATGAAAGAGTATGGGGTGGAACAATCTTGGACCAAGTGGGCTAACATAGAGGGACTCGACGAATACAAATTCCTCTATCCTTTAGGATTTCTCCCCAATGGGGATCTCATATTGGATGCTCTCTTATTGGATGCTAATGAACGCCACCTGATTGAGTACAACTTCAGTGGCTACAAGCTTCTGCAAAGAGTTGATTGTAGCCGTGGAAAGAAGCAATTGTATGTGTTGATAGTCTGATGTCTCCAACAACTCTGCTTGCTAGGTAGAATTTTTATTTATTCAGTAATGATACTGTCTCACCTTTTAAATTTTCTTTCTTGAATCCTTATTTATTTATTTATTTATTTATTATTATTATTAGTTCAACTGCCTCAGCAACTTTTTTTGCACTTTAGGATCCATTCTCTCATTTCCATTAGTTATTAAAGGAGTATAAAACGTAAATGTGTAAGAAAATCAACTTGCGGTATAATCTACAAGTTTACTAGACAATAAAGTCAAATCTAAAAAATCAGAGATTGCTTGCAGTATTATGGTCTGAAACCTATTCAAAATGGATAGGAAAAGGGACTGAATATAATCGTTAGGGAAGATCTGTCAATCTCACAGAAAACATTTGAGCGAAGTAGAGCATAACCATTACAAAGAAGAAGATATAGTGTGTTGGCTTAAAAAAAAAATTAAATATCAATAAGGTCCTTTTGGTTTTGAATCCTCTACAATCTTTTCTGACACAGCATATTCATGAAAAAAAAAAAAAAAAAGTCAGTTTACATACTTTCTCTTTGAGTGAGCTGGTGGCTGGACAGAGCATTTGGCATTGTTACATCAGGTGAAGATCTTAGTTCATTTTATTAGTTTATGTAGAACCATTGGCGCATGCTTTCATGTCACTTGTTGATTCTTCTAAGGACTCCCACTCAGATGTCTTAAAACCGTAATTTTTTACAGCAATGGAGAATTTTCGGTGATTAGTGTTGTTAATACTATCTGCATCTTCCTTGAATTCATTGGGCATGTCGTTCAAAATCAAATCCTGGAAGCCTTTCTGCTGCAACAACCTGGTTGGAATTCTTTCCAGCTTTGAACAGCATCTGATGTTGAGCTCTTTCAACTTCTCCATTGCACCTTCTTCCACTTCCCATTCCTTCAAGTTAACGAGCATCCACAATTTGAGGACCAAAAGATTCTTAAATGAATCAGCTGGGCAGAAGATACTCTCTCCCTGGTACGAGTTGGCCAGCAGCCTTAGAACCGTTAAATCATGAAGCTGTCCGAGGATAGGCATTGGATCTTGATTTAGATGCGAGATGGATAAGGTGAGAACCTTGATATGAGGTGGAAATTGATTAATGTCTGGAAGTCTCTGCAACTTTCCGAGTAACTTCATGTGAGTGAGTTCTTGCAAGCTCGAGAACGAGTTCAAATTACTGAGATGTCCAGGGTTCCCCGAGTCATCCATGGACCGCAACCTCAGCTGTCGAAGACGGGTCAGCTTGGAGATCCACTCCAACACATCCAGTGCAAACTGAGTTTGATCCGGCTCGTTGAAACGGAGCGAAATGCCTAATTCTCTGAGGTCCATGAACTTGTTCAGACCATTCTGAATTGGGCTATCCTGGTTGACTGACAGCCCCCATAGAGTCAAGAGCTGAGGCAAGGAGTTGAGCTTGTCCAGGCGCGACTCCTTGTCCAGATGAATCTCGTTGAGATTGAGATGGCGGAGATGCTTCAGTTTCCAAATGGAGGGTGGGATTCTGTTTATGAACGTGTGCTTTAAATCCAAGGTTTCAAGATAAGCCAATTCACCTACAGATTTAGGAAGTTTGTCCAAGAAAGTCCACCTCAACCCCAGGTACCTCAGATGAAACAAGTCACCTAGATTGTCAGGCAAACTGGGTTTGTACACTCCTTCAAGATCAAGAACCCTCAGCAACCCAGACCCCTTTCCTATCATATTACTAACAAGATCGCCTACATGCGTGGGAAGACAAGGTACACTTGTCACCATCTGCGTACTCAATTAGCCTTCTTTGATGACCATCTTTGCTGCAGTTGGATCCACCATGTTCGTGGAAGAGGCTGATATTGTGGACATTGTCTCGGAGGTGGTCGCGGAGGACACCCAGCAGCCGACACTTTCTATGGCTTCCGTCAGAGCGAAGCTTGGTCACCATTATCAAACTGCGTTTAACCAGATTGTCGAAGTAATCCTGCGCCACATCTTCTGGGAACTTTGATCTCTCAGCATCTCTTTTTACGAACCCCTCCGCCAGCCACAACCTCTGCAGCCTCCGCACCGGAATGTCTACTTTTTTGGGAAAGATCATCATGTAGAGTAGGCAGAGCCTGAGATGGGGATCAAGATCATTGTAGCTCAGCATCACGAGTTCTTGAGATCTGCCAGTTTTCTTCCCTTTAGAGTATCTCTCCCCAGTTTACTGTGTGTTTGGTGGACAGCAGACTCCCTAGCAGAACAATGTTGAGAGGCAGCCCACAGCACACCTCAACTATCCTTTCTTTCTCCTCCGCAGAAACTCGATGGGCTTCTTTTTCTTTCAGCCCCTCCTTCCTCAAGAACAAACTCCAGCTCTCCTGAGCCGTCAGCTTCCCCATCAGCAGGGACGGATTCAGAAAAAAAATTTTGGGGTACAAAATATAATTATAAAAATATTATTTATTTAATATTCGAAATCACATAATAAATAAATTAAAATGGAAAAATTATGATTACTATTAATATTGTCTAATTTTCATTTTTAAAAAGCAATTTAGGACATTATTATCATGAATTTATAACACATATTTAGAAAAATAATAATAATTTGAATATAAATTTATGTTGCAATTAATAATTTAGGCAATAAACGAATGAGCAAATTTTGAATGATTTTATAAAATATGAACTTTAATATGTTTTGTGTGTATATACATATACAAAACAATGAAGGAGAAAAAGAAACACCAATGTTTAAAAGGGAAAAAAATAATAATAAAAAGTGTAGCATAACATTAAAAGTAAGAATGTATATTGGGTGCACCCATATGTGTATGATTTTTTATTCTATTTTGTATACATATTATTCTATTTTGTATACATGTTTTGTAATAATTGTATATTTTTTTCACACTAAGTTTTTATTAAAAAAACTAACATCCATATGTGTATAATTTTTTATTCAATAGTGTATACATGTTTTTTTAATAATTATATATATTTTACACTCAATTTTTCATTAAAAAAACTAACAATTAAATTGTATACATTATTGCTCATAATTGTATATATTTTTGGTTATATTTGTATATGAATGCACTCTATCTTAGGGTGCACCGGGTGCACACTATAATTAGCCTAAAAGTAATATGATTGATAAATAATATAAAATAATTAAAAAATATATAAATAAATATAATAAAGAAACAGACTGACCCAATTATAGTTATATTAAAAAAGAAAAATATAAAATAAATTTTAGAAATAATATAATATAAAAAATCAAAAATGAATGAAAGGGTAAAAAGAAGAAAAAGATTAATGAAAGAAGATCGAACCCCTAACCTTTGGGTCAAGTAGGACAGCCCTAACCACCAAGCTAATGGATAAAATTTTAAAATGTATACTACACGTATAACTATTACCATTGCCCCCAGTTGGATCCGCCTCTGCCTATCAGGTGCGGCTCCTTGGAGCCAGCACCTGTGGCCACACTCTTTTCGCAGGTTGTCAGGATTATCTTGCTCCCTTTCTTGGAATCAGTTGGGAATGCAGCCTTGAGAGACTCTCATTGATTGATACTCTGAACACCATCCAACACGATTAGGTACTTCTTATCCTTGAGCTGAGCCCTCAGCCTGCTCTCCAGAGGATCCGAGCTCATTCTGGAAACCTCTTCTCCTCCTTTGGATTTCTGCACCTGCTTCAACAGGTCGAGCAGGATGTCGTGGGTGTTGGAATCCTTGAAAATGGTAGCCCAAGCACAAGCATGGTCGAAGCAGTTCTTGATTTGTGTGTTGCCGTAGATGGCACGAGCCAACATGGTCTTTCCTGAACCCGGTTCACCCACGACCGAGATAATCCACTCATCTTCCACGGCAACCCTCTCCCTTAGCTTACTCACCCTGTGTTTGTATCCAAGTCTTCTTCATTGTAGGAATAGCTGTGCGTGAGATTGGAATGATGGACACGCTCTCGCACTATGGAAGCATCACTGAGTCGAAGAATGAAGGACACCTGTCTGATGGTGGAGGCAGGGGGAGTTGTGCTACTCCGCCATAGATCTGCACTGGAAGACCAAGTTCCCAGGTGTGGGACTGGGACAACTCCACCATCATCATGGTTCGTCTCTGCAACAACTCCACCATCATCATGGTTCATCTCTGCAACATCATCATCTTCTTCTTGGGGTGTTCATCTCTGCAACATCATGCTGTGAAGTTTCTGAGGAAGAGAGCGTGGTTCATGAGGAATCGGAATCTCTTCCTCTGGCGCGTGATGTGGAGGGCGAAGGTCTCGATGGAGTCCTCCACGTAGTAGAGATGGCGGAGGTGCCTCACTGCCCTTGGTGGCTGCATCCATGAAGAAGCCACTCATCTTCTCAAGGGCCGTCTGCATCTGCTCTAGCTGCTCCCTGATCACCCCCTGCTTCTTCATGAACGACTCCTCCAACAGCAACTCCATTAGCTTCTGGAGCACCAAAAATACAACTGCATCAACAGCCATATCCCTCTCTCTCTCTCTCTCTCTCTCTCTCTCTCTCTTAATGGAATGGAGTGTATATATATCTGCAGGGAATCTGAAAGTTTATGTGATGGAGGAAATGCAGTATATTGTTTGCTCAACTTGTTCTCCTAATTTATCATCACTACAATTTCATACCCTTTCTCTGGTTTCTGTGTGCAATTTCAGAGAAGAAGACTAGAAAGTTCCTTGCTTTCTCTCAGTCCCGGTAATTTAATTTTAACCTTCAAATTTTCTAGTGTTAGTGTTTAGGGTGAAAGTAGATTTCAAGATGGCGTAATTGTCATAATTTGGTTGTTGGGTAATTGCTACCAGCAAAGTAGCCACAATTTGTTAAAAAAAAAAAAAAAAAAAAAATCTTGGTCATTCGTTGACTAGTCCGCATGCTTATTAATTTTGCTTGACCTATCAGTCAACAAGAAAATTTATTTAATAATTTGATTCCCTCAATTATTAGTATCACTGGCAATTCTTTTGTATTCATTATTAAGGATGTAACATTAATATTTTCATAGTAATAGTATCATTAAAATTTTCTTTCTCAGTACTATATTTAAAATTGGGTCCAAATTTTTACTAGCCACTATTGTATAATTTTATTTGTCCACCTTTCTTAAAAATAATTTTTAGTAGTCATTATTAAATGCACTTTTCAATTTACCCCTATAATTGTCAGGATAAAGAACAAACTGGATAAAGGACAAAAATTATGGAGAATCATTATATCAGTGTTGACCCTATTAAATAGGGTGGGTGAGACCACTTTAAAATTATAAGAAAATTTCAGAAAATTGATTCTACACTTTTTTTTCCAAAAAAGTTAAAAAAAATTCAAAAATAAATTCTTCTTTTCGGCCCGAAATTTTGTTCTATTTGGCCTATAATTTTTGTTCTATTCGGCCAACACTTTTTTTTTAAAAAAAAATTAAAAAATTTTCAAAAATTTTTTTCTTCTATTCGGCCCAAAATTTTGTCATATCCTGCCTCTTTTTGTTCTATTCGGCCAACACTTTTTTTCCAGAAAATTTTTTTAAAAAAATTAAATTTTTTTTCTTTTATTCGGCCTATTCAGTCCAAAATTTATTCTATTTGGCCTATATTTTTTGTTTTATTCGGTCAACACTTTTTTTCCCAGAAAAATTATAAAAAAATTCGAAATTTTTTTTCTTCTGTTCGGCCTATTCGACCCAAAATTTTGTTTTATTCGGCCAACACTTTTTTTCCAGAAAAAATTAAAAAAAATTCTTCTATTCGGCCCAAAATTTTGTTCTATTCGGCCTATATTTTTTGTTCTATTCGGCCAACACTTTTTTTTCCAGAAAAAATTTTAATAAAGTTTCAAAAAAAAAAATTCTTCTATTCGGCCTATACTTTTTGTTCTATTCAACCAACATTTTTTTTCAGAAAAAAATTTAAAAAAAATTCTAAAAATTTTTTTATTCTATTTGTCTTATTCGGCCCAAAATTTGTTCTATTCGGCCTTTACTTTTTGTTCTATTCAACCAATAAATTTTTTTTTGTTCTATTCGGCCCAAAATTTTGTTCTATTCGGACTATATTTTTTGTTCTATTCGGCCTGCACTTTTTTCCAGAAAAAATTTTAAAAAAATCATACGGATAAAATTAATGCATCTTTTTGCATTTTAATAAATAAATATATTCATGAGCATGTAAAAGTAACAAATTAATGCATTCAGTAGACTGCAAAACAAATTATTGTACTTTGGTACTTTTTGGTCCAAAAGAGACTTCAAACATGTGATGAGTGGGTCTCTCGCAAATGCATTTTGGCCAATTCCGGCTAGAATAAATTGTTTTTAACACATGTGACCACTTAAAATTACTTTTAAGTAATATTGGCTACTTTTTGCTATGATCAAATTGGACTCCTCCCCGGTCCCCCCTCCCCCTCAAGGAGTTATTAAAAAAAATACTTTCTCCATCCCGCGTTAATATTTATGTTTTTTTATTGCACGTAGACATTTACTTATTACACATAAATTAAGAGATAATACTTAATGTATGTATAGTTGTATTAATGTTGTATATGAGTCCTATATGGAATAATGTGACGGAGGGAGTATGAGGTATTATATTATTTTTTATAATAAAATAAATGATAAAGTATATTAAGTGAGGTTGTTTTTTTTTTAAATAAAGTATACTCCCTTCGTCCTTCATTAAGAGGGTCATTTGCTTTTTGGTACGTAGATTAAAGAGTATTATTATTTAATGTGTAGGGGGTAGTTGTTTTAGTAGGAGTGTGGGTCCCAACATTTAATTGCATTAGATGGGTGTGTGGGTCTCATGTGTGTAAAAAAGGAAATGGGACTCTTTGGTGGGACGACCAAAATGGAAAAATTACCCTCTTAGGCTGGGACAGAGGGAGTATATATTATATATAGGAAATATAATTATTTATAATTAAAGTATGTTATTAATGAATTAAGTGGAGTATATTTATTAATGAATTAAGTGGAGTATATTATAACATTCTAAAATTTAAAAAATACTTAGTATGTACTCCCTCCTTCCCGGTCAAAGTGTGTCATTTGCTATTTGCTTGTAGATTAAGGAGTATTATTATTTTATGTAAAGTTGGTAGGTGTATTAGAGAGATGTGATGGGTAGTGGTGGGCCATTGGTGGACCCTTTTTACTAAAAGAGGAAAATTATGCAATTTGAACGGGACGCTCAATATAGTAAAATGGTACTATTTGAACGGGACATAAAGAGTATATTTTAACTACCAACAAAAATATTCTATCAATAAAACAATCATGCTTTAATCATTCTCGGTCCATCACCGAATTACATGAAAGAATGACCACTAGAAAAAGGGTCGTATACTCTTATTCATCTTTCTCTCCTCCCAATTTCTAATTTGTTTTCACAGTGCCAAATTCACTTTTCATCATTGTCCAAAATTATTTTCAAGTGAAAATGACCATTCTATGTGGAAAAATTTGTGGCAGGCTGGCAGCTAATAATTGAATTGGATATTTATGTTCTTTAGTCACGATAAAACTAAAAGGCAGAGATAAATAAAAAATGGAATATTTCAGAATAGTATTAGTATATTATACCCACTCCATCCGCCCAAACGTCATCGATTTCTTTTTGTGCGTAAATTAATGAGTATTGTTATTTTATATATAGTGAGTAGTTGTATTAATAGTGTGCAATGGATCATATGTGTGGCCTTTTTACTAAAAGTGAAAAATGAAAACTTTTAAAAGCTCAGTATAATAAAATAGGTACTTTTGGGTGGTACGGATCAAGTATTAAAGAAATGATGATGAAGATGATACTGTAATACATTTTGGTAAAAGGAGTACTCATCTTACGCATTCATTATAATCTTACATTCTCATATAATTTTTTATTTTGATTTTCTCCTATATATTACTCCCTTCATCCCTCACTAAGAGAGTATTTTGCTTTTTGGCACGTGAATTAAGGAGTATTATTATTTAATGTGTAGTGAGTATTTGTATTAGTGAGAATGCTGGTCCCATATTTTAATTATTTAGTGGGTGTGTGTGGGTCCCTGTGTGTAAAAAATGAAATAGAACTCTTTGAGTGTAACGCCAAAAATGAAAAAAAAAATACCCTCTTTAAAGGATACGGAATGAGTATTTTGTTATTAGCGACCATATTCAAGATTATAGGAAAGAGGTAGAAAATTCTAATCAACCTCATATTACAACGCATCTCACACGTACTCGACTCTCTTGCAAGAGATTACCCCAAATACAATGGTAAAATTCGAACACAATATTCAGAAATCTACTGGACAAAATTAATTACTAGGTAGGTGTTTGAAAAATTAACTTAACTAGTAGCTAGGAGACACTTAGCTTTGCTTTAGCATGGCCATGAGATATCTGAAACTGCTCCGTGATGCCTAAATGTGCCATGAGAAACCACACATGAGTGAGAAGCTCTCCGCCCTTGCGAAGCTGGCGAGCGTGGTGGTTGCCGCCACAATGTGTGGCGGCATGCGCCAGCATCTCCACCCACACTTGGCTGATCAGTTCCCATCTCGGTTGGTATGTCATTCCGGACAAATCCTTTACCAGCTTACATGCGTCGAACAGAACAGATTTGCTCCTGTCCCCCTTAACCTTAATTGGTGGCACTTCAGTGTTCACCTGAAGCAACTTTTCGCATGCTTTGCGTTTCTCCTTCTTCACCCGTCTTTCGTTGAGAAACTCCTTGGCTTCTGTGCATGTGTCGCGGAACCTGATCATCCCGATCCCAATTGGCAGCATGAAGGGGCAAGCCACCAGAAGATATAACATGTAGTTTGATATGTGCTTGCTTATTTGCACCCTCTCTTTGCTGGAACTGTGATCAAGATTCTCATCCTCTTCATTGCAAATGTCTGTTGCAATGTGCCAGATGAGAATTCTCTGATCAAACTCTCTCTCGTTAATCCAGTCAAGCGCGTCACAGTCCAAGTTTCTAATCCTGAAACTTCCTTTCCGGTTCCACAAAGATGTGGGATCATAATTGTCTGTCATGTAGCTTTTCAATTCATCGAATATCGTTCGTTGTAGCTCTGGAGTGACATCAACAAAAGTATTGTACCAGTGCTTCTCTAGGTGATGATCGATCCCAACAATCTTGAAGATGCTCCGAATAAGCTCAACTCCACATGAACGAAATCCACGTCTGTCCTCAACACAAAAATCCAATAGATTGTGTTGGGCCATTTTCTTGGACCATCTCACTTTATGTTGAACCCACCCCATGACCCTGGATGAACAACTTATCCCTTCCACCTTGCTCAGCCAAACACCAGTCCAATCCGAGTTCACTAGAACCCAAACAGCATACATTTCCAAACAAAAAGCCACAACCAGCAATAACACAGTAATTATCACATCAAGCTTCTTGTAGTTATTCCAATCGCAAAGAAAAACAAAAGCCATCAAGGCAAAGAGCGTAGAACAAACAGTGATCAATCGTAAGATAAGGCCTCTCGCATTGTACACAATGGATGCTTTTGTGTAGAGCTCGTCAAACATAAAACCAAGTTCAACCTCCACCACAGCAAAAGCTTGATGCGCTTCTAGTTTCTTGAAGTAAAATTGGCTAGTATCCCGATCTTGAAAACTCAAGATAGCATCTGCAAAGAGGGGCTTAAATTTCAACAGCATTTCGTACGCTTCAGGTATTAGTTTCTTGGGGTCGGTGGGGAAAGCCTGCTCGGCTGGAACAGGAGCTTCGATAACCTCAGCAGCCTCAACAAAGAAGCCCTCACGCTTCTTCAAAGTGTACCCCTCCATAAATTTAGCATAGTTGGGTCCTGGATCAGGCTCCGTCAGCATAGAGCCTCGGAAATTCTCACTGTGCGATGCGTAGAGCGCAGCCAAACGCTCTCCGTACTTGATCACCCCGGATACGAAAATAAGTGCACTCAGAACATGAAGCCAAGAGAAACCACCCGGGAAAGCAACAAGCAAAACATAGAAAGCAAGCGCAGTTTGAATCACCATTGCCACCAAATGCCTCATCCACAGCTCATTATCCTCAAGAGAATAAGCTGTGATGGTGTCAGGCCCCCCCAAATGCAACAACAAGAACTGAGCCCAAAACCACATCAACTGATTCTTGAGGGGGTCCTCAGCCTTATTCTCCTGTTTCTTGCATTTATCAATTGTTTCTTTCGAGATGATCCCGAGAGAAACAATTGCAACCCAATCTGCAAATAAGTAAGCACACCAAAGAGTGGTTCTGATCCAGATTTTAGACACATACTTTCTGCGGTTGCCTAAAGCCAGCAGTATCATCTGTATGATGAGGCTCATAATTATGAACACCCTTACTTCCCAGTGATCCAGGAAGTTTATAAAGCTATCTGGAAGTACTTGTATAAGACTTCTCCTCTCCTCAAATATCAAAGCACCACCCACTGATCATTATACAACACAAATTTTAGGAAATAAAAATCAATTAAACTTCACCCCATATATATCTCATTGTACATAAGAAGAAACAGAGGAAATTCAGACAATTTACAGCTCTAATTTCACAGTCACACCAATTTAAAAGGAAAAATAAAATAATAACTGCAGAAGGGAACCACTCATTCATTCAAGAATTCAAGAACCCTCCTCGAGGACTAGTCCGGCGTAAGCCCGGAACCTCGATATCAAAAAAAAAAAAAAAATTCAAGAACCCACTAGGAAAAATGTACTTGCATTAATTTGCACAACCTAAAAGACAGGATTTTTTTTAACAAAAGAGTAAGTATTGGTGAAGTACCTGTAGAAACCATCATCGAACAATGGTGGTTAAGTTAACACGTAGGAAATGGAAATCTGGGTGCACAGCAATGTCCTCAAGAATCCGTTAAAAAAGAAAGACTAAATACTGAAAATTAAGCATATACAGGTGATGAGCTTGAATTGTGTGGTGAAACAAAAGCTGGAAATATGATTAGAGGAAGAAATTGTTAGAGAGGTAGAGAGAGAAAGCTACAATTCCAATTACATGGGGGGTTCCCAGAAAATGCCAATCAAGTTTTCCAACGAAATGGACTTTGAAGTTTCAAGTGTCGAAGGCTGCTAAAATTAAGAGATTTCTTTTGTTTAAGTGAAAATCATTTCGAAAAATGTTGTTCAGTTCGTACAAGCCTATGTCCCACACAAAAAGTATCATACTATTCCATATTAAATTGAATAGAATATACTCCTCCATCCTGAGTTAAGTTCACCGACACTATAGATACAGAGTTTAAGAAAAACTATTTATAAGTGTGGGACGGACGAAAACGGAAAATGTGAGTATAAGTGTGGGAAGAAGGGAGTATTTTGATTCAAAATTTTAATATGACAATGAAGACAGTGAAGTTTTGTTTAAATATTCATATGATCTCTTTTTCTCATTAACTAAGAAAAAATAAATCAGTTAGGTGATGTTTGGTTTGGGATTATGTGGGATTTGAAAATCATGAATAGTGTGTTCTATGTTTGTTTTGAGTTTGAGTAGGGTATGTTTTAACTTTATGTCAAATTAATGTATTAGAGAGAGGAGAGATAAAGAGAGAAAGTATATTAATTGAAAAGAGAGAATGTAGTAGGTATATATAGGGGAGGTTTTTAAAATTTGGTTGTGGGTTTTGGAAAATCAAAACCTAAATTTAAAATTCGAAAACGAACATAGCCTAAGGGAGTATTTTAAACATGATCTCTTGTTTTCTATTGACTATTTTTTTATAATAAAATCAACATGAGTGTGTAAACTATTAAATTTAATTATTCTTTAAAACCTATGGAATATAATAATTCGAATCAAAAACACCTAAAATCATACTACAATTTGGAAGGAAGAAAATATTTTCTCCGTATTTATTTTTTTCAAGTAATACTCCCTCCGTCCGCCACAAAAGTGGACATTTGCTTTTTACAAGTGGATTAAGGAGTATTATTATTTAAGGTGTAGTTGATAGTTGTATTAGTGGGGTGTATGAGTCCCATAAATTTATTGTATTAATAATGTGTGTGAGTCCCATGTGTTTAAAAAGGGAAATGTGAACCTTTGGTGCGGACGTCCAAAATGGCAAAATGTAGACCTTTCGGGCGGACGAAGTATATTTTTCTATAGTTTTTCCAGATTAAATAATCAGTTTTAATTAAATTTTTGAAAAGTTACCTATATCTGTTTTTTATTATGAAAAAAGTGATTCTTCACTAAAAGGTGATTATTACAAAAAAATTACACAATGAATTCAAAAACTTACATGACAAACTTACAATTAATTGATAGGAAAGGCAAATTCCAGCAGTTAAGTCAGAGAAAACTATGGAAAATAAACAATACTTTCCAGAAATAAATTATTAAGTCATCTCCATTTCTAAGTAACAGCAAGATATGGTCATTGAATTCATCAAGAACTAAATAGAACAACATACAATTCAATGTTAGATCTATGAAGATTACTAGCAACTAAACAATTCTTCATCCACCTCTTCCCTCTTCTTGCCTTTTCTTGTATTTGTGGTTCCCTGTGCTTCTTGTTCAGCTTTCTTTTGAGCTCGAATCAAAGCTCGTCTAGCACGTGGTCGCATTTCACGAACTTGTCTAGCAGGCATCAGGTAAGGTTCACATGGCTTATCACCAAAAGGGTGCTCACTGCCAGCAAATATCCTCAATTTTCTGTCTCTATCCTGAACGACGACTTTATGTTAAGCCAAATGAAACAACAGACAATATATAGCCTACGGATTGCTACCACGTTGATTAAAGAAAAGATCATAAGTTAACCCAAGGATTCCCTGAGTGCTCGTGTGATTTGCAGCTAAGAATTAAATGTACAGCAAACATTAGAAATTGAACATCTCTTATGGCTAACCAATGTAAATAATGAAACTTAATTATTAGTAGTCTAAACTTTCTGGAAGTGAGAAAGCATCCGCTTAGGTTAATATGTGAGGCAAACCCAAGAGCTCACACTATTTTAAACTTATAGAACCTTTCATGCTTCATTTTCCAGTTAAAATTGTATATATGTTTAACCCTTAGACTGATCAAATCCCAAGACAGTGAATTAAATTCAGACATGTCAGAGCCCCTTGGCCCAAAAAATAGAAACAATAAGGTCCCAATATAGCATAGATAAACAAAGATGTATTATAAAGAAGACTCACGTCGCGTAATTTGTTTCTAGGAAGCATTCGGAGAACAGCCTTGCGAATAACTTCTGTGGGATCCTTGGCCATCTGGTCTTTCAAACTTCTTTCCTTAAGGTGGCCAATGTACCTATTCACCAGGAAATACCAGTAAAGCATAAATGATCATATGATGCCACAACTACAAAGTTTTCAGTTTTCACCAAAATTTAGTAATTTTCAACAGCTCTTTGAAAATCATTATGAAACAAAGAGCAGCAGCTTAATCGAAAACCAGTGCAAGCATATCACCATCGGAGTAACATCATGTATAATATGTATATAAAGGGTACTTACCCTGTATGCCACCTATAAAACTTATCCGTCATTTTCCTTCCAGTAACACACACATCTTTTGCATTAATAATGATGCACATATCTCCATCATCTCGATTGGGTGCATATGTAGGCCTGTCCTTTCCCAGAACCACAGTTGATATCTGTGATGCAAGCCTCCCCAACACCTGATAATCAACAAAACAACATTACTTGCAGCTCATAAAAAGGTCTATAACTAAGACTCAATGGAGAGATATAGCAATACCTGTCCCTTTGCATCAAAAACCCTCCATCTCAGGCCTTCCAAGTTTATACGCCACAGTCCAGCGAGTCCTTTCTGCATGACCATTTTCTCATTTCAAAACATAAAGATTTAAGGACACGTCACCATTTCAAATTTACTCCATTAAATATTCTTAATTTGAGGAAAAAGCAAGAATTTCCACTATCCAGATTGAGTTAAGGATGATGAAATGCGGAAGCAGAATATCTGTAAAAATGCACAACAATAAATGACTAAACAACATTTGAATCACAATATTAGGCCTCAATCATCAAACCTTAGACAAAAATACCATAGCTCCCCAAAAAATGAAAAGGATTAAAACATTTCCCCCTCTGAAATTGATTGGAGTAACCAGGTTCCCACAACCCTGATACAGAACACCTGACACCACTATTTATGAAGAAACTGAAAGTGAAAGAAACCTCTAAACAGGAATGAAAGATGAGAAGTGGAGAAGAAAGAGATGTGAAACAAGAAACAGCTTCCAAAATAATGGGGACTAAACAGGAACAAGAGTATTCCACTAAAGAAGATCCTTCTCCTCTTTAAGAAGGGGGTCAGGGACAAAAAAGGCCATATCAACAGATAATTTTTTGAAAGAATGGATAGCACTTCACTCAAAAACTCAGTTAATTATCTATATATCAGATTTGACTCGAAGTAGTAGAGACTAGAGATAAGACTGTATAGAACAAGTGGAATGAGATATAAAAATCCTAAAAGTGCACAGTGTTGGAGAAGAGATATCACTCATCAATTAATGCCAGCATAAACAATCAGATTGAAAACTATATCATGATTTCAATGTAACCAATATAATGAAACTAAGAATTATAAATATGTGTAACATCCATAGCTTGAATGTAACAATAGTGAATTCAGTATCTAACAAACCTAGCATTGTGATCCAAATAGCGCATCAATCTACGTGTTTGAAGATATAGCAACAACTTACAACGAGTTAAACAAAAAAAAGAGTAACATTGGATAACAGCTGAGAAACCAATCCATAACAATCTCGGTCAGAAATCAGCTATTATTATCGTACAGTGAACAACACACACTACACCTCACTAAAAATAAGCATATATGAGAAATGTGTCGAGGTACCTCCTTAGGTCGTTTTATTTTTGGCACCAGTTTCTTCCGAGAGTCAACGAATTTTGAGGCTCCGGCGGTCTCCGCCGGAAGATCAGTGGAAAATAGACGGCGCCACAGCGTTGAGGCGGCAGAAACTCGGTTAAGGAGGATCCGTGGACCCTGTCGAAACATTTTTGAGGAGGCAGTGCGTTCTTTCAGTGAGAGAGAGAGAGAGGGGGAAAATGGAGAATGAAGAAAGAGTACAGGTATATTTAATGGGCCTCTTTTAGAAAATTATTGAAGCCCAATTTTATTATATTTATATTTTTTAAAGAATTTAAAGCCCATTAAGAAACTTGGATGCCCGTGAAGGATATTGGTTTTATTTTTGGTTTGATTTTCTTAATTTTAGGGTCGGAATGGTGAAATTATTACCAAATCTTAAAACTACAATAATCCATTAAAATTGACATCTCACATAATTGAACAATAGTGGTTTAATTAATTTAATATTTATTCTTAATATTTAGAATATTTAATATCTTTACTATATTCAAATAAAGAGAATCAAGGAGTATGTTCTCAGAAAACTCTCTTAAGGAGATTACAAAAATTTAGCAAAAACTCTCTCAGGACTCGGGAGATTACAAAAATTTAGCTCCAACAATATGAGTTATATTTGTCCATAAATTCAATTCAAATATTATAAGTACATAACATAAATTAATGTTAGTTTTTTATGCCACACACACATATTTTATCATTCATCATGTAAAAATTAACATATGGAGATCCAATTCCACAAGAAAAAAAAAACTTTCCACCGAATTACTTTCATTCCTTTATTGTTATTTTGATTCACAATTTAGACCTTTGTGAGGATAAATATAAATCATATACAAGTACCAGTCTGTCTACCAGTTGCTCATCCACCAACTAACTGTACAATATTTAGTTAGCAAAAGTGAAAAGCCAAGTGAGGTTATATATGGAATGTTTCATCACAATAAGGTAGTCAGCTGGGGTTCAAAAAGCTTCCAACTCCACTCAATTTACAAACAATGGCAACACGAAGAAGCAGTCTACGCCTTCTTAGGCAGTCTCATCTGCAAGATCGATCACACCACGTGATGGAGTATTTAACTAGTGCTACAACAGCAACAGCGATAAGTAACTGCATGATTCTTACCTTTGATCTTTTTGTGTTCCTCCAGCCTATTGAATCTGACACTGGTGAAGTATATTTGAATTTATCAAACACGTTCACACTCTTGTTTTCCTTTTCTTCTGAAGATAAAATCTACAGTTGGGAATAACATGAGCATCAACGGAATAGTATAATCTAAGAAGCAGAAATGTACTAATATTTAGACGTAGCTGAGTCCTAGAGTTCTCAGATCATTCTAAAGTTGCAAAGTGAAAACCAATTTTTCACCTTGTCTTTTGCTCCAGCATTCTTTCCGTGTGAAGATAAAATCTAAAATTGGCAACAACATGAGCATTAAAGGAAGGAGTATTTATTTATTTTAACAGAGAAGAATCAGATCAAGATCAGAGGTATGAGTTACCTCATCTTTTACAGCATCAATCTTAATCTCTGCTTCAATTTTCTCAACATCCAAGCTTTCACGATAGAACAATACCTACACCAGCACACAAATGTCTGAAGTTGAGTAAGAGCCCAAGGAAGAAGCAACTATCTTTTATAATATGAAAACCCACCTTGTCTTGAAACTTGATGTTCGAGGCATCAGTAGCAACCACATGAACACCAAGAAAATAATCGAGCACAACACAAAAGGGGCAAAAAACATAGTTGTATACGCATCCATCTTCTTTGCACCATGGCCCCTGTCCAAAAGCATCTTCTCTAGACATTTCAAAGACGCGCTTATTGATTAGGGATGCATCGGATACCAAAACATCCACACTTGATGTATTTAAATCTGTGGATTCTGAAGACTTCTTCTGCAGAGATATTAAATGAGGTTTTGAAGTTGAAATGAGTGAAAATTTGACCAACAAATTGTTCTCAGGAAGACCTAATGGATTTTTGCAGCGCGAGCAGAGTATGCTTAGTCTCTCGTCAGTATTATGACCAGAAGGCAAACATGATTGAGCAGAATCAATAGGTGTCGATAGAATAGAATGTAATTTGTGATGTTTTTTGTCAAGATGGTTTGACTCCTTGTAGGTTGCTACTGCTGTTGTTACTGAACTTGCCAAAGAATTGAAGCTATCAGGAAGTTCATGAGTGGATCTAAATTCATGGAGATGGCTAACTGATGATAAACCAGGGATCTTTCTCCTTTTCCACACGTTAGAATTAACACTCCATGATGATTCTGGCTCAATAACTAGGCTGTTAGTTATAGATGTGATTCCATTGTTTGGAGTTGCAAATTCTAGTCGTGTAACATCTGTAGGACTGTTGTGCAAATTTCGTTCAGGAGTTCTTTCAGGTCGGATACAATATACAGCAGGTGTTTCCTTGACAATGGTGAGGTCGAGATCATCTGATTGAAATCCTACCATAGTTGTTTGGGGAGACCTGTGGAACATTCATGTCAGCTAAAATAGTTGTTTCCTTTTCAATCAGTTTCTCTCTTCCTTTCACTTTTTTTTTCAAATGGAGGTTCACACTGTCAAAGTATAAGGTTTACCTCGAGACGTCGTCAGAATCACAATCTATATCCATTAAGTCGCATACACTATCAATTTTTTCATCCTTCAGCATAAAACCTTCGTTTCTTGATTTAGTGAACGGAGAATCAGGCTTTGCTACAATGAATGACGGATGGATCAATCCAGCAGCTGTTTCACTAACTAAGATACCACCTGATTCTACTCTCTTTGGGCAAGAACTGGGTTTTGTTGTTTTACTATTTTTCTTCCTAGCCCCTTTTTTGGTGTCTTCAGATTTGATGTTTACACAATCTTTCTCCTGGACTTGCGATGAATATGCTGCTATGCCCATATGAACCTGCCACACACGCACACACAAAAAGGCAAAGCCAACATAAGACAATATTTACATATCTACTGCAAACTGCATGCTAAAAGACGCTGTAATAACAATACCTTCACATCTTTGAAAAAGGATTTCAAACTGTCCAGTGATTCTTCAAAGCTTCTGTAAACCCTGATTGAGTTGCGCAGCCACTTTGATATGTAAGCTCTATTCCTGTCTTGGTGAAATCGCTGATCTGTATGCAAAAGGACTAACTTTTCCACTTAGTTTTAGAACCCCAGTATAATTCCATAACATTGTTATTCAGAAACGGTAAATATTTTCTAAAATCTTGCTCAATGTTCAGCATATAATTAAAGAAACATTAACTGCATTTATTCGTATCCCCCATGATGAAGATGGATGACAAGTACCTAAGAAGATGATAGCTCCATAGTCAAATCTGTGTCGAATGCAGCGACCTGCAAAATTTAAAGAAATAGATATCATGACTTTAAACCAAGTAATTATATATAGACTAATGGAGGCTGCTTAGAGTCATCATTTTCACATTATAAACTCGGAATCCATTCTCTTAAAAGTAAAGGTGATATGGATGTCCCTCCTACTGCATTGCACTTGCCACATATAATTCTTCAACAATTAGATGACATCCGAGGGAACAAAGAATAGCAATCTAAAGCAAGAGTTGGGGTGGTAAACGTTTCAGGAATGACTAAACTTTCTGGATATTCCTCAATGTCCTTAGTATCCATGTAACTTCAGGAAGAAATCCAAGAATTCCAGGGAATCCTCACAAGATCAATTTGTTCCGTTTTTTCTAATAGATGGTCAGAACTTCATCTAGGATAGAGTCCTACTTAGAGGTCACTATTAGAAACTATGAGACCTACCTGCAGCCTGGTTTAGAGCCCTGAAGGCTTGCTGACAGTACCACTCATTGCCAGTCAAAAGTTTTTTTGACAACTCATGTGTATCATTGAACGTCTTCTTTCGTTCAACTTTAACATCATGCCTGATAAAATTATTATTATGAACATAATATGTAATCACCAAATAATATTACAGAAACTGTTCTTACATGTTCGGAAAGGGAATCCCAACAATTACCTGATAATAGTCAAGTCTGACATTTGACAGAACGGATCATCTAAATTTTATATTAGAAACGACATACAGATTTTCACCCACTTAACTACTCTTTGAAAAACGACAATCAACAAAAATAAGTCATGTCTTTTACAATCACAACTCACAAGCCAAGTTGCAAGAAATTTTTTTGGACATCAATAATGTCTATTCCGCATTACGAACATCAACCACACAAACAAAATGAAGGATACAACAACTCGAGCATTGTCATCTGAGAAGTCAACCCCTTCAGATACCTGCAAGTATGAAATTCAAATGTGAACTTTTAAAGCGTCAAGATGTCGACAAGTCATTCTCAATCAGATGTTCCAGACAGTAGAATAAGGAAATAACTCGACACCAGAGACAACAAATGTTGAATCTTCCTAATAGAAATAGAAGCCACAAAATCATTTGAAAAGAGAACAAACAAAATTTGGCCTGACCTACCTTGCCTCGACAAACTGCCAAAAAAGCTGAACCTTCTTTCTTAGTATCTTCCATGGAAGTTATTGATTTGCCACTTTTAAGGCTCTTGCCCCGTCCCTTTCTTCCACCCATCTGTCTTCTGCCACCTAGAATGGAACTGTAATAATCCTTCAAAATTTCCTCAAAAGATTCTTGGTGGCTTCCTCTTGGTTCTGAAATACAATGATAATATTCAGGAGGATAAAAGGGTAAAGCATTCACTAACTTGGTAATGCAAAAACCGATTTGTATATGTTAAAGATTCATAAAAATTGAATGAAAGTAACTTCGTTGTATCCAATTATATTAATCATGTGAATGGGAAAAATTCAGATCAGCTTACCAACAAATAACGATTTCTGAGCATTTAATTGAGACCATTGGCCTGTTTTTTTCCACCGAGCGCTTACTTTATCCAACAGATTGTAGCTAGGAAAGAAAACAAGGCACCCACCTGGAGCAACCTTGCATATTTCCTCTAAAGATGTGCCTATGGCGTCCTAGTTTACAAGAACATAGACAACTTTCATGTACACTGGAAAAAGATTTCTTTTAACTACATAAATAAATGGTTAGAAGATGGATAATACCTGGAAAGCATATTCCTCTGTAAACTTGTAACTCGCATTGAGTGGATAGTTACCAGGACCATTGGAAATCGCAGCTGCCCATACCTATGGCAGATGACAGGCAAGCTCTCAGATTGGAAACAGATCCAACTTGCGTCACTCAAGATGATGGGATAGAAGAGAAAGAAGTGTGGCTAAGGGTATTCTACCTGAGAATCAATATCTATAACATGTGGCGCTTCCAGACTAGTGCCGAACTGAACACCTAGCTCAGAAGAGAAAGTATTTAACGGAGATAGGGTCCTGTGATGATTAAAAAGAAAAAGGAGATTTACAATTTTATAATTTTATATTGAAGATATAATGTAGTAACTAGTACCTATGATTATAGCATATATGCATAAATTTTTTTAAAAAAATTGTTCAGATGAAGTGACATGGTTTACTGAAGACTTGCCAGCACTAAATAATAGATGCCAAGATGCCAAAATTGAAGAAACTAAAAGGAACTTGTAGAAGTTGATAAATAGTCCACAAGAAAACATTTCTTGAAAAATTAACAAGGATTGCACTTCTTTTGCGAATAATCTGTGACTACATTTACCCTGAAGTCAGAATCACAGATTGTGAACAATCAGCAATGCTTTTGAAAACGACAGCAGGATTCAAGCACCACAAGCTGAATGTAGTTGACCAACCACCTGTAGCATTTCCCATTAAAAAATTGTATTATGTCATTTGTGAAGCAAATTCAAAAAATCAAGCTGCAATAAATGTTCAAAAGTTACTAATAAAACTCTCTACAGTGTGAAAATCAGGCTTGCAATGTAGGCTTTATATATTTTAAAGGAGCATTCCTTAATGATTACTAGAGGATGAGAGCCTATAAATCACAACTATAGTACAAGGGAGATGTTATACTCCCTCAACATGAATGATGAATGTATCATTCTTCAGTGTTCCATTTTCTAGAGTCATCCCAACATGAAAGCTACATTTTCTTAAGTGAATATTGTGTTCAAAGGTTACCACTTGATTTGAAATAATAATTTGTCAGATCAATTCTGTGGGTATTGTGTTCAAAGGTTACCACTTGATTTGAAATAATATTGTGTTCTTAAGTGAATAATAATTTGCCAGTCAAGTGCGAACTTTCACCTTTTAAAATCTCATGCTTCACCAAATAGAAGCACAAATACAGTGACAGGATTAAAATAATTACTTCAACTAGCAGTGATCTCTATGGCACTGGGTCAACGATCTCAATCTATAAATTAATGAGTTTTGTTAAATTAAACACTAATAATTATCATTTTTTAAATTGAAAATTTTTGGCATGTAGGCTATACTTGACTTTTCAATGATTTTTAAATATAACCCTACCCCATGACACCAAGCAAAAGGAAAGCTACTCGTTCTTAGCAGGAATTCATTAAATCTTTCAGAGAGTTCTGATATGACTAACTCCTCTTTCTACCATAACTGTATCATAATGTTTACATGCACTCATAGTATCTTAGATTCTAATTCTGTGCAGGAATGAAATCACGAAAGATCTGAATTGCAAACTAAAATATCCTTCAAGATGTGGCGTAGTTAAGGAGTAACAAAGAATTTGAGCATTAAAATTATGGCTAAGCATGACATCATCATTTACCATCTTTCTTTGAAGATCTTTGTAGAGCTAGTTCAAAGTCCTGAACATGGATGCCTTCCCTAGAGAAGAAGTAATTGAGTGAAGAAAATAATCCTGTATTTCAAACATATGTTCAATCAACAACAGTGTTTCAGTCAGCAGATATGTAAAAAGTATCAAAATAGAGATTAATTGCCTTCTAGTGTGGTTGCTGACATTCCACTTAAATGAGAAACATCTGTTTCAGCTTCTGAAGTAGCTTTGATTGCCTTCAGAGAAATGCAACTATCATAATCAGTGCATAGTCATGAGAACTACTGAACATATTGCAAATAGATTAGCAATAGAAGATTCATCAAATTGAACAGCAGTGATCATTTAAGTACCTTTTTGGCACATTCATGCAAGACTGGAAAACTTTGCAATGATATATTAGCTTCTTGTAGCTCTTTCAAAGCCTTATCTCCACTCCAACTGGGATAGTCATAACAAATAAGGAAAAAGTGGAAAAAAGAAAACAAGTCTGCGATGTTGCATTGAAATACTACCATTTAGTATCTTGAAATGATAGGATGACCGCAGTGTAGGGTTATGTATGCAGTTGTTTGTTGAGCCTAAAGTTCATGGAATCAATATTATTTGAGCTTGAAAGTTTTGCTTTGGTGTTGAACTAAAAAATTAAGGTATCCGGTTGAGTAAAAGGGGAGATTCAACTTCTGGATTTAAGGTGCAACAAGGAAATGCCTTGTCACAATTTTTATCCTCATATCGTAGAATATTTCATGGAAAGGAAAATTAAAGTTCATGCAACATCAAATGGATCCAGACACTAGAGCCTAAATATAATTCTAATTCTACTTCCCTTGTCAGCCCAATACAAACAAGGAATTCTTTCAAAAGTTCTCTGTTGCTAGGCTAAATGGAAACTTGAAGCAGATAACAATAACCACATTCCTCTGGCAAGGAATGCAAACTTTTATAAATAAATACCGGTTTAATATTTTATATTTTTTTAATCTTAAAGGGAGCATGAGATACATCATCACAAAGCCAAAAACCTTGAATAGCGCTACAAATTCGGGTAGAAGAACTACAATATAAGGCAAAAGAACTTGGACTACCATGTACCATCTCTATCTTTTGCATCTTTGAGAAACATTACTAAAGATGAAGTTAAATAAACAATGTAATCAGTACTAACCAACGGAAATAGCGCTGAAACTCGCGCTTTACTAAAGCATCTTTCCTCTGGTCAATCCAACTCAAGATGTCCTACAACAATTACAAGAATTTTGAACATTGCAAAAAGGTGTACAAATCAAACAAAAGGCTCAATGATTAAGATTAGACCTCCAACATCTCAAATAACGGTTGATAAGTCATGCTATCATGAAGACTTAGCTGTCCCAGTTCTGTCTGCAACGCTTCAATAACAACAAACAAGTCTCAGATAATATTAACAGTAAATGAAGTTTAAAATTTTCAAACTTGAACTTACAGAGCAAAACTTCTTCGTCGTAATTAATACTAGCAGCATCACGGGATATGTCTTCTATATTACTGGGTCAGTTATTAGATATTAGAGTTGAAAAGAAGATTAAAAATGCATATGTTGAAACTTTAATGCACAGATGGTATAGATCAAATAGCTGATGATCACTTCAACTGTCACTTGTTATACAATCAAAATTCAATTTTACTATCAATTTGTTAAATCGTTACAAAATCTGAAAGTAAAAAATAATGAATGCAAACAATAATATGTTTCTCCACGGACTTTTCAAAACAACATATTATTGTGTATGTGATTCATAAAGAAGCACAACATTACTTCATTTCTCACAAGCATGATTGATCATGATAATAAACCTTATGGATCAAGTAAATAGATCAAACATACTGTGCTTCATCTAAAATGATAATGCTTTGACTAATGTCAACTTCCATTGCCTCCCGGATTATTGGATTGATAATATAGTTATATGGGCAGAAGACCAACTCTGCATCTTGTGCCATAGAGCGCGCGGCAAAATATGAACAGCCTGGAAATCAAAGAGTGTGTTCAAAGACTTGGTTAATTACTTCACCTAATATATAATTCATTACAAAGGAGTAGAACATGACCTTTCACTACTTGCCCAACTTTGATGAGATCTTCAATGTCATGGACTTCATGGCAGCCTCCTTTCTGAACAGAGGGGTGACCTTTGACTTTATGAGCATTTCTGATAGGAAAATGGTTTAGCAAGGAAAATTGAAACCACATGCGTATAGTATTCTAAGCCACAATATATCTAAAGAAAATAATTAACTTACTTGAATTCAGGGCAAGTATCAACCTTATTCTTCAGAAGCAGTTTACTGAAATTTTAAACTATTGTTAGCAGAAAACATACAAAAAGGAGCTATTTTATTTGCAAGAAAAAATGCAGCAACCATTGTTCATCAATTTTATCATCACCGCGCAAGTAGGGATTTGTGCAATAATGCCTCCTTGATCCCTGAAAGAACAGAATGAATAAACAAAAAAATATACATATTAATCAACACAGCAGCATGCATGGCATACTTCCTACATTCATTACAAAATTTTCTGCTCAAGTGTTGGTAGGTGAGCAATGTACAGAATTTTACACATGGAATCTATGTGCTTTTTATAAATTATAACTTAATTGAAAAGGCAAAATTCAACAAGATGCATGCTTATAAAGCAGAGGAAACTCTATTACAGTGACAAATAATGGTAGATTCCAAATTACAGAATGAAAATCATTGAATCAAATACAACATGCCAACTTAAATTAACACTATTTGCTGAGTGTGTCTGTCTGTTGTGTTCTTTCACCTTTTCCTTCTTTAGTTTCCCTTGAAAAATGTATGACATGTGGAAAAGGGATTAAATGATGGAGTATTAACTAATGTGCTTGAGTGATATTTACATTAATTTCAGTTAAAATTATTGAAAAAATAAAAGCCTGAAGGCCTAATTTACAACTAGAAACACCCTGTAAAGCAACAATATTTACCTAATACATGCACACAGTTCAACAAATATTATTCATGATAATGAAGTCTTTCGATTCTTAAGATTGACGACAAAAAAGTAACAAGAGATTAATATGCTCACTATCAAGTTCTACTGTTACAGTCTGGCGGTTGACCTACAATTTTCAACATTTACATATTCACATGAAATGACACATTCATATACAGACTACAGTCGAGCATCATAATAGTTGATCATATATTTGCTCAAATTTAACATGGAACTTATGGTTGTGGCAAACCTACCAGAACTGCCATGCGAACCCTGTAAGAGGTTTTCTTGTACTCCCGAATCACTTGACTGATTTGTGTATGAGTTCTCCTAACAAATAAACCAAATTATAATCATCTGCTTTTTGGAGACTGAGAAACATCTTAGCAGTTGAGTCATTGAAACTTGGGCATCAATGAGAATGGGAAATTTTTATGGGAATAAAGTAATATCAATGAGTCAAGATCATACAAACATTTTCTTACAATTGATGAGGCGGATATAATGAATCTTACGATGAATAGAAGATAGTCGGTGCCAATTGTTGTTTCTCCTTCTTAGCCTTATTTGTGGAGGGTGGAGGTGCTGCTGGATTCCCTAAAGAAATCAATTTTAGGAGACATCAGTAGTCATATAGAAAGTTGCCACTGTATTTTATAATTTCGAACCAAAACGTGGTGGAAAATTTATATCCAGACCAAAACTTTTCCTGTAAGGCGATAATCCAATACAAGCGACAATTGTTTCTGGGTGGCGCTATAAATTGAAGTGCTGAAGCTTACTGAACAAGATTGACCTCTTTTTAATCAAATCAAGCACTATGTACATAGATATACGGTACCAGTCCACTGTTGAAAAACAAAAAGTAGTACTCCTAATAAATATGCTTTTCTGCCCTTACAATTGCAAGCAACTTCAAATTATTGTCTCTCTCTTTTCTTGCGAATTCAATACCTGATGGTTGCGTCTCAGGAATGAAACCACCCCCATGATTAATTGGGTCAGACACGGCTCGAGGATCAGGCCTAGAGATGGAATGCGTCAAATTAGCACGAATATTCTTCAACTTCTGACTCTGCTGCCAAGCGAGGGTGGAGCAGAGCAGCGACAATGACTTCCCAGTACCAGTAGCGACTCAAGCAGCGCGTGGCAATGGCCGTCTCTCCCAGATCGGTCGAGCGTGGATATAACTCGATTCATGTAGGCCAACTGAGAGCCGTAGGGCTGGTATGGGAACTCCACCGGAATTCCGCCAATGTGGATTGTGGTCTTTTTGTCATTGGGGTTTAAATTAGGGCTATGATTTTCTACAGGTGGCAATGAAGAGGTTTGGGGGGAGGCGGAGTCCTCCATTTCCAACACAATTGAGGTGTTTGTGTGTGTTATAATGAGAGAGAGAGAAAGAGGAAGAGGGGGTTGAGAAGGAGGCGTTCCGTGCAAGAGTGAGTAACATTTTTCTATTTTTACTAGCGGGGAATTTTGGTGAACATGCGCGGGAATATGTATTTTGGGACTTTGTCCCTCCACTTTTGAATTCTTATTTTTATCTTTTTAATTTTTGTTTTATTCTTCCTAATTTCACGCTCACTTCTCACTCTCGTTTTCCATCTTTCAAATAAAAAAGGTTAGTTGAAAAAAAAAATATATATATATATATATATACTATTTTTTTTTAATTGCAATTTAATTTTGAGTATGTTTTGTGCGAGATCGGGCATCATGAGATTGGGTAATTGTTAGGGTTTTCTGGTAGTATAAATAGCTTCTATCACAAGAGAGAAGCAGATTACTCATTCTCATATTAAACATTACACTTGCAATGGGTTTATGAGTGTTGTTCTTTAGGAGAGTAATAAAAATCGGTTAAGGACTTTGGTTGGATTTCCCATCTCTCACATATTTACTTGTTTATTGTGTTTGATTGCGCTCGTTCTTAGCTCAGTTACACAACTCTATCATTTCTCTCAACCCTAAAATTAAATAGCTAATTAACAATCATCAACAGTTATTACTTTTTATTTATACTATAACTTGTTAATAAAATAATTTACAACACCATTATAACTTTTTTATCAATTAAGTATCATTTTTTATTATATAAGGTAATCACTTATTATAATTTTTTATTATAAAAATATTAGAACATTTATCCGTCTCAAGTAAATCATTCTGTGAGACTTTCACACAAGTTTTTGCCTTTAAAAAAGAAAAAAAATTGATAAAAAATTAATTAAATTTAGATTAATTAAAAAAACTGATCTAAAAAATAATTAAATTTAGGGGTTATACTGTGGTGCAACTCGTAGACTAATGCATCTATGATTTTATAGGCTAAATGTAGGGATATAGTGAGTAGTTAGTGTTTTTATTTTTAATTATTTTATTTTATTTAGTGATTAGTATTAAATATAAATAAACATGATCTAATGGCTAAAGTTATTCAGGTGCATCGGTACACCCGGTTCACTACGGTTCGACTCAAATTAATTTTTATATAAAAATAAGTAAATATTTAATAACTTCAACTAAAATAAAAAAAAAAAAGAAAAGAAAAACTGCCATCAGTTGTGTCGAGCTCAAGACCAAAACCAATACTAACGACCCCCAAGCCTTGAAGCCAAATAGATGATTACTCCCTCCTTCCACTTTCAGGGTATCATTTTTTTATTTTGGGTCTGAGAATCTCATTTTCTTTTTTATTCACACAGTCACTAATACAACTAAAAAATGGGACTCACACCTTTACTAATACAACTACCCACTACACATTAAATAACAATATTCCTTAATCTCTGTGCCCAAAAGCAACCTTAAATCCGGACGGAGGGAGTACATTTTACAGATGAAATCAATTAGTAGTATAATAGTTCTAAAAGGCGTGCTCAATCGGGTAAATGGGGGATCCGTCTCATGGAATGAGATCCTTGAGACGGTCTCGCACAAGTCTTTGCCTTTAATTTTAATATTTGGAATTTTACAAAAAATACCATAATATTTAAAATTTGTTAAATAACCCCGTGGAGCAGCACCAGATTTATTGATTGATTTTTAATATTTTAATGTTAAAAATAATTAATTTTATTCACATAATAAAAAAGACAAAGTCTCTTGTGAAACGGATCGACTCATCACTAAAGTATACTCTCTCCGTCCCTTTTCAATGTTTACGTTTCTATTTTGCGCTTCTCATTTCAATGTTTATGTTTTACTTTTCTGGAATATGGGACCCACCTAAAACAATTAATATATCATCCAACACTAATACACCTACCCATTTTGCATTAAATATTATATTTTTCCACCCACTATCTATTAAAATATTATACTCCTTAATCAGCGTGCAAAAAACAAACTTAAACATTGAAACGTGACGGAAGGAGTACTTATTGTATAGATAAAGTATGTTTAATGGTTGTTAAAGTATGTTTTCTAAAATATACTGAATTATGCATTAAAATATAATTTTAGCATGTTATAATATGATTTATTATTAATATACTTTAACTACAAATAAAAATATTTTATCTATACTATATAATTTTAGCATGTTATAATATAATTTATTATTAATATACTTTAATTACAAATAAATATATTTTATCTATACAATAAGCATACTAGTGATGAGTCGATCTATTTCACACCAATCTCACAAGAGAGTCTCTCAGTAAAAAATTATCTTAAAATCAATAATTATATTTCAAATTAATAAAACTTTAATTTTTTTAAAAAAAATCATAATCCATCTATAAATATAAACTATAATAAAATTAGATTTTTTTAATAATTAATTTTGACATTCAAAATTTTAATAGATTTAAGATTAGTGTTTTAAGGGGTGATATATAATAAAATTAATTATTTAGATATTTTGATTGTATATATATTAATTTATAGTACTAATTTTTTTTTTAAATTAAGTAAATTAAATACAGGTATTCAATTAGAATTTTATTATTTTATATAATAATTTTTTAATATTATAAATTTAATGAATATTTAAGTTGGTTTTTTTATTATAATTTCAACGGTTATGAATAGAACGCAACTAAAGTAAATGTGGGGCGGGGGGGGGGGGGGGGGGGGGGGGGGGGGGGGGGGGTGTTCGCGCAATTTACTAAAAACAATTGACACATGTAAGTTATGATAATAATCGTGCAATACATGATTGTCCAATTTACAACAAATTTCAAAGGTTGTAATCTTTTTACAAATATTCAAAAGTTTTGATTGAATAAAAGTGATTTTTTTTTCAATTAACCCAATAAATAAATTTAATAAATAAATAAACTGCCTTATTTTCTACGGTTTATCATGCATTTTATTTTTGCGAAATTATTCTTTAGAATATGAACTATTGCCCAATTGAATGTTGATAACATAGAGAAAAAATGAACTAGGGATTTCTTATTGACTTGCTTAACGAAATAGAATACAATAAAGAGTATATATAATTAGAGATTACAATGAAAAGTAAATAGACTAAAATACCCTTAGATAATAAAAAAATAATACAACTAATATCCACCCTCAAACTCACGATGCTACAGCGATAAGCATAGAGAGTTTGTCAGACAGGAAACGAAATCGCGAAGCTGAGTGTGCTTTTGTAAACATATCAGCAATTTGCAGAGAAGAAGAAACGAATGGCAATGTGATGGTACCGATCTGTAGGTGGTGGCGAGTGACATGACAATCAATCTCGATATGTTTGGTTCGCTCATGAAAGACTGAATTACGTGCAATCTGAATAGCGATCTGGTTATCACAATGTAGCGGAGTAGGGTGAGAAAGAGAAATACCCATATCAGCAAAGCAACCTTCGTAACCAAACAATTTCACAGGTACTAGAGGTCATGGCACGATACTCAGCTTAAGTAGAAGACCGAGAGATGACATCTTGTTTCTTGTTCTTCCACGAAATAAGCGAATCACCAAGGAAAATACAAAATCCAGTGGTCGACTTGCGGTCCGTAAGATCGCCAGCCCAATCCGCATCAGAATAAGCACGCAGCTCTAACGAAGATGTAGAAGGAAACAAGAAACTATGAAACTGGGTGCCCCGAAGATACCTGAGAATACGAAGAACGGCAGCCCAATGAACTGTAGTGGGGGAAGTGACAAACTGACTAACCACATGAACAGCATGCGTAATGTCTGGGCGAGTCATAGTAAGATAAACCAGACTGCCTACAATGGTACGATAGAGACCAGAATCCGCCAAAGGAGTGCCATCCGACGGAGAGTATCTAGCATTGGTCTCAAGTGTAGTAGGAACAGTCTTGTTGTCAGTAAGTCGAGCACGCTCAAACAAATCAGCTATATACTTTGATTGAGATAAGAGATAACCTTTTGGAGAATAGGAAATCTCAATTCCCAAGAAATAACGTAGCATACCCAAGTCTTTCATAGCGAAGCACCATGCCAACTCAGACTTCAAAGATTCAATACCATCATAATCATCACCCGTAATGATCATGTCATCAACATACAAGGATAGTAGAATACGACCTGCCGGTGTACGCTTGACAAATAAAGCCGAATCATGATGACTAGGAAGGAAGCCAAGCGAAGTGATCACCATAGAAAACTTCTCAAACCAGACACGTGGTGCTTGTTTGAGACCATAAAGAGCTTTGCGAAGCTTGCAAACTTCACCAGGCTGATGAGCAACACCAGGAGGAGGCGTCATATAAACTTCTTCATGAAGATCGCCATTCAAGAAGGCATTCTTGACATCCATCTGAGATATTCTCCATCGGCAAACAGAAGCAACTGCAATCAGAGTGCGAACCGTCGTCATTTTTGCAATAGGGGCAAATGTTTTTTCATAATCCAGGCCATACTCCTGGGAATAGCCTTTAGCAACAAGTCGAGCCTTGTATCGCTCAATGGATCCATCTGATTTGGTTTTAATCTTGTAAACCCAACGAGAACCAATGGTGTGTTTTCCTGATAGCAGCGAAACCAAATCCCATGTATAAGTCTGGTGTAGAGCAGTAAGTTCCTCAGCCATAGCAGTCTGCCAAAGGGGATCACGAACTACCTCTCTATAGGATAAAGGCTCAGAAAGACGATGAACAGAGGCAACAAATGAAGCAAATGAAGTAGAATAGGAGGAGTACTCAAAATCAGGGAGTTTAGTAGACTTACGAGTGCGAGTGGACTGACGCGGAGGAGGATCATCCGCAATCTCATCCGACAACTGGGTAGTCGTAAGAGCAGGGGCAAGGGAGGTGAATGTCTCATGAACCAAAGTATCAGATAGAGCTTCATCGGTGTCGGTATCGAATGAATCAATACGCACTAGATCTGACTGTGTCATATGATGTGAACTAGCCGGAATAGAGAAGAAATGAATATGCTCTAAAAACACAACATGACGCGAGACATACAATTTTTGGCTAACTGGATCAAAACAACGATATCCCTTTTGACCAACACCATAACCCAAAAAGACACATAAGGCGGACCGGGAAGACAATTTATTACGCTCAACATGTGGTCGAAGAACAAAACAAGTACAACCGAAGACGCACAACGAGGAATAATCAGGTGAATGACCATGCAATTTTTCGAACGGGGACAAACCTGAATTATGAGATATTGGAATTCTGTTGATCACGTGAGCAGCGGTAAGGACTGCTTCTCCCCAAAACACACTAGGAACCTCGACTGACAACATGAACGAACGAGCTGTTTCAACAAGATGGCGATGTTTTCTTTCAGCAACACCATTTTGTTGAGGAGTGTCTGTACACGAGGTTTGGTGGATAGTCCCATCAGAATCAAGTAACTGAGAAAAATCGTTAGAAGTGAATTCACCACCCAAATCACACCGAAAACACTTAATGACAGATGAGTGTTGGGTTTTCACAAGAGCTCTAAAATTGCTGAATATGGTAAGGAAGTCAGACCTGCGTTTCATAAGATAAACCCATGTATAACGAGTGAAATCATCAATAAAAGAAACATAATATCTAGAACCTCCTTTGGTGGATACAAGAGAGGGTCCCCACACATCAGAATGCACAAGATCAAATGGTGCAATTGAAAGAGAAATACTTTTATAAAAAGGCAATGCGGAAAATTTAGCCAGTTTACAACCACTACAATCAGAAATATCATGACTTTCCAAATGACCTAAAACTCCTGTAGACACCAAAAACTTTAAACGAGACCCAGATACATGACTTAAACGAGAATGCCAAAGATAAAAATCAAAAGACGAACGACTCAAACGAAAAGACGACAAATCCACAGTAGAGGTAGCAATATCTGATACTTGTAGCTCATCCAAAACATAGAGTCCCCCGTCCCTACGGCCTGTCCCAATCACCTTCTGAGATCGCGGGTCCTGAACACAACAATTGGTAGAAGTAAAAAGAACCGTGAAACTAGAATCACACAATTGACCAACAGACGCAAGATTTAAAGTTAGACTAGGAATATGATATACATTTGAAAGAGATATGTGTGAACAGAGCCAATTCCTGCCAATGACATTGGAGTGCCATCGGCGGTCATGACAGACAAAGATGGAGCAGAATTAACAGATACAAAAGAATCGATATCAGGAGACATATGATGAGAAGCGCCTGAATCTAAGATCCACAGGGGAGACGATTTACCTGAATTATCAGACAAGGACAAACCTTTATGAGAGGAGGCTGACATAGCATGAGGCTGTGAGGCGAGGAACTACTGAAACTGCTCCAACATATGTGGATCCAAGGACGGGGCAGCAACTGCGTTGTTGGTCTGAGGTGGGCGACACGTCCATGGAGCAGTCTGTGGCGGGCGTTGTTGTTGAGGTGGTCGTTGATGCTGTGGTTGTTTGCTTTTACTCAATAATTTCGGACACTGAGCCTTCCAATGACCCTTCTGCTTGCAGAAAGCACATTCATCCTGAGAGACCTTAAGGGCAGGTCTATTTTGGTTGCTAGGATTAGACTGTTGTGAAGCAGCAAAGACAGATGGAGTTGTAGGTGTGACAGACACCTTATCCGCGTTAGACTTAAGCCGAATCTCCTCTGCTAACAGTTCATTAACCACAGAATCAACAGACGGAAGAGGAGAACAATGCAGAATTGTTCCACGCAATCCCTCGAAATCATTCCGAAGAGCCATCAAAAACTGTATCAGACGTTGTTCTTCTCTACGAGCCATATACGGTTCAAATTTTCGCAGCTCTGCGGACTCAGTGAGAGCCAAATGATCCCAGAGATTAGACATGGCAGAATAAAACTCTTGAACACTCATATCATTCTGCTGAAGAGCACGAATATCTGTCTCCAACTGATACTGCTTGGCGAAATTAGACTGTGTGTACAATCTAGCAAGATGATCTTATACCTCTTTAGCCGTCTCATACTTAGCCAACTGAACACCAATGGAGTGGGTAACAGAATTGTTAATCCACGTAATGATCTTCGAATTATCAACCTCCCAACTGTCGACCAAGGCCGCATAATTAGTCTTCTTCTCGTCTATAGGCTTAATCCGCACACCTGTGACATAGCTCCACATAGACTTTCCACGCAAGAAATTCTTCATAACATAGCTCCAATACGTATAGTTTTTACCATCCAATTGAACGCTAATCGACTGAAGTGAATCATCCTTACGACTAACCATGATGAAACAGAACTCTACGAGCACACCAAATCAAAATAAACAACAAAATCCAATAATCTCCAAAGTACCAAATCAACAGAATCCAACCAAATCAATCGAATCCAATTCAAACCCTAACACCGAGAGTATGAACAAACAAAGGAAAAATCGAAAATACCACCATAAAAACTGTACGGACACCTATGCCGAACTCGTACAGACGCCGAAATTGTACGGATTGGATTATAACTTCTTCAATCAAGTAAAGAGAAATCGATGAATGGTGGCTCTGATACCATGATAACATAGAGAAAAAAGGAACTAGAGATTTCTTATTGACTTGCTTGATGAAATAGAATACAATAAAGAGTATATATAATTAGGGATTACAATGAAAAGTAAATAGACTAAAATACCCTTATATAATAATAAAAATAATACAGCTAATAAATGTAAAGTATTATTTATTTCAATAAAAATGTAAAAAATCACAGCAGATAAAACTTTTGAAAGTAATAGTTTCATTTATAAATATAATAACAATTTATTTCTAAATAGTTTATTTTCATGTACTATAATTATTTTGTGCATCATGGTGTAAGAATTTAAGGAGTAATGTTTTTTTTTCTGATAGTAATAATTTTAATCAAATAACATTTTTTAGATTTTAATACCTCTATATTGCGATCCACCATTCCAAATGTGTCATGTGGGTGATTGAGTGTATCGGTTCCAATATCGTGATAGATATCAGAGTATATCGTTACCCTTACTTTAATCTACACATGCTTTTAGTGTAGGTAAATATATCAGTTCCAATATCAGTACGGATGTCGAAGTATATTGCGTGATAGTAAGGTGTGTCGGTTATGATGTCGGTGTTAAAGCGAAAGCGATGCATCATAAGTGAGTATATAGGTCAAATTATGGATTGAGTTGTTCGCGATTTTTCTACCTCCGTCCCACAAATGTTTGCACCCCTCTTCGGTACGGAGATTAAAATTAAAAAAAGTAATAAATTTATGTTAGGTGAATATGAGTTATAAATACATGTACAATGCCCCTAGGGCATAACTTAAGTGGTAGAGGGGAGAGTGGAAATGTCTTCCAACTGAGCTTGGTTGTTGCAGAGTGGGTTTTGAATCCTACCTTTGACATGGATTTGACCGATGTAGGATGAGAGTTCGAATCTTACCTTTAGCTTGAGTGGTAGAGAGGAGGGTGGAAATGCCTTCTAACTGAGCTTGGTTGTTGCAAGGTGGGGGTTCGAATCCTACATTTGACATGAATTTGACCCCTTGCATGATTGTATTTGACTTTTTATTTTTTCACGAAGGTCCAAATTTTTGTGGGGCAACAAAAAAATGAAAAGTGCTGTCTAAAAATATATAATACCTTTTAAAATTAACCAAATTGGTAAAAAAATGTAATTTTTCTTAACCAATATAGTATGTAATTTTTCTTAAACAATGTGTGTTTTTTTATTTAAATCTTTTCAATATAAGGTTTGAAATAACGAATAAACTATTATTCCAGACGTGAATTATTTTCACTATCATAGGCCTGAAATAGGTTAAAATATAAATTTAGACGGTCCTGAATTATACAATGCTTGAGTGGATTATGAAAACATGAATAATAAGTGGAGCGGCGTAGTTTAGAGCTATTGGGGAGTTCATCGCCGGAAGACTTCTCCGTGGTGCATTCAATGGTAGGGAAGAGAGTTGAGGATGGAAACTAAGGTTGTGTTTGGATTGAGTCATTTTAAATTCAATGAATTTGAAAATGAGTTGATTTTAAATTCCTTAAATTTTAAATCAATTCATTTGAATTTTACTGTTTGGATAAATTATGAATCTTTGAAAGAATTTCAAATCCATAATTCAAAAATTATTTTTAAAATAGAAATTTATATATGATAAATAAAAATAATAAAATTTTATTATATTAAATATTAAAATATAAAATTTTATTAAAAATAATTTTTTGGGAGGAAATTCTACCACACAACCTACCCCCTAAACCCTAAACCCCACCTCCCAAAAAAATTTTAAATTTTTAATATTTGAATAATAAAAAATATTACCACCCAAACCTACCCCCTACCCATCCCCCCTCACCCAACACCACCCTCACCAAAAAAAAATTTACATAAAATTTTAGATTTTAATATTTAAATAATAAAAATATTATCACCTAATCCTACCACCTATCCATCCACCCACCCCACCCCACCCCACCCCACCCCACCCCACTCCACTCTTACCACCCCTCCCTCCCCCTTTCACCCACCAAATTTTTAAAAAAAAATTTAAATTTTAATATTTAAAAAATAAAATCTAAAATTTTATTCAAAAACAACTAAAAAAATTCGTGAAATTCATTGATTTAAAATTCATTAATTTAAAATTTTGAAATTATAAATTCATTGATTTCAAGTATTATTCAAATACGAGAGCAATTTGAGGGAAGAATTTATAAATCCCTCCTCCAATTCTTCCATCCAAACACAATCTAAGGTTAGATCCCAGCTGCAGACAATCTTGTTCCGGGAAGAGGTGGACACATGGGCAATTGTTTCACCGGTAACTTGATTTTCACAAGAGTCATTCCTCTGTTGTTCCTCATTTTGCCCTAATTAGAAAGTTCACGTGAACGCGTTGGAGTATTGGTAACCTCAATAATTGGATTCAACTAGAACGATGTTTCTCAGAGGATTTTCATCAAACATCTTCAGGTACTCTTCGTTGCTCAACTATCATCGATCTTCGTTTTTCGCATTTCATTTTTCAACTCAAAGATTTGCCACGAGTCCCGTAAACAAGAGTTGTATTGACGAATCCCAAATACTGAATCAACTCTCTGATATTCTGCCTATAACAATTCACAACCCCAGCGCTGTAATCTCATCCGGTAAGCAATTGGAAATTAGGGCAGTGGATGAATTTCTGCCTCCTGAGGATAAACTTCGGGGAGTATTTCTGCAGAAATTATGCGGAAAAACTGCAATTTTTCGTGCATTGAGTAGTGTTGGCGTAGAGCTGAACGATGAAGTGTTTGCTAAAGTACTGAACAGAGGGAATTTATCCGGTGAAAAAATGATTTTCTTTTTTAATTGGGCGCTCGAGCAGCCGAATTTGTCTAAAGGAATCGCAACTTACAATTTGTTGCTTAAAGCATTAGGTAGGAGGAAGTTCCTAGTTCATATGATGGAAATGTTGAAAGATATGGGAAACAGAGGAATGAGCCCTAATTCAGAAACCCTTTTCATCGCCATGGATAGTTATCTTCGAGCTCATCAGGTTTCCAAAGCTACCAAATTATTCGGAGAAATAGAAGAGTTCGGATTAAAATGTGACGAGGAAACGCTGAATGTTGCGTTGAGTTGCTTGTCACAGCGATCACACTTAGGCACAGCATGTTTGCTGTTCAAAAAGATGGGAGAGAAAGTTCAATGTGATTGCTCAATGTATAATATCATCATAGGAGGGTTGTCAAAATTTGGTAGAGTGGCTGAAGTTGAGAATTTTTTGAAGATGATGGTTGATAATGGAGTTGAGCCTGATTGTATTACGTATAGTTATGTGATTGAGGGCTTCGGCAGAGCTGGTAGATTCGATGATGCTGTTAAGATCTTCAAATTTTTAGAGGAGAAGGAGAATGCACCAAGTATTGAGGTCTACAATGCCATGATTTTTAACTGTATTGCTAACTCTGATGTAGACGAGGCTTTGAAATACTATGAGGGGATGCTAAGCAGTGGGATGGATCCAAATATGGATACTTATGTTAGGATAATTTCATATCTTTTGAAATGTAGAAGAGTTTCTGATGCTATTGAAATGTTTGATGAAATGCTTGGTCGAGGTATGATTCCTTCCACCGGAGTTTTGACTGAATTCATCAGACCTCTGTGTAGCTACGGTCCACCTCATGCTGCGTTGCTGATTTACAAGAAGGCGATGAAAGCAGGATGTAGAATATCTATCACTTGCTATAAGCTGTTGTTAATGAGGTTATCTAGGTTTGGCAAATGTGGGATGCTGTTGAATATGTGGGGTGAAATGCAAGAAAGTGGTTATGCTTCTGATATGCAGGTTTATGAGTGTATAATAAATGGTCTTTGCAACACGGGGCAGCTTGTAACTGCTGTCCAAGTCATGGAGGAATGTCTTCGTAGGGGACTTTTCCCTGGCAAGATTATTTGTAGCAAGCTTAATAATAAGTTGATGGATTCGAATAAAGTTGAGATGGCGTACAAGCTTTTTCTAAAGTTGAGACGTGTTCGTGTTAGTGAAAATGCACAAAGATTTTGGAGAGCTAAAGGATGGCATTTTTGAGCTTTCAAGCAAATGGAACCATAGATTATTTGGTTCTAGGCGGAGGAAGTCGTCTGACAAGCGCAACCTGGCCTGGTTGGTCCTCTGTGAGAGTCTCGGTTTCCTGAACATGCCAAAGTGAGTGACTCGTTTTCAATATGTTTACTTATGATCGAAACTGATTGCTCTGCTATTACAGTCTATCACTTTGTTGTGCCTAAAATCACTCATCTGCTTCATTGACTATTACTGGTTCAGAATGCAATATATTTGCATCTAAATGGGAAGAAATTGAGCCACATCATGAAATTAATAAAAAAAACATGATTAAGGTGCAGGTGATACGCTTCAGTTGCTGTTAATGCAAACGTGCTGAATGTCTAATTCATTTTCAGGGTTGATATTTGCCGTCCTGCCGGTTCTAAGAAAATATTCTTCATCATATCATAGCTGTTGATCTCCTGAATCAGAGTTCTACAGGCGGAGGATGGCGATGGCCATCGTATTTTGATGCAACTCGTTGGAGACAAATCGACACCATAAAGACTACGAAGGGCCCGAGGCAAACAACAAATGTGAGTCTTATCTCAAGAATATTCAAAGAACACAGTTCAATCAAACTTCAAACTAGACAATATAGTTACCTTTAGTAGCTATGAAGGGAAGATCATGTAATTTTCATGTTGTATTGTATTCAACCAGCTAGTGCCAAGTTGAATCTCTCGATTTGGGCTATCAATAGCATGCATCCCTCAACTTGAATGACAATTTATGTTAACTATTTGAGCACATTGGAATATACTCACTCATTTTGGTGATTGACTATTTCAATCGACATGCAACATTCAAGGTCATGTCAAACTTTACACATTTGAAGTTGCTAATATATTCATAAATCAAATTTTACTACACGGACTAAAATTTTAAAAAAGGGATAATCTATTGAGTATTTTTTTTTTTTTGAAAACATTGAGTAAAAATAATTGATTTTTTATATTGAATACTGTATTTATTATTTACTATAAATAAACAAAAAGAATTAAGTTAAATTTATTGAAAACATTGAGTAAAAATAATTGATTCATATATTGAATACTGTATTTATTATTTACTATAAATAAACAAAAAGAATTAAGGTAATTATAAAATTTTATTTACCACAGTAAGGTTAGTAATTTAAAATTATCGTCCGTCCACTTAATTACGGGGAAAAGAAAACACGAAATCCGTCACCGAAAGCGTCCAAATTGCAAAAATACCCTTTTCATCTAAACGAGTCTACGCTCTACCTTTTCCAGACACTGGGAAAATATAATTATATTTTCAGAAATTATCATGAAATAAAGAAAATAGATCGAAAAATTAAAACAGAGGGAAAATTGTAGCATAAAAAACAAAAGAAATCAAATCTGGTGATTGGTTTACTTCGCCTCTAATCTCCTGTATTCATCATCTCATCCTTGTCCTCGATCCAGAAGATAAATATTTATAATCCCACGATTGTTTTTTGATTTCGCAATCAGTTTGTTTCGACTGGTTTTTGGAGTAGTAGAAACTGCGAGATTTGATGATGTAATTCGGTGATCTGGGGTCTGGGAAAGGGATAAATGGCGGCAGCGGGAGCAGTTTATATGGAGAAATTCGAGGAGTATTTCCAAAGGGCTGATTTGGATCGAGATGGTAGGATCAGTGGAGCTGAAGCTGTGACGTTTTTGCAAGGATCTAATTTGTCTAGGCAAGTTCTTGCGCAGGTAAAATTCGTCGTCTGGATAGTTTGAAAAGAAACGAGATTGATGGTTTCGTATGAGAGTTTTAGTGATAATTCTGGCTCTGATTTTAAGAACTGTGGGAGGTAGACATGCTGTATTAACATGGGTATTTGGATTACACTGAATAATGGAGTGACACTGCCTAATTCATGTCTGAAATTTTGTGCTGTAGAAATGTTTGATAGGGATTTGTTTCTCTGTTCCTTGAGATTCGTAATGATAAATGACTGCACAAATGGGTTGTCCTTTTAATTTTATGGCATGCCGTCTATTATTTTGGAATTGTAGGTGACAATCTTGTCTAAAAGACTAAAAGCTTAAGTTCTTGAACTGTTAAAGATGTTAATAATGTTGCATATATCATCCTATCATCTTCACCATGCCCCTCACATACTGATAGAAAAATGGGTGGCAGTGTGATTTGAACGCTCGACCTTTGATTTGGCCTAGTCGCTGATATAATGATAAATATCTTTATTTGAGTTGAAACTTAACCTGAGATGTGTGTTATCTTAAATTTAACTTAGCATCTTCAACATATATAACTACTGACTTATATCCAAGGTTGATAAAGTTGAGACAGCTGTCTTGGACTATTAGAGTGCTCTTAGGATGATGGAGTTAGTCTGATCTGAACCTGGCCTAACTTGTAAACATATTTCCTTAGTGATTGGATGCACCCCATTACTAATACAACTATGTTAATTGATTTTTAAGTTATTTTTTGTTATGATGGCTTTTTTTGACCCTTGAGGTTGCTAAAGTAACCCAAACTAGCTCCTAAATCATAGATCCACTATAATACCTTGCCTCAGGCAAAAACACAAAAGAAAGCCTTGTCTATTTTCATCTCCCTCGTGCTCATTGGGGAGTCTGTCATTCTCCTCCTCTTTTATACTTAATCTCTTTGCATTGCTGATCCAGATTAAAAAAAAAATAAAAATTAATGTTTTGATCTTTTTTGATCTTTATTCATTGTGTTGTTGCAGATATGGATGCATGCTGACCAAAATCGCACTGGCTTCCTCGGCCGCAATGAATTTTATAATGCTCTTAAGCTTGTTACAGTGGCTCAAAGCAAGCGGGAATTGACACCCGACATTGTCAAGGCAGCTTTATATGGCTCTGCTTCAGCCAAAATTCCGCCCCCGCAAATAAATTTACCTGCTGCATCGGGGCCACAGCCAAATTCAGTAGCAGGTCAGCCTGTAACACAGGTGGGGGCAACTGGGCAGCCATCTCAAAATTTTGGATTCAGAGGGCCAGCGCCTTCAGGTTCTGGTGTCAAACAGCAGCCTGGAATGGTGCTGTCGACTCCAGGAATGAACCAACAGCTTAGACCAGTGCCTTCATCTGCAGGCATGTACCAGCAGTTCGGCTCGGGAATGAACCAGCAGCTTTTACAAGCTCAACCTACTAGTACTATGAACCAACAGTTTGGGCAGGTCGCACCTACAGCAGCAGGTATGAACCATCAGTTTGGGCAGTTACAACCTTCAAGCACAGGAATGAATCAGCAGTTTGGTCAGTCGCCCACAAATCTGAATATGAACCAGCAATTTTTCCCATCTCAAGGTAACCAGACGAGACCTCCTGTATCGATGCCTGCTGGCCCTACTTCACGGCCACCTCAGGCTGCTAGTGGTCTTAATGTTTCTGGGGCAATGACTAGCCTTGGTCCTTCAAACACAAATAATGCTTGGAATGTTGGGAAAAGTTTTTCATCTTCTGGACCAGTAACACAAGTCTCAGACAGAGGAGCTAGTCCATCCATCTCATCAGTTGCTCCGAATCCTCAAGATCAACTTTCATCTTTCTCTACTACGTCTGCCAAAGATCCTAAAGGGTTGGTTAGTTCAGGATCTGGGTCTAATTTGGACATGTTTTCCGGGGATGTGTTCTCTGCCAACCAATCTTCATCCCAGAAAGTTTCTTCATCACTGCAACAACCTACTAGCAGTTTGCCTACATCATCAGCCATTGTTCCTGTCACTACAAACTCCCAGTCTTCAGCTAAATCTGATCCATTTGAAGCTTTACAGAGCTCTCTCTTGAAACCGTCTACTGGAATTCAGGCTGTGCAGTCAACAAGTGTCCCAAGGTCCAATCAGCAGGCACCAACACAAGCCACTTCCTCAGTCTTGCCTTCTGGAGTCCAATTAGGTATTGGGAATTCAACATCAGAGTCACCTCAGAGTTCATGGCCAAAAATGACACGAGCTGGTGTTCAAAAGTATGCAAAAGTTTTTATGGAAGTAGACACTGATAGAGATGGAAAAATTTCTGGTGATCAGGCGCGCAACTTATTCTTGAGCTGGAGACTGCCACGCGGTATGAAATGTTGTATTTACTCTCATACATTTGTTTCTCCATTGATTTTTATATAATATATATAGTATGCATTTATACATATAGACATCATCTAAGATCTACTGCAAGATGTGGAAAGCACTTGTAGATCACTCCTTTTCCTTTGATTGGGAGTGAATCTTTTGCCTATTCCTTGTTATGCCTCCTAAGCAAGTTGTTTAAATTCATAATACTCCTTCGTGCTTTCCATCTTAACTTGCATTGGTTGCTGAGTAGTTGCACATATCCGCCCACTGCTTCAGATTTGTGAAAACGTGATGTATCTTTATTGCTTGAGATTCTGTTTTGAGTTGATTCTTTGTCCAAACACCCTTTTGGAATATTTTTAAAGTCTGTCTTTAGATTTCTTAGTTGAGGGACGAAACAGGTAGGAGTAAACATCATGCTTGGGATAATATTTTATTTGAGATAAAATCTTGTTTGGGCTCCTTTTTACAATCTTCAGGTTATTGAATAACATCACGCGTAACAATATTTATTTGACCATTTCCAGAGGTTTTAAAGCAGGTTTGGGATTTATCAGATCAAGATAGTGATAGCATGCTTTCTTTACGGGAGTTTTGCATTGCTCTCTATTTAATGGAGAGGTACAGAGAAGGACGTGCACTTCCATCTACTCTACCAAATAGTGTCATGCTCGACGAAACTCTATTGTCTATGGCAGGTCCACCTACAGCATATGGAAATGTGGGATGGGGCCCTGCTACTGGTACTGATTGATTTGCTGTTCTTTTTCCAAATTTTTCATGGTTCACATGTCTCTGTGATACTTATCCTCCGCCTGATATATAGGCTTTAGACCGCAGCAAGGCTTTCCTGGTGCTCAGCCTATAAGACCTGGTTTAAGGCCACCAGGTCAGCCAATAGTTTCCCAGGCTGATGGAATGCAGTACAATCAAAAAAATGCTGTGGGTGATACAGTAGATAATTCCCATGCTAATCAACTCAGTAATGGGCAGGTGAATTCCTTGGACAGGGAGGGTCAGGAGGTAGCAGAAACCAATGAAAAGGTAGGTGCTTCCTTCTCCTGATACTGCCTCTTCTTGTCCAGGACAATATGCTGCATTGAATGGTGATGTTTTCTTATGGATCCTGTTTTTTAATCTCAACATGCTCTCCTAGTTGAATATTACTCCCTGTCCCCTGGTATGTTATGCACATTTACTGTAGATATGGATATTACCGCAGCTCCCCCCGCCCTTTTTTTGTTTTGGGGGGGATCCAGTTCCTTGCCAACTGCCAACTATCGACTCTTACTTTCACATTTAACAGGCTCTCGATCAGGGCGGGTGACGATCCATAGCTATGGTTAAGAAAAAAAATCACTTTTTGACTTACTTTATTGACCTTTTGGGGTTAATTTAGTAAATAAAGTATAAAGTATGTCGTGTGTTAGGTGGGGACTGTCAAATTCTGAAATTATATCTAAAGAATTTGCAACAAAGAAGTTCTGTCTGTAAATTTTTTCTCAAATGTGGCAGAAACCTGGATTATTTGGTCAATAACCTTGAGAATGGATGTTATGAAGAACTTATGTTTTCTAACTATTGGCCAAACCAATTAAAAAATGAAAATTTTCCTGAGAATTCCCAGCCACCTATTTCTCTTGCAATTGGACCTTATTGAAGCTATGTGCTCTGCCCTTTTTCTTTTAGATGCTCTTGAAAATGCAACTTCTGAACTAATCTGAAACATTTCTGTTTATAAATCAATTCTAGGTCGACAATGAGAAGATGCTTATGGATTCCAGAGAGAAGCTTGAATACTACCGAACAAAAATGCAAGACCTTGTGCGTTACTGTACTCTATTTGTTTCCATATTTTCCATCATTGTGGAGTCATGCATCTCCCAAAACTGATTATCATATATTTGCATTAGTTTCCTTTTCATCCTGAATTGGTGGATATAATATACGACACCTAATCATGCATAGTCTATTTTCAGATACTTCCTTCCTTTGTTTATCAAAGTTAACTTTCAGGTCTTGTATAAAAGTAGATGTGATAATCGCCTCAATGAAATTACAGAAAGAGCTAGAGCAGACAAGAGTGAGGTACTTTGAAGTTGAACTTAAACATATATGCGTTTGAATTTGGCCACATTTTCATTATTATTTATAATTAAAAATTACTACTACTTTATTCCAGGCTGAGTTGCTAGAGAAAAAATATCAAGAGAAATACAAGCAGGTTGCTGAAATTCATTCAAAATTAACTATTGAAGATGCTTCATTCCGCGAAACTCAAGTAAGTTTCATATGGATCTTAACGCCCTTCTTCATATTGTCAGCATGTTAGCTCTCATGTTATTTTGGAATTACAAAAAGCACTTGGAGCTATTTTGGAAATTGGCATATAAATTTCTCATCACCTACCATTATAAAACGGTATTTACCTACTGTCCTTTCTGATTTTAAAGCCGCCATTAGATCTGATTTATGTCTCTTTTATTTTCCTTCAGTGAGACCACCTAAATTACTCTACCTTCACTTTTTCCGATTCATCATCATCTGTAACTATTGTGGTCTTGATTGACATAGAGTATGGTTACACACACCAAGTTTTTACTGCGTTCTTTAGGTGATACCCAATTTAACCTACCTTCCCTTTTGGCTTCAACTGAGGATTACAGTACACACCGAAGATAAGCTTATTTCTTTATTCATTTATTTTTCGGTGTGTCTAATCTCCATTTTCTTTGAAATGATTTAAATCTTCAGTATTACATGAGACATATTTATGATCAGTTGACTCAAATTTCATCAGTGGGTACATCGCTAAAATTTTTTAAAATAGAGTATTACTAGTCTTGGTGATTCCATTTCTACATTTGAGTTCATTAGTCCAATGTGTGGTATTATTTGTTATCACTTCACAGAATCAGATTTATTTGCATTATGAATTCTGTTCTTGCTTAGATTTTTCTCCCAACTAAAATATTCACTTAATTGATATGGAATGAATTAATTATTTCAGGCCCGCAAGATGGAGTTACAGCAAGCAATTATCAAAATGGAGCAAGGTGGAAGTGCTGATGGAATCCTTCAGGTTGGTATTGCTGCTTTGCTAGGATGTAAATCAATTTTATCCATACTTCTTTTGAAGTTCTGCATGGTGCATTGCTGGTTTGTTTAGGTGCGAGCTGATCGTATACAATCAGATCTTGAGGAACTATTGAAGGCATTGACTGATCGTTGCAAGAAACATAATGTGGATGTCAAATCAGCAGCAGTAATTGAACTTCCTCCAGGTAATCCTTTGTGACATTTGATAATTTAGCTAAAAATTCATATTTCATTTTTAGTTTGTTGCTGTGCATCACTCTTCCTATTCACCTAAATATGCTTTGGTGCCCTGCACCTTAAGAACCCTAGTTGACTCCTTGAAGGACAGTAGAGAAGAAGCCAACTTGCATTCAAATATTGGCGGCTCATCTTCCGGTTTGGCCTGAAACAAACCAAGGCTGCATATATTGACGTTGACCTCCTACTAAAGAAGCCAACTTTTCAGGAGCCCTATTGTGAAATGGGCAAATGTTTGCTACCTCTCTCTCTCTCAAAACCAATGCTTGAAAATATTTATACAAAATAATAGAAAATAGAATGCAACAGTCTTAAAAAAATTACTATATAGTATTACAGAACTATGTAATCACCACAAATAAGCAGGAAAAAGAAGAGATAAATGTGCTGAGAGGAAGGTGAGGAGAAAGTGGAGGAAAGATATAGTTGGTATGCCAGTGAATGGAAAGGCTTGATGGCTCTGAAAATGAGTTGCAGAGCAAAAAAAAAGATATCTTGCGTTTCTAACGACTATGCATCAGTGTTGATTTATAACTTACTTTATTATCTTTTTTAACTATTAAGTGGTATCCAATTTGAAGTGGGTATCTACCCAAGTATGTTTCGCCTGAATATGTTTTTTAAAGTAATTATCTAATTATTCTTTTATTTCATGAAGGTTGGCAACCTGGAATTCCAGAATTAGCAATGATATGGGATGAAGACTGGGACAAGTTTGAAGACGAAGGTTTGACATCTCCTATATTTGATGGCAAGTTTACCCTACAAATGAATCCTATAATTTTTCATGAAATGCGCTCTTTTTTTTACAGGGTTTTCCTTCGATGTTACTCTTCCTGAGAATGCCAAGTCGGCTTCCAATGAAAGAGAAAGTTCTTCCCCAACTCGTAGCATGTCACCCGACTCCGTATCAAATCCTGCCACTTCTGAAAAACCCTTTGACTCGATCGCCAGTGTTTTTGATGCAGAATCAGTGTTTAGTGCAGATGAATCAAAGAGCCCGCGGGAAAGTCCCGGGAGACGGACAGCATATGAAAGTCCATCTAAAGAATATGCAGATGATCATTTCAGGAAGAGCTTCGATGGTGATGCTGACACTCACAGGTTTGGTGTCACATTGGTTTAGGTTCTAAATCACCAATCTGATATTTTAATTTCAGGTTTTTCCTCTTCTGATCTATTTTTTCAATCCACAGAAGCTTTGATGAACCTAATTGGGGTGATTTTGACAATAATGACGATATTGATTCAGTATGGGGCTTCAACGCTAAGGCAAGTAATTCTGTTTGTGCTCTCTTATCATTCTTACAAGATCTACAATTTTGTCAAGTTTAGCGTTACTAATACTTCACCATCATCACTATCAGGAATCAGATCCTCATACGAAGCAGGACGAGAAATATTTCTTCGGGTCCAACGATTTTGGTGCAAGTCCTGATAAAAGCGACTCCCCACAGGCAGACAGTGCTTTCCAACAGAAAAACCTGTTCACCTTTGAGGATTCAGTTCCCGGATCTCCCCTCTCTAAAGCTGGCAATTCACCAAGATACAGTGTTGAGTCGAGAGACCCCTTCTTCAACAGCTTCTCAAGGTACGATTCCTTCAGTACACATGATCAGGGCTCATCACCCCGTCGAGAGAACCTCTCCAGGTTCGACTCCATAAGCAGCTCAAGAGGGTTCGACCACAGCAGCAATTATTCATTCGACGACTCTGATCCTTTCGGTTCTAGTGGTCCATTCAAGGTCTCATCCGACAACACCAAAGACAAGTTCTAAAATTCGAAATGCTTTCTCAGAAACAGCACGTGTATCTTACTGGTTTGATCCAGAAAACAATCGTAGAACAGCCACTCGCTTATACAATGGCAGGTTCTGCTCTTTTATACCACTGAAGATTACAAATATGCAACTTGAGCACCAAATTTAGAATCTTCTCGAAGAGATCTCAAACTTTTATTTTTTATTTTGGGCTGATGAGAGAGTGAGGATTTTCTTTCCTATTTATCCTTGTGGAATTGTTTCTGATGGGAAGGTTTTTTTGCGGTTGGGCTGTACAAGAAATATACTAATTCATCATGTATTTGTTTTATAATGGATCGTGTATGTTGTATGTATTGTTTTGTTACCACATTTTGTGTTATAATTTATGTTTAACAATAAAATAAAATAAATAAATAAAGACATGCAATTGAATTAAGGGTTTGAATAAACCCTTGCACCGCTGCACCTAATATTAACTCTAAATAAATGCACTCTTTTTAAGTATTAAATACCCGTATCATTATTATATAATAAAAAAATATTTTTAAAAGGTATGAATTATTTTTTATTCATTAAATACACACCCTTATAATTTGCCGGAAGTTGAATTATCCTTCATTCATTTAATATTGGTACTCTCTTTAATAAAACATGCTCCCTTTAATAAAATATGCTCCCTATATCTTTCACTAAGAGGTTCTTTTGCTTTTTGGCATGTGGATTAAAAAAATATTATTATTTAATGTATTGTGAATAATTGTATTAGTGGGTGAGAGTTCATATTTTAATTATATTAGTGGGTATGTGTGAGTCTCATATGTATAAAAAAAGAAATAAGATTCTTTAGATGTGACGTCAAATGGAAAAAAGACCCTCTTTTGAAAGTAACGGAGCCAAGGGATACTTCAAATACACTGATTCATAAAAACATACCCTTTTCGTCTTGGGTTAACATTTAAATAAATATTTATACGCGAATTCTCTATTTATTTAAAAAGAATTATACAATAAAAATTGATAAATTAAACCTAGTTGAAATGGATATCAACTCTTCACTCTTCAATAATTATTTAGGGGTATAAAATATCATATGCCGCGAAAGAGTGAGGACTGACTACTGGGTAGTGGACTCCTAATTAGGGTTTCGCCTCCCAAATTCTCTCTCAAATGCTTTTGATGGAGTTTTAGGTGGCGATCCGACTATTGAAGATGGAACGATCAGGCCTCGATATACCGCGCGATCGACTCAGTGAGTTACCCCAATCATTAATTCTTGATATCCTCCCTCTATTGCCAATAAGAGAGGTCATCAAAACAACATTCCTCTCCAAACATTGGAGAAACTTGTGGACCAGCGTCCCCTGCCTTAATTTCGAAGATGTGTTCGACTTCGAGGTCGAAGATGAGAAGCTCAGGTCCTTTGTTAATCGGGCTCTTTTATTTTGGAAAGTATCCAAGTTGTTGAAATTCAATTAAAAGACTCCGATTTAGATATGACGAAATTGGCGGGTGATATTGATTTGTGGGTGCGTTTTGCTGTGTTTCATAATGTGGAAGAGTTGAATATTGTGAAGAATAAACCTTATTCAATCATAGTTAAGTATTGATATGGAGTTGGTGGATGTCTTAGTTTGAGTATGGATATGGTACATGGAAGAAATGGATGTATCAGTGGAATAAATACTCAAAATGACAGCAATATGGTACAACCTATGTATGCATGGAACAGGGCCTGTTCATGAGGGTTTTTGGATGGCTAAACGGATTAGTTAGGAGCGGTTGAGCATATGACTGGAAAGCTCATAGGCTGTTAGTTGGAAGTAGTTTCACTCGGTTTGGTAACAGTTTGATACTCCAACTGAAGGCTCAAAGATGCTTCAGCAAGTTGGTCCTGTAACTTTCTGTTTCATTAGTTTGTGTATATAAAGTTGTATCACAGCTTTATTCGTGTGTAATCACCTCCACAATCATGTAGCAATAAAGAAGCTCTCTCCCGTGGACGTAGGAGTTTCATCTCCGAACCACGTAAATCCTCTCGTGTTTTCGTTTTCTTTCTTTCAAACCTGATATTGGCCATTCCCATGACAAATATAAATCTGGTGTATTCAATCCTGCAGGGATTGTGGGAAGATGGAGAAGATACATACATGGCTCCGCAGTGCCTGTACTCGTGTTCATCTATAAAAAAAATTCTCACTTGTGGGTTTTAATGTTAAGATCCATGGTACTCCCACCTGGAATCAGCTCAAGAGCTTAAAAATTTCAGAGTTTTGCTACAGTGAAGACTTGATAAATCGAATCATGTTGGGTAGTCCTCTGATGGAAAGGAATGCGGATTTGAATATCCAGTCAACAAGCTTAACTAGGCTGAAAATTCACAAGTATAAAAATGATACTGATGTACCAGTACCACTAACTGGTACGAAATTGAGAATCTGCTGTGCAAATCTTCAAACACTTGAAATGTGTGGTATTTTGTATAGTGAATATGAGCTTGAAAATGTCTCATCTTTAAGGGATGTAACTTTTAGGTTTAGTAAATCTTCTGGTAGTGATAAGCTGTTAACAAATTTGAGGGAATTGGTTTCAACCTTGAAACATGTGGAAAGACTCAAATTATCAGCCTGGTGTTTTAAGGTTTCGTCTCTTCCCATTATCATATGTTTACTTGCCAATTATTCCACTTTTCTGAATGCTTGATTGTCTTTCCAGGTGCTCAGTGAGTCTGAAAATCTGTTTATACCACTTCCAAATGTCAAGTTCCTAGAATTAGGCGTTTATGATGTTGAACGCAAAAGATTGGTGGATTTTCTTGCGTATTTCCCTAATCTAAAGATGCTAGACTTAAAAGTTGAGGGCTTTCGAAAGCAGGATTGCAGCTTTATTGATAAGCCGTTAGAGCCTGAAGAAGGTCTCTCAACATCCTCCTCCTTGTCTCAACTGAGGAGAGTTAAGATCCGTGCACGTATTGATAATCCGAAGACATTTCGATTTATTGTGTTTCTGTTAAACCATTTTAGCATGCTACAAAAGTTGGTGATCTGTGCCTATGAGGTCAACCGGTGTCCTCCAGAGTTTGTGTATAAAGCTGCACGGTTGCTGCAGAGATCTTTTCCAACTACACAGGTGATTTTGAACTTCTGAAAACGAGGTATTGCTGTGACCAGGGTTAGCGTTTGATTTTCTTTGTGGTGTTATGTTTAACCTAATCATAATTTGTAAAGATTTTTGGAATTAATTTCATCTTGCATTGATCCTTATGGATAACTACACATTTCTTCTGAGGTTGACGTAGAGTGCTTATAGAAGTGACCATTTGGTGCTCTAAATACTGTGTTCTTGTGTTAAAGGTTGAACTCATATTAAAGCGATGCACTTACCCTAGAAATTCTCTCAGCAAAATTTTGAGAGATGTTTTCTTTGGGTGTTTTGTGTCTTGGCTTCTGTGAATATGGTCTAGCATTAGCATATGAGAAATTGTAATTTCTTTGTTGATTGTAGAAATTTCCTCCCCCTTATAATTGTTATAGAATTGTGATACATTAACACATCATAAATGTAAACACAATATAGATGCTTGCTTTATGCTTCATTCTAATCAAAAGAGTGGATCATCCAAACCCGAATCGATGTACCTAGTGCACAAGATATCAAAATTTTTTAAGGGTCATTTTAAATACACATAACCCCATTATTATATACTAATAAAAAAATATATTTTAAAAAATTAAAATTCTCTTTAATTCATTGAATACACACCCTACGAATATAGAAATGAGTACTAGTGCCAATGATTGAAAGTTACACAGGGAAAGCTATTAGTGTTAGATGCGTGAACTAGAATAAGATCAAATTATTGTAAGGAAGAGGTAAAGTATTAAACATAATGAGCCTAAGCTGAAGAAACAGTTGATCACAGAGGACTTATTCAACTGGAAACTATCCCTAATGGAAGATCAATATTGTAAAGGGGCTTGCTATGGGTGTTCCCATTCTAATAATGAGCCTAAGCTCTAAGCAAAAAAAATAAGAATGCGACCCTATACTCGGAAAAGGCCTCATACCATGGAAGACCTTATCTGAGGATAAAGTTGGCCAAATATAATAGGTTAACTCTATATAAAGGCTCATGAGCAGAAAGGAAAGGAAAGCTAGGTAAAAGGCCCAAGAAGATACAGAGCCGACCATATTACCTTGGGCCAGACTTACCTAATGAAGGCTCGGCTTTCTGTTGAGCATACGGTCAAAGACTAAGGCAACAAATCTAATTTCTCCATTACACATGACATCATTCTATTGGTCAAAGACTAGGGCAAGAGCATGTGAGATTTTTTTTTTTATCGGTAAAGAAGTTTATAATAAGAATTTGAAGTACAAGGGGTACTTCAACCCTTACATTATAACATGTCTAAAAATTCTTAAATAATTATTCAATCAACTCCAAACATTTTGGATCTCCATTCCAATCAACATAAGAAATTTTATTTTTAAAATCTCCATTTACGACTAACAATGACTATACCTTTGCTTTGATCTGAAAGAAAAATTTCGAGGCTTTAAACTATTTTCCTTGAAACACCAAGTCATTTCTCCCTTTCCATATTGTCCATATTATAACAGCCCAAATTGTTGTGGAGATTTTGGAGTTCCTACGTTCCCCAAACATGTTGCTATGTTGCAAGACATGTCGAGAAGGATCAATATGAGGTACCATAATCATCTTTGTCCATTCATAGCAGTAATTCCATAATCTTTGAGCTACTTTGCATCTAAAGAAAACATGAGAAATATCTTCGTCCTCCTCTTTACAAATTGTATCCATATATACCTGTAAAGTACCGCGTCTTTGTAGATTCATTTTTGTTGGTAGTCGTTGTTTAATGACTTTCCACACAATTGCTTTTACTCTGTTCGGTGCATAACTTTTTCACAAATTCTTGCAAGCCTCTGCATCAGAGGAAGCCTCTTCTATATCTATGCTCTCCACGGCATTCTTGTAGGCTAAGCTTGTCAAGTACACACCATTAGCAGCGTGTATCCATCTCCAAGTGTCTTTACCTTCTTGCTCCATATGGTACCTATTTAAGAAAGATAAAAGTTCGTTAAGAGAATTCCTATTTCCTCCCCTCAGTTCTCTTTTCCAAGTTAAGTGCCAACTCCAACCATCTGTTCCCCACCTCCTAACCTCACTAACCCGAGCCTCTTTTTGATCACTCAATCTAAATAACCTAGGGAATTTTTCTTTCAAAGGACCTTCCCCCACCCACCAATCTAACCAAAAAGAAATTATATCTCCTCTACCAACGACACTTTGCATTTCCTTATTCAAACCTCTACCCTCATTACCCCAAAATATTTCACAAACGTCCTTCCACCAACTAGAGATATTTTTTTCTACTCCCTCGTACTCTACCCATGTCAAGCCTATTCTACAAAGAAAGAATTTTCACCATATTTTGATTTTAAGACTCTTAACCCACAACCTCTCCGGATTATTCAAAACTCTCCAAACCTATTTTCCAATAAGAACTTTATTAAAAACATTAAGATCTCTAATTCCTAACCCCCCTTTGTTTTTATCCTTACACACATCTCCCCACCTAACCCAAGCAATTTTTTTTCCAACCTCACAGCCCCCCACAAGAAATTACGTTGCAAACAAGAAATTTTCTTAATAGTTTTTTTGGGTATACGATAAAATGATAGACAATAGATTGGCAGAGCGGAAAGAACTGCTTGAATCAAAGTAATTCGACCTCCAAAAGACAATTGCTTCCCTTCCCAACTTTTCAAACGCCGTCGGATTCTATTCACTAAATTTTCCCATGAGGATGCTTTTCTGTGATTGATGCCCACACTGATTCCCAAGTATGTAAAAGGATTTTTACTTACTTCGCACATCAAGTTGTCAGCCATAGATTGAGTAAAAGCAGCATCTATATTCAAGCCAAGAATTCCACATTTATGAAAATTTACCTTTAATCCCGACATCAATTAAGAGCATGTGAGATTGAAGAGAATAATAATAATATATATATAACCTCCTGGAGAGGTAGGTTTTTGACTTTGACTTGTCTTTCTTCATTGAGTACTGAGAGTTTGAGATAATGTATGAACTAAGTTAATAAACCCAATAAAGAGGAGAATACATGTTCTACCTTTTTCTTTTTAGGTGATGCGCTTGTTATTGTGAAGTCATTTTGCTACTCTATAGTTAACCCAAATCAATAATTAACCCAAATGTCTATCTTGGTATTTCGCTTTGATAACCATATGTATTTTGTATTTTTATAAGCTTTTGGTAACACTCTTACCAACTCTTTTATTAATAAATTTTTTACTTATCGAAAAAATAATACTAATAATTAACCCAAATGCAAGATACTGAGAGGAATGATTAGTTTGGAGCCTTATAACCCTTGTGAAAACTGAAGAAGGAATCCGTAGAGAATATGTGAATTTAAGGTTTTAGATACATATGTATAACCTTTTAAAGGGATATTTTTTATTTTTGAAATTTTAAGAAAGTGTGTATACAATAAATAAAATAAAAAATAAAGAAACATATGTATTAAATAAAGGGTAAGTCTTGTGTGAGACCGTCTCACATGAGATCATTTTACACTTTTTTAAATAGTTATCATTTTCGCTATAAAATGTTATCACTTTTCATTTATACTATAAATTGTTCATGAAATAACATTATCACTTTTTATGAATTTATTATCACTTTTCAGTATAAAAGTTATCACTTTCTCACCATCTTACGTAAGCCCTTAACGTGAGATGACCGAAAAATGATAACTTCTATAACAAAAAGTAATAGTCCCTCCGTCCCACAACTAGGTATACATTTTTTAATTTTGGTTCGTCCCAAAACAAAATATACATTTCATTTTTTGGTTGATGTGACCCCTACAAAACTATTATTATATCCACATGGCCCCACACAATACACTAATACAACTACCCACTACACACTAAAATATTATTTCTCTCACTTCACTACACATTAAAATATTATACTCCTTAATCTCCGTGTAAAAAGTAAACGTATGTACCTTATTCCGGAACGGATGAAGTACTAAATTAATGAAAAGTGATAATGTAATTTTATGAGTAATTTATAGTGTAAATGGAAAGTGATAATATTAACAGCGAAAGTGATAACTATTTTGAAAAATGTAAAATGGTCTCACGTGAGACGGTCTCATGCAGGACCTACCCATTAAATAAAGAGGGCAACATTTTTTTTTAATTCTTCAAAATAAATAACCTATTTCGGAATGAGTTGATATTAGGTGCACCCGTGTGTATAACTTTTTATTCTATTTTGTATACAAGTTATTCTATTTTGTATATGTATTTCTTAATAATTGTATTATTTTTTTTCACATTAAGTTTTTCATTAAAAAAACTAGCATCCACATGTGTATAACTTTTTATTCAATAGTGTATACATGTTTTTTAATAATTGTATATTTTTTACACTCAATTTTTCATTAAAATAACTAACAATTAAATTGTATACATTTTTGTTCATAATTGTATATCATTTTGTTTACTCCCTCCGTCGGTCCGTCCCATTACAAAGTATCCATTTTATTTTTAGATTGATATGACCACATATGATCCCACACTCAAAACTAATACAACTACCTATTACACTTTAAAATATTATTTCTCTCACCTTAAAATACATTAAATTATTGGAAGATTTTCATATAAATACCTAATTTTTAGTTTAGGTCTCAAAATAAGACCTGACTTTATAAGTGTTTCAAATTAAGATTTAAATTTAGTTTCTTTTCTCAAATTAAGGCATGATTTTTTATATTTGTAATTTTTTCATTTTAAGACTTATCATGAAATTTATATTTTCATTTCAAATCATACACAATAATTTAAAAATATTATTATACACCTTCAAATCAAATCATAAAATTAAATATATGTTATTTTTATTAATGTTTTATATTATTTTATAATATATATTGAATTCGAAAAAAATAAAATTACGACAAGCCTTAATTTGATAAAAAAGGTAAAATTAAGTCTTGAATTGAGACACTTATAAAATGAAATCTAAATTTGTATTATAAGTTTTTTTAAGTGTTGGGTGCAACAGTGCACAATATAATTAGTCTTTCGCAATATTAACTTGTCGGTGAAGATAATGTCATAAGCCGCCGATGCGAACAGAGGAGTGAGAGTCCTAATTAGGGTTTTTGATGATGGGGAAATCACGCCGCCGCAGACCAAGCGATCCACTCAGTGATTTACCCGACTCAACAATTCTTGATATCCTCTCTCTCTTGCCAATAAGAGATATCATCAAGACAACCTTCCTCTCCAAACGTTGGAGAAACTTGTGGACTGTTGAAATTGAGGTTGAAATAAATAAGAGAAGATTTCATTGATCTCGTGTTGTTTTTTTTTTGTTATTTTTACATATTCAAATACAATTCTATTTATAGGCATATGAGGAAACTAGCCAGTAAAAAATAGCTGTTGGAACCTAGGAACTATAAGAACAATCAATGATGGAAGATGGAGGGTGAGAGAGAGCAATAAATTATTTTAACACTCCCCCTCAAGTGTAGGGGTGAATGAGTTGATCACCCCTAACTTGTCTAAAATGTATTTATGTTTTGATTTGTCTAAGGCTTTGGTGAATATATCTGCGAGTTGATCCTTGGTTCCAATATATGGTGTTTGAATCATTCCACCTTGAACTTTGTCTCGAATGAAATGACAATCCACCTCAATGTGCTTCGTACGCTCGTGGAACACCGGGTTTGATGCTATGTGACGTGCATCATTGTTATCACAATACATCTGAATTGCTCATTTGGTTTGAATATTCATATCCTCGAGTAATTGTTTTATCCAGGTAAGTTCACTAGCAGTTGATGCCATTGCCCGATATTCAGCTTCGGCACTTGATCGAGCCACCACGTTTCTTTTTGCTTTTCCAGGTTACTAGATTTCCTCCAACCATAGTGCAAAAACCGGTAGTAGATCGTCGATCGAAGCTTCCTGCCCAATCTGCGTCTGTGTAGCCTTCAATGCTTACATTGTTGTTGTTTTTTATCCAAATTCCTTGTCCCGGAGTTGACTTTAGATATCAGAGGATCCGATCAATAGCAGCTAAGTGAGTGGTCCGAGGTGCCTGCATGAATTGACTAACAACACTCACAGGAAAAGCAATGTCAGGACGAGTAACTGTTAAGTAAATAAGTTTTCCTACAAGTCTTTGGTACATGCCCACATCTTGAAGAGGAGATCCATCTTCTGAGTTGAGTTTAGTATTGGTTTCCATAGGAGTAATAGCGGGCTTAATACCAAGTTTACCTGTTTCCTTGAGTAAATCAAGAGTGTACTTTCTTTGAGAAAGGAATAATCCTTTTTTAGAGTGAGCTATTTCAATTCCCAAAAAATATTTAAGAATGCCAAGGTCCTTGATATCAAAAGTTTGTTTAAGGAAATTTTTGACTTCTTGAATTTCTGTTTCCTTATCACCGGTAATAATAATATCATCAACATAGACTAAAACAATAATTGATGAGTTTGGAGAAGTGCGATAAAATAATGATGAATCAGCGAAACTTTTTTTAAAATTTTGAGAGAGTAATGCATGACTAAGTTTAGAATACCAAGCTCTAGGAGATTGTTTAAGACCATAAATAGACTTGTGAAGTTTGCAAACAAGAGAATGATCTGAATTCTTAAGACCTTGAGAAAGAGTCATGTACACTTCTTCTTCTAAATCTCCTTGTAAAAAGATATTTTTAACATCCATTTGATGAAAAGACCAATTTTTATTAGTGCCTATAGAAAGAAGGATTTTTACAGTGCTCATTTTAGCGGCGGGTTCGAATGTTTCTTCATAGTCAATTCCATAAGTTTGGGTGAAGCCTTTAGCAACAAGGCGAGCTTTATATCTTTCGATTTTTCCCAAACTATCAAATTTTACTTTGTAGACCCATTTACATCCGACTGCCTTTTTCCCTTTAGGGAGATGAACAAGAGACCAAGTATTATTTTTCTCAAGAGCATTTATTTCTTCTTCCATTGCTTTACGCCAAGTAGGACAACAATTAGCCTCTTCGAAGCTTTTAGGTTCAGATTGATTTATGCAATTTAAAAATGCATGATGCTCTTTTGAAATGTTGGAATAAGATAAGAAGTTTTGGATAAGATATGATACCGAATAAGTGACATAGTCTCTTAGTTTGGTAGGCTGCCGAGTTTGTCGATGAGATCTCCGAGGTGAATTAGCTCGAGTTGGGTTTTGGTTTTGATCTCACCCTATCGGAGCATTTTCTTTGAATGGGACGTGATCTCACCTTGCCGGAGTATTTTCTTCGACTATGTTTTCATCATCCTCGAGAGGAATCGTATTGATCAAATCATTATGATGATCCTGAGAAGGAATAAGATCAGTAGGAGCTGAAATAGGAAAAACAAAGTCGTTAGTATCAATGGAGGAGTTATCAATAGAGTAATAAGGATCATTTTCATTGAAGGTAACATCTCTTAAAATATAGAGCTTTTTATTAATAGGATCATAACACTTGTAACCTTTTTGAGGTACTAAGTAACCAAGAAAAATAGCTTTGACCGAAGAAGGACTGAGTTTATCGGTACGGTTAATCTGAACAAAACATGTACATCCAAAAGTGCGTAAGTGGTCAAGACCGACATCCCTTTTAAAAAGAATTTTGTGGGGACTAAGGTTATTGAGATTAGGGGAAGGTCGACGATTGATAAGGTAATTGGCGGTTAGAAGAGCATCTGACCAGAAATATTTTGGAACATTGTTTTGAAAAAGAAGAGAACGAGTGACTTCTAGAAGATGACGGTTTTTTCGCTCCGCGACCCCATTTTGAGCGGGTGTGTAGGGACACGAAGTTTGATGAATAATTTCATTACTTTTTGTAAAATTTTGAAAATTTAAGTTTATAAATTCAGTTCCATTATCCATTCGAAAAATTTTGATGGACTTATTGAACTGATTTTTGACGTAGGCGAAAAATTCTTGAAATTTTGCGAAAACTTCGCTTTTATTTTTAAGTAAAAATATCCAAGTATGCTTTGAAAAATCATCTATAAAGCTAACATAATATCTAAAACTATTATAAGATGTAGTTGGGGCGGGACCCCAAACATCCGAGTGAATCAAATCAAAAATAGATTTTGAATTAGAAGAGGAATTTGTGTAAGGAAGACGTGTGTGTTTAGATAAAGAACAAATATCACACTTATCATGATACAACGAATTAGGAAATATTTTGTTGAAAACTGAATTGGACGGATGTCCAAGACGTTTATGCCAAAGGGACATATCAACAGCATTTAAAGCAATACTAGGGAAGTTAATTAGGTATAAATTATTGATACGAACTCCTTTACCAATCGTTCGTCCCGTCAATCTTTCCTGAAATACAACATCAATGTCAGTAAATATAAATTGACAATTTAATTCAATGGTGATCTTACTAACGGATAACAAATTCAAAGTAAAAGATGGTAAATAAAGGATATTGTCGATCTTTTTAGAAAAAAGATAACTTGATCATTTTCCACGGATTTGAATGGAAGTGTTATTAGCTACTTTAACATTTTGAGAGTTATCTAAAATTAAGGAGTTTTCTAGAAAAATGAAACGATTTCCGGTCATGTGATCGGTTGCTCCGGAGTCAACCACCCAAGCTTTAGAGAAATCAATTAAATTATTATTTGATGAAAACATGCTAGAGTAATTAAAGGATTTTGTATTTAAAAAATTTGGGTTTTGAAAAATTGAAAAATGAGTGGGCCTTTTTTTAGAATTAAAATTTAAATATTTTGGGCCCAATGAAATATTAGAAGGAAATGGACCTGCATCCACTGTATTAGTGGATTGGATTCGAGTTTGGGCCTGCAGGGCTTGAGCAACTTGGGTCACAAGAGAAAATTGATTTGGGCCCAATATATTGACATGTGCTGCAGAGAATTGAGGCCCATTTCCATTTTTCTCTCCTTTTAAACCTTGACCCATCATCACTTTAGGACAATCCACGCAGTGCCCTAAATTTTTCTCCGCCGCAGCCATCACGATTCTCCCGACCATGGTATGCGAGTCAAACGAGCCACCTAAACTGAACGGACCAGCAGGCTGGTGGCGACGGACGACGGCGATAGATGGCAACGAAAAGCGGCTGGGCGGTGACGTTGACGAGCAGCGGACTTCAAGCGTCAGCGATGGTCAGCGGCTGGAGGAGGCGGCTATGGCTAACGGTCTGCGGCTGGAGGCGGCAGCTATGGCTAACGGACAGCGGCCTACCTCCGGCAGTGGCGGAACATCAGCGGTGCTGAGCATTGGGCTGGCGGATCCGACGCGCTTTAGCGTAAGGAAGAGCAGCGGGCTGTGGCTGCCTTAGTAGCGGCGCGTTTCAGGCGGCGGTCCGATCTCCTTGCTTCCCCGCCAACTGATGGCAACTGCGAGTGGCAATGGCTCGGCTGCGTGGTTGCCTAAAGTATACCAAAAAAAAAATTTCTGGGCTTTTAAGTTCCTGCAAAGTTTTTGATTTCTTGTGTGGTGAATTGTTGGGAGTAGGGCTTACTGCTCTCTCCTATTCAGAGAATGATTCAACCTTCTTTAGGACAGTATACCTTAGAAGGGTGTAATGAAGGGTGTAATGGAAGCCTGCAAACAGACTTGATTGAATGAAGAAGAGGTTGAATATTTTTTGAATTGAGACACCTTTTAATGGTGTTTTGTAGAGTTGATTGAAGAAGAGGTTGAACCTCTTTTGAATTGAGACTTCTTTAATGGTGTTTTGTAGAATTGATTGAATAGATAGATTGAGGAAATGTTAAGAGTCAGGATTAATCCTGTTCTGATACCATGTTGAAATTGAGGTTGAAATAAATAAGAGAAGATTTCATTGATCTTGTGTTGTTTCTTTTTTTTTGTTATTTTTACATATTCAAATACAATCCTATTTATAGGCATATGAGGAAACTAGCCAGTAAAAAATAGCTGTTGGAACCTAGGAATTATAAGAACAATCAATGATGGAAGATGGAGGGTGAGAGAGAGCAATACATTATTTCAACATGGACCAACGTCCCCTGCCTTAATTTCATCAATTTCAGTGGTAAGTGCTACGATGACTTCGACGAGGATAAGGTCAGGTCCTTTGTTAATCGGGCTCTTTTATTTTGGAAAGGATCCAAAATCCTGAAATTCAACTTTGTTATCGATTACGAGTTTGATGATACGACGTTAGCGGGTGATATTGATTTGTGGTTGCGTTTTGCTGTGGATCATAACGTGGAAGAGTTGGGCATAAAACTGTGTTATTCAGTGCCGGAGGGAGAATGGGAAGACGAAGAAATAGTTGCATACACGGCTCCGCACTGCCTGTACTCGTGTTCATCGATAACAAAATTATCACTTGTGGGTTGTAATCTTGAATCCATGGATTTCCCGCCTGGAATCACTTCAAGAGCTTGAAAATTGCTGAGTTTTGCTACAGTGAAGACTTGATAAGCCCGAATCATGTTAGGTAGTCCTCTGTTGGAGGAATTGGAGTTGGGAATAATGGAAAGAAATGCGGATTTGAATATCCAGTCAACAAGCTTAAAAATTCTTAAAATTCACAGGTATAAAGATGATTGTTGTAATGTACCACTAATTGGTATGACGCTAAGAAACTGCTGTGCAAATCTCCATACACTTGAAATGTCTGGTATTCTGTATGGCGATTATCTGCTTGAAAATGTCTCATCTTTAAGGGATGTAACTTTTACGTTTAGTGCTAATGTTAGTGGTATGCGGCGTAAACACCGGTTAACAAAGTTGAGGGGTTTAGTTTCACCTTTGGAATATGTGGAAAGACTCGCATTATCATCCTGGTGTTTTAAGGTTTGCTCTCTTTCCATTATCATGGATTACCAATTATTCTTTACACTTTTCTGAATGCTTGATTGTCTTGTCTTATTAGGTGCTAAGTGAGTCTGAAAATCTGATTAGGCCACTTCTAAATGTCAAGTTCTTAGCATTAAGCTTTCTTGATGTTGAGCACAAAAGATTGGTGGATTTTCTTGCGTGTTTCCCTAATCTAAAGATGCTAGTCTTTAAAGTTGAGGGTTTTCCAGAGCAGGATTGCAGCTTTATTGACAAATCCCTTAGAGCCTGAAGAAGGGCTCCCGACATCCTCCTTGTCTCAACTGAAGACAGTTGAGATCCGGGCACCTATTGATAATCCTAAGACGTTTCAATTTATTGTGTTTCTTTTAAACCGTTTTAGCATGCTACAAAAGTTGGTGATTCGAGCCTATGATGAGGTCGACCGGTGTCCTCCAAAGTTTATGTATAAAGCTGCACGGTTGCTGCTGAGCTTGCAGAGATCTTTTCCAACTGCAGAGGTGATTTTGAACTTGTGAAAATGAGGTATTGCTAGTAACCCTCTTGTGACCAGTGTTAGACTGTGGCCACTGCTGCATCAGACAACTGTTTTCTCTAATTTAGTGATCTTTTTAAAACATTGGTGCCGTTGGTAGTGAACTTGTGTCAAGAATATTGCTTAAGTATTTGATTTTCTCTATGGCATTATGTTTAATCTATTAGTAATTTGTGAAGATTTTTGGAATTAATTTCATCTTGCATTGAATCTAACTACATGTCTTCTATGGTTGACGTAGAGTGCTTATAGAAGAGACCATTTGGTGCTCTAAATACATTGTTCTGGTTTCATTAGCTCCTGTGTTTATGGTCCAGTATATGATTAATTGTTATATAGAATCGCGATACATTAACACATCACAAATGACTAAACACAATATAGATACTTGCTTTATGCTTCATTCTGATCAAAAAATTATACTTGAAAAGCAATGAACACAAAATTAGTTAGATGTATAGAATTTGTAAATGATGTTGGTATATAGTTACTGCTAAGAAAAGTGTTCTATTTCCAAGCAATGTATAATTATTATTTATAAATTGCCAGAAAATGAGCTGGCATGATTGCTAGAGAACACATTACTCGGTGTTGGTTGTAATTTGAGAAGCATTCATAGGTTTTGGGATGGATTGTTAGGAGAAACATCAAAGCAAATTGTTTCACCAGCTATCCAACAACTCACATTTTCATTTTGGTGGTTTTTTGTGTAGGTATTGCTTTATGTGAATATGCATTATGTAGCCCAAGTATGTTTGGAGCTATATTCTTTCTTACTCACCTTTCTAAAAAACTCTTTTCTTGCCCAAAATCTTAGTGATTAAACGGAATTATCCTCCAGCAGAAAAAAAAAATCAATTCTGACATCTTTATAGAAGTATGTTGTTGGTATATATGTTTTGTAAAGGGGGTGAAAAGAAATGAAAGAATCATCGCATACAAGTATAATCCTTGAATATAGCTTAAATTATAAGAGATGAATGCACCTATTTTTTTTTAAAAAAATTGATATAGCATTCTAATTTTGCATGTTTATTTATAATTTTTAAAATTAATAGAGGAAAAAAGAAAAGAAAAAGGATAACCTCTAATACAAGTAATTTTACGCAAATAATTATTTGTATTCGAGATGTAAGTTTTATATATATATATATATATATATATATATATATATATATATATATATATATATATATATATATAGTATTCGAGGGTTGAAGGTCAAAGATTCCTTTGAAATGAATATGCTGAAATTAAATAAAGTGATGTGATATTTTATTTAAAAAATGATTTTTTTTTAATTGAGGGCTTAATCAGTAACATACAATAAATTTGGAAAAAAAAAGAAGTTTTGTAAAAGTGGGAGTAGAAAAAGAATTTTACATTTAAATTTGGGCAATATAAATTATGTCCATGGCTTTATCACTTTTTACATAAATACCAACATAATACCTATTCTTTTATAAATTCAACATATTTTCACTAAATTAAAAAAAAAAAAACTCTTTCATACTTCATGAATAATTATTTTTTTCTTATACTTCATAAAAAATTCATAAAATACATGAAATATAAAAACTACGGAGTAATATTTTAATAATATCAAAACCTGTCCCACACAATAAAAAAAGGCTAATTCTCCCGTGCATCTAGGTGCACCCACTTTAAAAAATGTATACAATTATGAAAAAAAAATATTTATGAATAAAAATGTATATACTTTGTTAGCGAATTTTCTATTAATTTTATTAGTTTTTTTAATAAAAAATTGAGTGTAAAAAAATACAATTATTTAAAAAATATATACACTATTGAATACACATATGTGTGCTAGTTTTTTAATGAAAAATTGAATGTAAAAGTGTATGCTTGCACCCTGGTGTAGGGTTGTTACAGTTGTAAACGAATCGAATCGAATACTAAGATATTTGAATTTGAATGATATTTGATTAAACATTTGAATATTCGTATTCGTATTAAATTATTAATCGAATTACGGATTCATATATTCGAAAGTAATAAATGAATTATTCGAACATATTCGAGTATTCGAATTTTAACATACGAAATTGAATATTTGAATTCGAATCCGATTCAAAATTGTAAATTTATTTATTTTAATAATATTTTTTATTTCTTGTACTACTAATAAATTTAAGAAAAAATACTCACTAAATACATCTACGATTAAATTATTAAAAATTATAATTAAATAATTCATATTATATATAAGAATATTAAAATATATATTTTCCTCTTTATTTTAAGATAGTAATAAATTAGAGAGTCACACTGTAGTGTACCAGGTGCACCGATGCACCTAGATAATATGAACCGTTAGATTAGATTCTTATTTAATACTAACCACTAAATAAAATGAAATAATTAATAAATTTTTTAATAACTATCCACAACTCCTTGACATTTACTGTAACGACCCTAATAAATTTATATATTTAAATATGCTTATTCATCCATTTACTTATTTACACTTATCATGTGTATTTAAATAGATATATCATAATTATTTTATTAATTTATATACTATACTTTTAAAATTTGATTGTTATTTATCTTTCTATCTTTTAAATCTAATCCCATATTTTTGTGGGATGTAACCCCCCACAATCCTATGTATTTTCTCCAGCGTATTATTTTCTCTTTATAAGTAAGTTCTGCATCTTTATTTTCCTTTTGAAAACCCTATTCTCTAAATTTTCCCAATTGACGATCAACGCACGTAGCCAAGCCCTTCATACCGTAAACTTGTTACGTCTCAAAATCAAGCGACGAGAAGTTTGGGAATTTGAGGTTCTGCTGCATCAATATTTTTGAACTACAGTCAACTCAATTTCATTCTAAAGGTGGGGAAATTCTTACTTGACTCTATTGACTATTACTGTGATATCTATGAGTTCATACATGTACAGATAGGTCTCATGACCTTTATAAACGAGACATAGGTCTCATGACCTTTATAAACAAGACATACACGAGACATACAGATAGGTCTCTTGACCTTTATAAACAAGACTTTTACTACTTGAATAATTGAGAAATCAGTTATCCAGTACATTTACATTTACATGATCTATGTTACTTATTTGGTATCTGTATGTGGTGTTTAACTTTGACAAATATGTTTCTCCACTGAGCTTGTGGTTTTGCTCACCCCAAATAATTTATCTTTTCAGATGGAGGAGCTGACGTGGTGGGACATAAGGATGATGCTTAGCACATTTGCTATTTTTATTAAGACTTTTTTTATTTGAATTCTGCTAGACTTTAGAATTTATGCATTTTATTTCATTAATTACATTTGGATTTTATTTCACTTAATAAATTGGATCTCTTGAATTATTAAATTTTAATTTCTTTAAACTTCCGCTAAAAATGATTTATTTATTTAAGTATGATGTTTTTAAATAGTTAGAAATTTAGGATGTGACATTTTGGTATCAGAGCAGTTATACGATTCTGTATACCTGTTTTAAAAAAAATGCTAGCATCTATCCGTCACACTACGAGAGCTCCAATGAGGTATGACATTTACAGAAATTACATTTATGCAAGTTTATCATTTTACGAATTCATGTGAGCTTAAAACATTTTTAAAGGATTTCAATACGAATATTGATGCAGTAAGGACAAGTCATTTATAGCACTTAGAGCTTACTAATTAGAATTATTTTATATTCTTAGTAAAACACTTAATGTATTAGTAGCCCGAACTGTCTGCAGGATGCAGGCCAGACGTAGACTTAGAACTCCTCGTAGGAACGCCAATAGAAATGCTAATGCTAATGCTAATGCGGCTGACGCTAATGCTTTGCCGAATTTGGTTCCGAACACTAATCAGAACCAAGCTCCGCCTGAAGTTCCAAACCAAGTTCCGCAACAAGTTCAAAATCAAGTTCCGAGAAATTCCCAAGGTGATCTATCAGAGAAATTTCAGAAGTACAACCCACCTAAACTAACAGGACGTGAGGATCCCATACATAGTAAAAAAAAACTTGAGTAACGGAGCATATGAGCTCAGCGAACTCAATGGCGAGAGTATCAAACATCCATGGAACGCTCAGAACTTAAAGCGCTTCTATGCTTGAACATACTTAACCAAATCACCATGTGCACAAGTTGTAAAGAAAGTGGTAAGACCACAAGATTGTAAGGCCATAATAAGCAAAAGTGCAAGAAATAAAATGCACATTGTACCACTAAAGAACCTACTGCAACATCATAACCCACGAGACAAGTTTTACAGAAAAAACATAAACATAAAGAAACATAAAAGGGGCCTCCCGTCAAGTACCACTGGGACCAACACCGCTAGGCCCGGCACCACCAGTGCCACCCGTGCCACTAGGACCCGCACCATCGCCAGCTTCAGAGAAGTTGCGAAGACTCCTCATCCATGCCACTTCCGCCTCCAGTTGGGCAACGCACTCTCTCTCCCGTTCTAATTCATGCTCGGCCAAATAGCGAGTAACCTCCAACTGATGAACTTGGCTCTCAGCCAAACGTGCTCTCTCCCTGTAAGTTGTGGCCTGAGTATTAGCAGCGGTGATAAGCTGCTCTACCACCATAGCCTGTCGGGTCTCCGTTACCGAAGAGAGCCCTTCAATACGAGTAGAAGCTCCCGCACTAAGGCAGACCCCCGGAGGGATCCCAGATTCCGTCATAAGAAGGAAGCGACACAGGAAAATCAGTGCATGTCCAACACTCACCAAAGCAGCGTTTCTGATCTCATGAGACCCGACACTTTGCAACTAGGGAGACATCATGGGGTTCCATGAATAAGCGGGAATGAAGCCGACTTCCGAGACACTCAGCTCCGATTCAATGGCTGACCGAGCATCACGCATACTCCTCAGTCGTAACAATTCCTCCAAGGCAACCAGAGGAACACCCCCACCAATGTCGCCTCCCGTGGCGCGAGTTTCTCCTGCCGGAGGAGTCCGTTGTTGGGCACCGCTATCAAGCCCTCCTCCCCTGAGGGTTGGGTTGCTATTAGGGGCGAAGAACTTGAGGCTGACTAGTGCTTGGCTGGTCTTCAATCGGATTAATTCAAACGCTGGCTCCCTGGCTAGCACGACGAGTAGCCTCCAGAATGTTCACCTCCAGAATGTCACTTTCTTGTATTTCGGTTTCCTCCATAGGGGCTTTCCCCTTGTTAGATGGGCTAGCGAGTACCATTTCGCCGACGTCCACAGAAACCCTACCCTGAGTCGTCCCCATCACAGCTTCTTCAGTTCCGTCAACGTTGACAGCTACTACACCACGGAGCCTAGTCCTTCTTTTAGCTGCCGCAGAAGTATCTTCGACCACAACCAGACTCGGGTCGGCTTCTTGACGGGGCCTTCGAGGCAGGGGATACACGACCTGATCAGAAAAATATTCGTCAAGGGCAGCATCCCAAGATGAGAAATTATCACTTACCCTTCCCTCGAAGCTTACCGGCAGAGCTCGAGTCAGATCTTGATAAAGGTTCATCCCCGAGAGCCTCTTGTCAGACAAAAGTGATGAGACGTCATGAGGAAGAGTCATCCGGTTGATCGTGTCGAAATCTCGGAGAAATCCCAGAGACAGTTCTTCCTCAGCTAGACGAAATGGAGCTACCAAAAGACATAATGCAGAGAAAAATCACAAGTAGGAAATGGTAAAGGAACAGAAAAAAGAGGCAGTAATAAGGATTACAAGACTTAGGAGTCTGTAAGGCACACGACACGGGTAAATAATTTCTGGGTGGGTCTCGGCATTCGAACCCTCGTACCTAAAACCATTGGCGCCTCCAATACTGCTTACCAATGGAGTTCCTGTTAAATATAGGATGAACGCCTCGCTGCACCTACAGATAGTAATGACCGTGGCAGCCCAGATCGCGAACGTAGCGATAAATATAATCAATATCCCGGGCGGAATGAGAGGGGCATCCATTCTCGTGAAGCAACACCAGCAGACCTAACAAATTATCCCAGGCTGAAGGAATTATTTGCATTGGGGTCAGACCCCAATTGATCAACACCCGGCCAATGACGTGAGCCAGAGGCAGCCTAACACCAGTAGCAAACTTACCCGTATTGAAGGCGGTATGGTCAGGCTCACCACTCCAAGGATGCTCACGTTGCCCGGGGGTACCAAATTCAATCCCAAGATAACTGTATAGGATGAAGACTCCATCTATGTCCTCACTCCGCATACTAGTGGAGTAACCCCTCAAATTAGAGTTAGTTACCGTACGACCCCGACTGGAAGGATGGCTCACACTGTCAGGATCGGCAGAATCATCTAAGTTTACAAAAGAAGGGGAGGCTCGACTTTTAGTCTTGGGGAACATTCACCGTCGCGACAATCTTTCCCCATGAAGAATGGGCTCCCGAGAAATTTTGTAACATGAAGGCGGCGGAATTGAGCGGCAACCGCTTCGTGTCACAGGGGCAGCAGGAGGAGCCCTAGAATTACTGGCCTCTTCGTACTCTTTCGAACTAAGGAATTCTTGCGAGGATCTCGAATTGACTGCCATGAGCGGAGGAATTAGAACAACAAAAAGCAGGCAAATAAGTACGAACAACCCAGAAAAAAGAATAATCGCCATTTTTCACAAGTTCAACAGAAAGAAAAAGTTGCAGAAGGGTGAAAAGTTCAAGTGTGGCCTTAGGAGTTCGCCTAGCCAATTCTTTTTATAGGGGGAGAAGGTGGGGCCCCAATAACTGTCTACCTCCTAGAACTCGAAGATTCCAGTTAAAGGAGAGATTGTGGAGTGTTAAATTAAGACACGTGGACGTGATCGGGCTTAAGATCGTGGGAAGAATGATGTCTGACGTGACAGTTCGAGAAAAAACTGGCGGCGAATATATAGGGGAACCATTGCATTAAATGCCTAATTAATACATGTCAGAACCACTATTAAATACAATGATTGCCATTGAAGAACAAAAATACAAGCCAGGTGAAAACCAATAAAGGAGAAACGGAGAAATTACAAAGATATTCCACCCTAGAATCTAAGTCCCGGCAGGAGGACTAGTCGGAGTAGGAGCAGAACGAGAAGGGCTATTGAGAAAGTCGATGATGTTGACGGCTGAGAGGCCACTCGACTGGGAAAACCCAAAGCACGGAAAAAATTGGACACAAATCCCAATAGAGCCAAGTTCATCCTCTCAGACTCTCAATCTATGCCAGCCGGCAATTCCGAGGCGGCGATACGGGCATGTATAATTTGGCAAAAATTTTCTAGAGGAACCGTCGCGCCAATCCCATTGGCCAACCGCACCGAGTGCGCCAAAGCCTTGGCAAAACCTACTATTTCAGTAATTTTTCTCTCGAAATTGATTAAGGACGAAAAGTCCGCCTCATATTTGTGGGTCAAGGCAGATACCTCAGGCTCTTTGACTTTTAGCTCTTCCTGAGAGTCAGCCAGTCACCTCTTCACTTCGTCCAACTCCTGGACGAGTCGACTTTTTTCCTCCTGTGACTCCTTTAGAGCTTCCTCGGTGTCTCTTAACGATGCTTCACTTGGAAGGAGTTTCCCTCGGCCAGCCTCAACTCCTCCTGAATGGCCTTTAAGGCATCCTCCAAAGCCTTATATTGGCGGACTGTCTCCTCCTTAACTACCACAACCTCTTTCGAGTGTCTCCGCTCTGCTTTCTCCACCTCCACCCTCATCCTGGCTAGATCCGCTTCCCTCTGGCGACACAAAGCAACAGACTGAGCCGTCTCTTGGCCCCGGCGAGCCAAGAGGAGGGACGCCTCTCAAAGCCCGTACGTGATACCCGGTCGCTGCATGGATAAGGTCCTCAGGATTTAAAGCCCCTATAATATCACTTTCTTCTTAAGTGAAGCTTGCAGGGATAGAATCCATTGCTCTCAGCATATATGCGGGAAGAGTGGGTTGATTGGGATTATACGGGTTTGACCCATACAGGCTGCGGAGCACTGGTGGCAAAGAGCGAACCTCCAGAGTAGAGGCGCCAACCTTAAAACTAAGATAAAGGGTCTCGGTCGAAGGTGCTCCCAAGGCGGCCCCATCAGAAAAAAGGCCATAACTGTCGGCCTGAACCCTCTTGCTTGGGGGCTTGGAAGTTCTGCTGATAGGCGCCGACTGATCATCCACAACCATTCCACTAGAACCCTCGGGATGCCGTTACACCATGCGGATGACAGGAGAAGAACAGCCGGAGTCGTGAAGCAAAAAATCCTCTTCACGCCCCCTCCGAAGTGACTATCGCATCATTGAAACCTTTTTGGGGCAAAACATCGACGGGCTCGCTGTTCAAAACATCATCTTCCATAAAATCATCAATTTTTGAAACCGGTATGACCACATCTTCTTGTAAAGCCCGAGGGCTCGCCTCCGTCGGTGAAGATTTATCCACTTCTATTATGTCTATTAAGGCGTCTGGTCTTAAAGCTGCCTGATCAAGGGAGACGGACGACCCCATAGGAAACACTTCCACCACAACGGGGATGTCTGGGTCAACGAGAGAGGTTCCCAGGGCTCCAAACCGACACCAATGGTAGCAGCAACAGTCACCACCGACATGGGAACCGGCGCACCCCAATCTACCATGAGCCCGTACTTCTTCAAGAACTCGTCGGTAATGATGTCGGTGCTCGTCTCCTGAGCATTCATTCTACTATTGACGCTCACTAGTTCCAAGAACTCTTTGGAAGGAGAGGGCCTGGATGAGTGTCCCTATATGAAAATCAGGGTTAAAAGCACGATGACTATACCTCTCGGACAAATAAAAGACGAAATAAGAGTACATACCTCTGCGAGAACGAATTAGCTAGAAGGCCGATGGAACCCTAATTTACGGCGGCTTCCATACACCCGTTGCCCAGCACCACCATTCCTTCCAATTCTTTATGGAGGTAGACTTCCCTGAGAGAGTCAATCCCCGAGAATGGTTGACTCGATAAAACCCTTTGTGTAAATTTTTCTCCGAAGGACGACATAAGTAGTCGATTTCCTTAGGAGACAAATGATGATACCCCTTTTTACAAAATAGGAGTATGAACCCAATTATCGTAGCCCAGACATTCGGAGAAAGCTGATGTGGCGCCAAATTCCAATAGTTAAGAAGTTCTGCTAAGCAAGGATGAAGGGGCAGACAGAATCCTAGTTTCAACATATGGACATTCACTGCCACTCGCCCCTGAGTCGGCTTTCTCGCTTTCTCGTACTCAATCAGCATAATAAATTCCACTCCCGGCGCCACATATTTTGAAGATAATTCCTTGAATTGGGAACGAGGAATGGTGCTGTCTTGGAAGTAGGCCCACATCTTATTGTGGGCCCCATCATGTGAAGCAATACGTGCTCGGATGTTCTCCGAATCTGGCACATCCTCCGTCGTAGCAAATGAAGAAGGTAGAGAGCGAGTCGCCGTCGGAAGCCTTCGGCGCAACAAAGAAACTTCAGTCTCTTCCTGCATGTCTTGCAATGCCCTCTCTAGGGATTCCGATACCTCTTCTCCACCACTTGCCGTCCGACGAGGGTCCAACTGGCCCACGGGATGATCATTGAGATTCATGCTTCAAACGACTAAAGGAAGAGAGTTGACGGAGAATTACGAGTTGGAAGCGGAAACGATGAAAGGGAAAATAGGAATCAAAGCAACGAAAGACCCCTTTTTATAGCGCATCTCCCCAATCAACGTGATCCCTGCTCAGAAAATAATCAATGCGAAGCACACCCAAGTTAGCCAAAATGATGAAAAGGCGCGTCGAAAAACACCCCAAGATCTCGAAACGTTGCTTCAAAGTCCCTAGCCCTCCCAAGACGTCACTTCGAAAATTCAAAATTCAAGATTAGGGCACGCGCGTGCATTGAGAAGGTTCCATCTCCACTCACCACGCGCTAGTGACGATGAAACCTGGGGGCTAATGTAGTAGGACCTCGGAGTTGGGCTCCCATTCTCCCCTGTTCATCCATTGGGCTTGATGGTCCCAAAGCCCAGTAAGGGCCCAAAGGCCCCCAATTTGCGAGGAGTGTCCGCTTCATTGAAGCTACTAGGCCAATTGCCCTAATTGCTTAAGTTACTCTGATATTCCCTGAGATATCTGTGTAGGGAATATCCTAGATCGGATCTTAAAGATAGTCACGAGAGGCTAAACACATTTAATGCTCGCATTGTACGCATATATTGCACAGTGACCTAAACGATTCATCCAGATTCGGATGACGTCAGGTTACCTAATATAAATATGGGGACAACCCACAACAATAAACATTACTAATTTACCCCCTCAGAAAGGCACAAAACTGCCTAGGGGCAAACCTCTCTCCATATTTTATGTTAGCTTAGTACAGATAATCCTTTTGCTATCCACTAATAGCCACATTAACCCACCATTAAGAAGGGATAAAATCTGACGAGCTACACTCTTTCTATCCCGTTAATTACTTTATAATTTCCTTTTTAATTCGTCAAGTACTTCTCAATAATACTTAATTTTTATATATATATTTCACTAACTTTATTCATATTTTAAATTATCTATACGACTGAGTCTGATATTTTTTTTAATTTTAATAATTACTCATTCTATTCCACAAATGTTTGCATTCTTCTCGACATAGAGATTAAGAATAATGATAACTTTTTAGAAGTATTATGATATTTTTAAATAATAAATACTCCCTACGTCCCACCGAAAGATCATCATTTTACTATATTGAGCGTCTCATCCAAATGTCCTTGTAGCTTGTCGGATTTTATCCTTTATTAATGATGAGTTTATGTGGCTGATTTGAGATGATAAAAAGATTATCCGCACTAAACTAACATGAAAACGTGAAGAGAGGTTTGCCCCCTAGGCAGTCTTGTGCCTTTTCTGAGGGGGTAAATTGGTTATATCTATTGCTGGGGCTTGTCCCCATATTTATATTAGGTAACCTGACGTCATCCGAATCTGGATAGATCGTCAGGTTACTGTATAATATATGCGTACAATGTGAGCATTAAATGCGTTTAGCCTCACGCGACTATCTTTAGGATTCAATCTAGGATATTTCCTATGCGGATATCTCAGGGGATATAGGCGGATGCTCCTCGCAAATTGGCCATTTGGGCCCTTTTTGGGCTTTGGGATCATCAAGCCCAAGAATAAAACAAGGGGAATGAGAGTCTAACTCTAAAGCCCTATTACATTAGCCCCTAGGTTTCGTCATCACTAGCGCGTGGCGAGTGGAGGTGGAACCTTCTCGGTGTATGCGCGTGTCCTAATTTTAGATTTTGAATTTTTGAAGTGACGTCTTGGGAGGGCTAGGGATCTTGAAGCGACGTTTCGAGATCTTGGGGTGTTTTTCGGCGCGCCTTTTCATCATTTAGGCTACCTTGGGTGTGCTCCGTATTGATTATTTTCTGAGCAGAGGTCATGTCGATTAGGGGAATGCACTATAAAAAGGGGCCTTTTGTTGTTTTAATTCCTATTCTCCCTTTCATCGTTTCCGCTTCCCACTCGTAAGTCTCCGCCAACTCTTTTTCTTTAGTCATTTGAAGCATGGATCTCGGTGATCATCCCGCGGGTAAGTTGGACCTCCTGAAGATGGCAAGTGGTCAAGAAGGAGTATCGAAATCCCTAGAGATGGCATTCCAAGACCTGCAGGAAGAGACTAAAGTTTCTTCATCGCGTCGAAGGCTTCCGGCGGTGACCCGCTCTCTATCTTGTTCGTTTGCTACGGTGGAGGATATGCTGAATCCAGAGAACATCCGAGCACGAATTGCTTCTCATGATGGGGCCCACAATGAGATGTGGGCTCATTTCCAAGAAAATACTATTCCTCGTTCCCTATTTGAGGAATTATCTTCGAAATATGTGGCGCCGAGAGTGGAATTTATTATGCTGACTGAGCACGAGAAGACGAGCAAGCCAACTCGGGGGCGAGTGACGGTAAATGTCCATATGTTAAAACTAGGGTTTCGTCTGCCTCTTCATCCTTGCTTAGTGGAACTTCTTAATTATTGGAATTTGGCACCACATCAGCTTTCGTCGAATGCCTGGGCTACAATAATTGGATACAATAACTAGGGTTCCTTCTGCCTCCTGTTTTGTAAGAAGGGATATCACCATCTGTCTTCTAAGAAAATCGACTACTTGTGTCGTCCTTCGGAGGAAAAATTTATATAAAGGGTTTTATCAAGTCAACCCTTCTCGAGGATTGACTCTCTCAGGGAAGTCTACATCCATAAAGAATTGAAAGGAATGGTGGTGCTGGGCAACGGGTGTATGGAAGCCGCCGCAAATTAGGGATCCCTCATCCTTCCAGCAAATTTGTTCTCGCGGAGGTATGTCCCTTTATCTTTGTCTTTTGTTTATCCGAGAGATATAGTCATCATGATTTTTACCCTGATTTTCAGATAGGGACACTCGTCTGGGTCTCCCTCCTTTCAAAGAGTTCTTGGAACTGGTGAGCGTCATTAGTAGAATAAATGCTCAAGAGAGGAGCATCAACATTATTACTGATGAACTCTTAAAGAAGTACAAGCTCATTTTGTATTCAGGTGCGCCGGTCCCTTTGTCGGTGGTGAGTGTTGCTGCCCACGTTGATCCTGATTCGGAGCCCCCGGGGGCTTTCCTCGTTGATCTAGACATCCTTGTTGGGGCAGCGGTGATTCCTATGGGGTCGTACGTCTCCGTTGGTCAAACAAAATTAAGGTCAGATGCCTTAACGGACTTAATAGAGGTGGATGAGTCTTCACCGATAGAGACGAGCCCTCGAACTTTGCAAGAAGAAGTGGTCACACCGATTTCAGGAGTTGGTGATTTCGTGGAAGATGATTTCGCCGTAAACCGAGAGCCTGTTCTCGCCGTGTCACAAGGAGGTTTTGATGATGTGATGGTCACTTCGGAGTGAGGGCGTGAAGATGATTTTTTGCTTCACGACTCTGGCTGTTTTTCTCCTGTCGTTCGCATGGTGCAACGGCTTCCTAGGGGTCGTAGCGGAATGGCTGCGGATGATCAGTCGGTGCCTATCAGCGGGCCTTCCGAGCCCCCACGCAAGAGGGTCAGGGTCGACAGTTATGGCCTTTTCTGGTGGGGTCGCCTTGGGAGTGTCTTCGATCGAAACCCCTTATCTCGGGTTTAAGGTTGGCGCCTCTACTCCTGAGGTTCGTCCTCTGCCACTAGTGCTTCGCAGATTGTACGGGTCAAATCCGTATGATTCCAATCAATCCACTCTTTCCGCATATATGCAAAGAGCAATGGAGTCCATCCCCGCTAGCTTAACTCAAGAGGAAAGTTATATTATAGGGGCTTTAAACCCCGAGGACCTTATCTATGCAGCAACCGGGTATCACGTACGGGCTTTGAGCTATTCATGCCAGACGTCCCTCCTCCTGGCTCGCCAGGGCCATGAGGCGGCTCAATCTATTGCCTTGGGTCGCCAGCGGGAGGCGGATCTAGCCCGGATGAGGGAGGAGGCAGGGAAAGCAGAGCGGAGGTACTCGGAAGAGATTGCGGCAGTCAATGAGGAGGTCGTCCGCCAGCACAAAGCTTTGGAGGATGCCTTAAAGTTCAGGAGGAGTTGAGGCTGGCCGAGGAGAAGCTCTTTCCAAGTGAAGCGTCGTTAAAGGCCACCGAGGGAGCTCTAAAGGAGTCAGAGGAGGGAAAGAGTCGGCTCGTCCAGGAGTTAGATGAAGTGAAGAGGCGACTGGATGATTCTCAGGAAGAGCTGAAAGTCAAAAAGACTGAGGTATCCGTCTTGACTCACAAGTATGAGGCGGACTTTTCGTCCTCAATCAATTTCGAGAGAAAAATTACTGGAATAGTGGCTTTTGCCAAGGCTTTGGCGCTCTCAGTGCGGTTGGCCAATGGGATTGGCGCGACTATTCTTCTAGAAAATTTTTGCCAAATACTGCACGCCCGTATCGCTACCTCAGGATTGCCGGCTGCCATAGATTGGGAGTCTGAGGGGATGAATTTGGCTCAATTGGGACTTATGTCTGATTTTTTCCGCATTCCAGGCTTTCCTAGCCGAGTGGCCTCTCAGTCATCTACAGCATCAACTTCCGCAATGGCCCCTTCTCGTTCTGCTCCTGGACTGACTAGTCCTCCTGTCGGGGCTTAGTTTCTAAGGTGGAATATCTCTGTAATTTCTTCGTTTCTCCTTTGTTGGTTTTCACCCAACTTGTATTTTTGTTTTTCAATATCAATCATTGTATTTAATAGTGGCTCTGGCATGTATTAATTACGCATTTAATGCAGTGGATCTCCTATATCTTAGGGGGACAATTATTGGGCCCTAACTTCTTCCCCTATAAAAGAGATGGGCTAGGCGAACCCCTAAGGCCACACTTGAACTTTTCACCCTTCTGTACCTTCTTGTTTGTGTTGAACTTGTGAAAATAATGACGATTATTCCTTTTCTTGGGTTATTCATACTTATTTGCCTGCTTTTTGTTGCTCTAATTTCTCCGTTTATAGCGGTCGACTCGAGATCCTCGCTAGAATTCCTTAGTTCGGAAGAGGACGAAGAGGCCAGTAATGCTAGGGCTCCTCCTTTTGTCCCTGTGACACAAAGTGGCCGTCGCTCAGTTCCGCCACCTCCGCATTATGAAATTACTCAGGAGCCAATTCTTTATGGGCAGGGATCGTCGTGGCGGCGCGTGGTCCCCAAGATTGAAAGTCGAGCCTCCCCTTCTTTTGTGAACTTATAGTATTCCGCCGATCCTGACAGCGTGAGTAGTCCTTTCAATCGGGGCCGTATGGTAACTCTACTTTGAGGGGTTACACCACTAGTATGCGAAGTGAGGATGTAGATGAAATCTTTACCATGTACAGTTATCCTGGGATTAAATTTGGTACCCCCGGGCAACGTGAGCGTCCTTGGAGTAGCGAGCCCGACCATACAACTTTTAATACGGATATGTTTGCTGCTGGTGTCAGACTGCCTCTAGCCCACATCGTTGGTCGAGTGTTGATTAATTGGGGTCTGGCTCCAATGCAAATAATCCTTTCAGCCTGGGCGAATTTGATAGGTCTGCTGGTGTTGCTATGCGAAAATGGATGCCCCTTTCCTTCCTCCCTAGATATTGATTATGTCTATCGCTACGTTTGTGATCCGAGTTTTCACGATCATTACTATCTACAGGTGCAATGAGACATTTGTCCTATATTCAATAGTATTCAATTGGTGGTCAGTATTGGAGACGCCAATGGTTTTGGGTGCGAAGGTTCTAATGTCGAGATTCATTCAGAAATTATTTGCCCGTGCCATGTGCCTTTCGGACTCCCGAGACTTTTAAGTTTTATTACTCTCTTTTCGCTGTGCCCTTATTATTTCCTTCTCGTGATTTTCTCTGCATTGTGCTTTTTGGTAGCTCCGTTTCGTTCGGCTAAGGAGGAACTGTCACTCAGATTTCGCCGAGCTTTCTACGCGATCAACCGGATGACTCTTCCTCATGATGTCTCATAACTTCTATCTGACGAGAGGCTCTCGGGGGCGAACCTCTACCAATATCCGACTTGGGCTCCACCGGTAAGCTTCGAGGAGAGGGTAAGTGATAATTTCTTATCTTGGGATGCTGCCCTTGATGAATATTTTTCTGATCAGGTCGTGTATCTCCCAGCTCGAAGGCCTCATCAATAAGCTGGTCCGAGTCTGGTTGTGGCCGAAGATACTTCCGCGGCAGCGAGGGGGAGGACTGGGCTCCGTGGTGTAGTAGCCGTCAATGTTGACGAAACTGAGGAAACGATGACGGGGTGACTCAGGGTGGGGTTTCTGTGGTCGTTGGCAAAGCAGTACGCACTCGCCTATCTGACAAGGGGAAGACACCGATGGAGGAAACCGAAATACCAAAAAGTGATGCTCTGGAGGCAAACATTTTGGAGGCTATTCGTCGTGCTAGCCAGGGCGCCGACGTTTGAATTAACCTGATTGAAGACCCGCCAAGCACTAGTCGGCCTCAAGTTCCTTGCCCTGACATCAACCTAATTCTTCGAGGGGGAGAACTTAATAGTGGTGCCCAACAGCGGACTCCTCCGGCGGGGGAGACTCATGCCACGAAAGGCGGCATTGGTGGGGGTGTTCCTCTGGTTGCCTTGGAGGAGTTGTTGCGATTGAGGAGTATAGGTGATGCTCAGTCGGCCATTGAATCGGAACTGAGTGTCTCAGAAGCCAGCTTCGTTCCCGCTCGTTCATGAAATCCCATGATGTCTCGCTGGTTGCAAAGTGTCGGGCCTCATGAAATCAACAATGCTGCTTTGGTGAGTGTTGGTCATGCGCTAACTTTCTTATGCCGCTTCTTTCTTGTGATGGAATCTGGGTAATTTATTCCTCCGGGGGTTGACTTAGTATGGAAGCTTCTACTCGTACTGAAGGGCTCTCCTCGGTGACAGAGACCCGACAGGATATGGTAGCATAGCAGCTTATCACCGCTGCTAATACTCGAGCCACAACTTATAGGGAGAGAGCATGTTTGGCTGAGAGATAAGTTCATCAGTTGGAGATTGCTCGCTATCTAGCCGAGCACGAATTAGAACAGGAGAGAGAGCGCATTGCCCAACTGGAGACAGAAGTGGCATGGATGAGGAACCTTCACAACTTTTCTGGAGCTGGTGGTGGCGTGGGTCCTAGTGGAGCGGGTGGCACTGGTGGTTCCGGGCCCAGCGGTGTTGGTCCCCGTGGTGCTTGACGGGAGGCCCTTTTTATGTTTCTTTACGTTTATGTTTTTTTCTGCAAAACTTGTTCCTTGGGCTATAATGTTGCAGTAGGTTCTTTTGTGGTACAATGTGCATTTTATTTCTTGCACTTTTGCTTATTATGGCCTTGCAATCTCGTTGCTTTATCACTTTCTCTACAACTTGTGCACATGGTGATTTGGTTAAGTATGTTCAAGCTAGAATCGCTTTAAGTTCTGAACGTTCCATGGATGTTTGATACTCTCGCCATTGAGTTCGCTGAGCTCATATGCCCCGTTACACAAGTTTATTTTCACTATTTATGGGTCTTCCCAATTTGCACCAAACTCTCCACCACCTTGTTGACAGACTTTTCTCATTACCAAATTTTTGACTGTAAAATCCCTACTATGTACCTTTTTGTTGTATTGGGATTCTTGTCTTGATTTGTATATCGCATGCCTTTCCGCCGCCTGTAGCCGAAGTTCTTCCAATAGATCAAGATTAAGTTCAATGGCTTCCGAATTGGCTCCTTCTCCTTTATGAGACACGCGAAATGTTGGACAAGCTACTTCTACTGGTATGACCGCTTCCCTGCCATACGTTAAGGAGAAGGGGGTCTCTCCAGTTGACGTTCTGGTGGTGGTGCGGTATGACCAAAGGACTCCAGGTAGTTGAGGGGCCCAATTTTTCTTGAGTTTTTCTAACTTGGTATTGAGAGTATGCCTAATCACTTTGTTTACTGCTTCAACTTGTCCATTTGACTGGGGGTAATAAGGTTTTGAGAATAACTTCTTTATCCCAGTCCGTCACAAAATTTTTAGAGCTGCATGCCTTCAAATTGTTTCTTGTTATCTGTCACAATGGCATTGGGTATCCAAAAACGGCAAACGATGTTTTTTCATATGAAGGTTATCATATTGGCTTCATTGATGGTAGCTAGTGCTTCCGCTTCTGCCCATTTTGAGAAGTAATCTACTGCGACCACATCATATTTGACGGCTCCTCTATCGGGCGGGTATGTGCCTATCAGATCAATTCCCCATTTGGCGAAAGGCTAAGGTGCCACAGACGTAACTAACTTAGTAGATGGTGCTCTGATTTTAGGAGAGTAGATTTGACAGCTTTTGCATGCCCTGGCGTATTCGATGGCGTCCCTCCTAAAGGTAGGCCAGAAATATCCTTGCCGGATTATTTTTAACGCAAGCGCTTGACCTCCCGAATGGTTCCCACAGACTCCTTCGTGAACCTCTATCAACACTTTGGCGGTTTTATTTTTGTCCAGACATCTCAGCAGCGACATTAAATATCCTTCTTATACAACACATCATTTATCATGGTGTACCTGGTGGCTCGGATTCATAGTCGCTTAGCTTCCGCTTTGTCTTCCGGCTCCTTTCCTTCTCTGAGAAAGGCCTTAATGGGAGTCATACATGTCTCTTCTTCGTTGATCTGCCAGATTGCCTGATCGCTCGGGCTTCCTGTCTTATTATGCTGACGCTTCCTAATTGTTTGTCATTCTCCGAAATTGCCAGTCGGGCCAGCGCGTCCGCTTGGGTATTTTGTAGCCTGGGAACCCGCGTGATATAGATGTGATCAAATTTTTGGATCATGTCTGCTACTAGCTTGCAGTAGCCGACTAGCTGCTGGTCTTTAGCCTCATAATCCCCCTTTATTTGATTTACCATTAGTTCCGAGTCGCTGAAGATTATCACTCTTTTGATCCCGATTGTTAGTGCCATTCTTATGCTGAAGAGTAAAGCTTTATATTCGGCTTCGTTGTTGGTCGCCTGGAATCTAAACCTAATCGCCGAACAGAATGTCTCTCCGGTGGGGCTTGTGAGTACTACGCCCGCTCCAGAGGCGTAAGTTGTAAACGATCTGTCTACCGACATCTGCCAGGGTTTGTTGATCACTTCTCCCGACAAAATGAGGATGGTGAGTTCTGCTATGAACTCGGCTAGGGCTTGCGCCTTGATTGCCAATCGGGGTACATACTTGATATCGAATTGGTTTAACTCCACGACCCACTTCATCAGCCTCTCTGCTACGTCTGGTTTTAAGAGCACTTGTCTTAGTAGGAAGGATGTTACCACCTCGATTGGATGTCCCAGAAAATAAGGTCTCAATTTTCGCGCGTTCATTACCAGGGCGTAAGCGAGCTTCTCAACTGCTGGATACCTGAGTTCAGCATCACGGAGCATCTGACTCACATAATACATCGGTTCCTGTTGCTTCTTCACGGTTTTGACCAATTCCGTGCTTAATGCCGACTCTGAAGTTGCTAAGTACAGACTGAGAGGTTCTCCCGGTTGTGGTTTTGCCAGAGTTTGTGTGTTAGCCAATATGTCTTTTAATTCTTCAAAGGCTTTTTAGGCTGCAAATGTCCAATCAAAATTTTCTTTTCGAATCACGTCAATGAGGGGTTTGCATTTATCGGATGCTCTGGGCAGGAAGCGACTGAGGGATGCAATCTTGCCAGCTAATCTTTGTACACCCTTAGAGTGCTTGGGAGGCTCCATGTCTTGTATGACCTTTACTTTGTCCGGGTTGGCCTCTATTCCTCTTTCACTTACCATATATCGGAGGAATTTTCCTGCGGATACTCCGAACGTGCACTTTTTAGGATTAAGTTTCATTCCGTATTGTTGTAGGATGTCAAATGCTTTGCTCAAGTGGTGCACATGGTCATTTGTGGCTACACTCTTTACCAGCATGTCATCTACGTATACTTCCATAGTTTTTCACAGCTCTTCTTAGAACATCTTGTTCACTAACCTCTGATATGTGGCGCCCGCATTTTTCAACCCAAATGACATCATTACCCAGTACAATAAATTCCTCTTATTATAGAAAACTATTTTTTCTATGTCGTCCGGATGCATAGGGATTTGGTGGTAGCTTGAATATGCGTCCATAAAGCTCATTAGTTCGTGGCCGGCCGTGGCGTCTACCATTTGATCGACATGCGGTAGTGGAAAGCTGTCCTTCGGCAAGCTTTATTGAGATATGTAAAATAGGTGCATAATCTCCAGGATTTGTTTGCCTTTTGCACTAAGATCGGGTTATCCACCCATGAGAGAAATAAAGCTTCCATCACTAGATTATTCGTCAACAGTTTCCTGACTTCCATTTCAATGATTTCGTACTTTTTGGGGCTGTACTTTCTTTTCTTTTGTTCCACGGGATGATAGGATGGGTTTGTGATGAACCGGCGGCACGCGAGGAATTCGATTAGGGCCCTTCTATGCGGCTCTTTCAGCTGTGACCCGACATACAATTCTAGACCCGAGTTGCTCGGTTTCATCATTATTGCCTCGACCTCTTTGATCGGTTCTCCTCTTTTTTCTTTTCTTTTCTGATCTCGGATCTTTATCGGTTATTGGGGGTATGTTGACTTCCTCATCGTTGAAGGGCCGGAGCTTCTGGTCATTCCCTGACTTTGGGTATATGGTTATCGAGTCATCGGGCAGCGGGGCTTCTTCCAGATTCTTTTCCTCTTCTTGATTCGGTCGCTCCATCATCATTAATTGAAAACTTAGATCGTGGTAGTTGAGCCCGTCTCATTTTTCAATAAACAAACACTCTCTAGCCTTCATTTGGCTGCCTCTAATGGTGCTAACTCGATCGTCAGTGGTTACAAACTTCAGGCATTGGTGAAGCGTGGATGGAACGGAGTTGAACTGGTGAATAAATGTCCGTCCGAAGATGCAATTATACGGTGATGGGAGATCAACTACTTTAAACTCGAGAGTGTTGGGCTTTCACCGCTTGTCTTTCGTCCAACATCTAGATCGATAGATCCGTTTGCATCAGGGACATGGTAATAGCATTACCGAAAGCTCGAATCTCGTCATCGCATGAAGATGTCTTAAGGTGAGAGAGCCCTCCTATGGCTTCGAACGCCTTTTTGAATATAATGTTTGTGTTTGCACCTGTATCGACTAGGCACCGGTGCACCTTTACACCCGAGATCATAGCTGAAATCACTAACGGATCATTGTGGGGGGTTCGCACTTCAGCGAAATCCTCTTCAGAGAAGAATATGTCGGCTTCGTGTAGAGACGGTCAGGGACTAGCCGTGAATACATGTTGGTATCTATCGAGTTCTCGCAATTCGGCTTTTCATTTCCTTTACGAATGAGTAGTGAGGGCTTGTGAAGTTCCCACGTAGCTTTCGCTCATCATGTATACTTCCCGAGGTGGTGTTGGTAGACGGACTCCAGGTCCTATCTGTCCTTGTGGATTAACTGGTCTTTTAAACTATTCGCTCGTCACAATGGGTTGTTCTCCTCTCCACTTTGGGCCAGACACCAGTCGGTCCAACTTTCCATCTTCAAATAATTTTAATAATTCGACCAACAAGTCCCGACACTTGTTGGTGTTGTGTCCGATGGATTTGTGGTATTTACAGAATTTCTTTTTATTTAGCTTGGCTGGATCTGCGTGTATCTTGGGCGGGGGACTCAACAGGTTGGTGTCTTGTATCTTGCCAAATATCTCTTCAGGGGTGAGCTCGAGTACCTCGGTCATTTTCTGGATTTGATCGTCGTGCGGGAATGGTTTGAAAGAAGACAGAGCTCTATAGTCCTTTTCTCTTTTTTCTTTTCTTATCGCCTTCCTTAAGATCACCTTTAGACTTCCTGTATTCTTCGAGAATTTCTTCGCTATGGATAAATGCTTGAGCCGAGGCCATGAAGGCCGCATAACTGCCCGATAACTTCTGTTGGCAGCTAGTCCACATGGGCGACCCTGGGAGCAAGGCGACCGTTGCCAAAATGGTTGATGTTTCGTCCGAGACTTCCTCCGTGTTGGTGCGCTGCTCATTGAATCTCTTCAGGAAATCCTTCAGGGATTCCTTTGGTCCTTGCCGTAGGCAGGCCAAATTCTGCTTCGATTCCTTTCATTGCCCCAAATATGCAAAGTGGGACGAGAAGGCTGTAGCAAGTTGCGCCCACGAGTTGATAGAGTTGGCGGGAAGAGATTCGAACCACGAGTGTGCCTTATCTCCCAACGTCAAGGGGAACATCTTACATCGGTCCTCTTCTGAACATCCTTGTGCGAGTATCCATCCGATATATTTATTGAGGTGCGAGACCGGACTAGAATCGCCGACATATTGGGGGATCTGAGGGATTCATATTTTTTTCATGGTGGCAGTCGCAATGACCGATGAGTGAACGGGGTCCTCCAGACTCCGGGTCAGGGATGTTGGGGGGCCGGTCTCGTTTTTTCTCTCTATTTGATCGAGTCGTCTCCTTAGCGCATTTATTTCCGCATCATGCTGTTGCTTGAGTCGAGTTACGGGATCGTCTCCTGCACTTTATCCAATTTACTCGTGTCGAGACTTCACCGGATCTGGTCTTAGTCGATCTTTGGCACTTATGCTTCCAGTAGTGCGTGCGGGAGATTGACTAGCGACCGAGTTAGCGTGGGACACCATCTTCCTCCGCTGGCCCTTCGTCTACCACCTTCTGGGTCTTTTTTCGTACGTCCTTTTGCCCTACTCGCTGGTGCACTGACCTCTAGGCGGAGTCCGTTATCGCTGTCACTCGTTCGTCTGTCCATCGAGCTTTCCTCAAGGCTGAAACTTAACCTCCAACTTACAGTCCTCTGTCTCGTCGCTCGCTTTCCCTTCATTTCTTTGAGAAGGTCGAAGTACTTTCGACGGAAATCGATTTGCGGGTCGTCTTTTTCTAGATTTGTATCTCGCGGCGGAACCTCTTTTTCCACAGTTCGAGGGGGGTTCGTGTCTTCCTGTCGATGCCGATTGGTAACTGCATCAATCCTGCTGGGGGTGGCTTCGTTCTGTTCATCCACCATTGGACGTGCGATTGGGTTGAGGTATGTTGATGATAGAGATTGGCAAAGCCTCGAGTGAGACGGCCGACTGCGAAGGGGAGCCACCCGAAGGTTCAAGCCGCCCTTCCTCTAGCGCCAAATGTAGTTGTTGGATTTTATCCTTTATTAATGATGAGTTTATGTGGCTGAACTGAGATGATAAAAGGATTATCCGCACTAAGCTAACATGAAAACGTGAAGAGAGGTTTGCCCTCTAGCAGTCTTGTGCCTTTTCTGAGGGGGTAAATTGGTTATATCTATTGCTGGGGGTTGTCCCTATATTTATATTAGGTAACCTGACGTCATCCGAATCTGGATAGATCGTCAGATTACTGTACAATATATGCATACAGTGCGAGCATTAAATGCGTTTAGCCTCATGTGACTATCTTTTTGATTCAATTTAGGATATCCCCTACGCGGATATCTCAGGGGATATCTGCGTATCTCGAGCAATTGGGGCAAGTGGCCTAGTGGTCTCAGTGAGACGGATGCTCCTCGCAAATTGGGGCATTTGGGCCCTTTCTGGGCTTTGGGATCATCAAGCCCAAGAATAAAACAATGGGAATGAGAGCCCAACTCTAAAGTCCTATTATAGTCCTCATTTCCCACTTTTAGTAAAAATGTACCACGTGTGGCCCACCACTCATTACTAATACAATCACCCACTACATATAAAATAAAATAATAATATTCACAAAAAGTAATCGGTGACATTTGGGCGGGACGAAGGGAGTAAATGATAAATATGTTTGGTGTGTTGTGTATGAGTGATTTTTAAAAAATAATAATAATAAAGTGTAGGGGAGAAGAATATTTATTTTTTTAGAAAATTACAAACTTTTGTGACACTGAAAATAGAAAATGTGTCGTTAAATGAGACTGAGATTGAGTATCCTTTGAAATAAGTACTCTCTCCTACCAAATACTCCTATTAGTTATAGATTATTCAACGAAACTTGAACAAAATATGATAAGCAGGCAAGTGAGGAGTGAGTGAGTCTCCTAATTAGGGTTTTGGTGGGTGTTGAAGATGAAGGAATCGGGCCGCGGCATACCACGCGATCGACTCAGTGAGTTACCCCTTTCAATAATTCTTCACATCCTCTCTCTCTTGCCAATTAGAGATACCATCAACACAACGTTCCTCTCCAAACGTTGGAAAAATTTGTGGACCAACGTCCCCTCCCTTAATTTCATTAAATTCACTGATATGTACTACTACGATGAAGACGAGGACTTGGAGGTGGAGAAGGTTAGGTCTTTTGTTAATCGGGCTCTTTTATTTTGGAACGGATCCAAGATCCTGAAATTTAATTTTGTTATCAATCAAGATTTTGGTGCGACGGCATTAGATGGTGATATGGATTTGTGGGTGCGTTTTGTTGTGGATAATGATGTGGAAGAGTTGAATGTGAATCTGAAATATTCAAATAGAGAATGGGAAGATCACGTTGCGAGTACATACACGCTCCCGCAGTGCCTGTACTCGTGTTCATCTATGACAAAATTATCACTTGAGGGCTGTAATCTTAAGATCCATGGTATTCCCACCTGGAATCACCTCAAGACCTTAAAACTTGCTGGCCATTTCTACAGTGAAGACGTGATTAACAGAATCATGTTGGGTTTCTCCTCTGTTGGAAGAATTTGATTTGCGAATAATTTATAGAAATGAGGATCTGTATATCCAGTCAACAAGCTTAAAAAAGCTGAAAATTAACAAGTGTACAGATTTTGGTCCTCATGTACCACCAATTGGTTCAACGCTGAGAATCTGCTGTCCAAATCTCAAAACACTTGAAATGTCTGGTACTCTGTATACTGATTATCGACTTGAAAATGTCTCATCTTTAAGCGATGTAACTCTTTCGTTTTTTGAATATTCTGCTGATGCTAGAAGTGCGCGGCGTGAACCCATGTTAAAAAAGTTTAGGGATTTAGTTTCAGGCTTGGAACCTGTGGAAAGACTCACATTATCTGCCTGGTGTTATAAAGTTTGGCATTTTAATAAATTTCAGTGTTATTAGCCATTTGTTCTACTTTTCTGACTTCTTGATTGTCTTACCAGGTGCTTAGTGCGTCTGGAAATCTCCCTAGGCCACTCCCAAATCTCAAGTTCATAAAATTAAGTGTTCGTGATATTGAACACCAAAGAATGGTGGATTTTCTTCCCTGTTTCCCTAATCTAAAGATATGTCTTTGAAGATGAGGGTTATCCAGTGCAGGATTGCACGTTTGTTGACAAGCCGTTAGAGGCTGAAGAAGGTCTATCGATATCCTCCTTGCCTCAACTGAGGACAGTCGAGATCCATGCACCTATTGATAATCGGGATACATTTCGATTTATTTTGTTTCTGTTGAACCATTTTAGCATGCTATGAAAGTTGGTGATTTCTGCTCGTGACGCCAAGCGGTATCCTCCACTGTTTATGGTAAAAGCTGCTCAGTTGCTGCTGAGCTTGCAGAAATCTTTTCCAACTACGGAGTTGATTTTGCACTCAAAAAGATAAGATTGTCGGCTTTCAATCAAAGGAAAATGAGGTATTGTTAGCCACCCCTTCTGGAAACGGGTGTTAGTGTTTGGCCACTGCTTCATCAGACAAACTGTTATCTCTAATTTTGTCATCTTTTTCAAGTATTCTTGCATTTGGTAATGGACTTGTGTCAAGAATTTTTACTCAAGTATATGATATTCGTTATGGTTTTATGTTCAATCTATTTGAAAGTACATTCCATTTTTCATGAACTTGTGTTATAGAGACCATTGTCCCCATTTGGTGCTCTAAACACTTGGTTCTTGTGTGAATCTTGAATTCATATCAAAGCGATGCACTTACCCTCTTATAAATTCTGATATCAAACATGCCTCTCCTCCAGTTCTTCCATCATGAAATTATCACTTGTGGGTTGTATTCTTCAAATCCATGGATCTCCCACTTAGAGCTTCTTATTTGATGGTTTTTGCTTCAGCCAATACTCGGAAGTCTCGGATCATGTTGGGTGGTCCTCTTTTGGTTAATGGAAAGTAATGAGGATTTGAGATTGGACTGCCCTTGGTTGGGTGAACAACTTAGTCCTCTTCTAGTGGGATAAGGTGCTTCCCTCTTATGAGGGGACACATCCTTTCTAATACGTCTATCCCGACGGTAATAAATGAGTAAAGGGCTTATCTGGGCGAAAGGAGTATTAATGCTTTGTAAAATTAAACACGTTCTATTCATTATTCGCAATAAAGAATTTGAAGGTCTATTCATTTGTAATTTGTAAAAGGCATCTCCGGTCTTTTAATTTAATAAGAATTCAATCATAAATAAATTTGAAGAAATATACAAATGATTTCCCACGTTTTATTCCACGTTCTAGATTGAAACAGGAGTATTTAATAATAAATGATATCTTAAATACAAAGTCTCTAACGGTTAATCTATATATTATATATAAAAGCACTTATAGTCAATTAAAATTTTTCCGCTCAAATTTTGGTCAAAATCTCTCCATAATATCTTTTCAATTTATCGATTCTCATCAATTTCTCCTTAATTTCTCTCATCCCAATTATACTGATTTTCCTTTTTAATGTATGATTTAAATATAATATTAATTTTAGGACAATTTATTTCAACCATCAATTATTTAATTATTTAAAATCTATCACATTTTTTAATTCTAATAATTTTATGTTCAACAAAATAATTAAAATTAAAGATATTTTTTAAATGTTTTTTTATCAATTAACATGTTAAAATTTATTTCAATTTGAGTTAATTATTGAAAAAAATTGGGTTGTATTTGAAAATAATGTTGAGTAATTAAAACCATTATTTGAAATTGTTTATACGTTAACATATGATTATGTAATGAAATATAAATATTAATAAAAATTTTAAAAATGTTGATTTTTTATAATTACATTAATTTGTTGTACACGAAAAACGAATAAGGGTCGTATAACATTGATTCAATTAAATACTATTTAATTCATTACATATAAAGAATTAAACTAAATATACATACCATCACAATATAAACCTCATACATAAAAGGTATTGTGGTATTTTTAAGTAATAAATAAATTATAAAGTATGTTATGTGTGTTAGATGAGAGTGATATTTTTGAAATTAAGGTAACTTTTGAGGTTGTTGGTCAATGTGAAATTTTCTTTTTTGGGTGGTGAAGATAAATGTGGGACGGACGAAAATGGAAAGTGTGAAGATAAATGTGGGACGGAGGGAGTAATTATTATTAAGGAGAATTTATAAATTGCTCCTCGTGAAAGAAAAGAAACTCTTGAAGACGAAAAGGAAAAAAATAAACTCTTTGAATAGGAGAGTATAATTTAAACTTTTCATTCAAGACTTGAAAATCATAAATAAAAATATTTAAAAAATGAATTACAACTTCATTGATATTTTTTTTAAAAAATTTATTAGTAATAAAATAATATTTTCTCCATCACATCGAAATGTTTATTATATTGGACGTCCAACTTAAAGGTTTCATCCATGTGCACATATTTTGCACATGAGACCTCTGCTCAAAATGGAGGGAAAGACATTTTAATACGAAGAGTGAGAGTGAGAGTGAGAGTGAGAGTGAGAGTGAGTGTTAATTAGGTTTCGGCCACTTCTCATTCTCAATAGATTTCTTCACATTCAATTGGCTCCCAATCTCCCAGATGCTTTTAATGCAGTTTTAGGTGCGATTCGGCTCTTAAAGATGGAGAAATCAGGCCGCGGCATGCCAAGCGATCGACTCAGTGAGTTACCTGACTCAATAATTCTTCAGATCCTCTCTCTCTTGCCAATTAGAGATGTAATCATGACAACCTTCCTCTCCAAATCTTGGAGAAACTTGTGGACCAACGTCTCCTCCCTTAATTTCATTAATTTCATTGATATGTACTACAATAACTTCACCGACGACCATGTCAGTTCCTTTGTTAATCGGGCTCTTTTATTTTGGAAAGGATACAAAATGCTGAAATTCAAGTTTGTTATTGATTACCCGTTTGATGGTATGTTATTATATGGTGATATGGATTTGTGGGTGCGCTTTGCCGTAGATAATAATGTGGAAGAGTTGAAAATAAATCTGACGTATTCAGATGAATATAAAGAATGGGAAGATGAAGTAGCGATTAGATATATGCCTCTACTCATGTTCATCCTTAACAAAATTATCACTTGTGGGTTGTAATCTTAAGATCTATAATACTCCCACCTGGAATCACCTCAAGACCTTAAAACTTGCTGAGTTTTTCTATGTGAAGACGTAATAAAACGAATCATGTTGGGTTCTCCTCTGTTGGAAGAATTTGAGTTGTGAAAAATTTATGAAAATGAGGATTTGTATATCCAGTCAACAAGCTTAAAAAAGCTGAAAGTTAACAAGCCAGATTTTGGTCCTGATGATCCAATTGATCCAACGCTGAGAATCTGCTGTCCAAATCTCAAAACACTTGAAATGTCTGGTATTTTGTATACTGATTATCAGCTTGAAAATGTCTCATCTTTAAGTCATGTAACTTTTATATTTTTTGATCCATCGGCTGATGTTAGCGGTGTGCGGCTGTTAGTTTCAGCCTTGGAACCTGTTGAAAGACTCACATTATCAGCCTGGTGTTTTAAGGTTTGGCATTTTCACAATTTAAGCGTTATTAGCCAATTATTCCACTTTTCTGAATGCTTGCTTGATTGTCTTAACAGGTCCTCACTGAGTCTGAAAAACTTTGTAGGCCACTTCCAAGTGTCTAGTACATGGAATTAAGTGTTTATGATGTTGAGCACAAAAGATTGGTAGATTTTCTTGCGTATTTCCCTAATCTAAAGATGATAGTCTTTGAAGATGGGTGTTTTCCAAAGCAGGATTGCAGCTTTATTGACAAGCCCTTAGAGCCTGAAGAAGGTCTCCCGACATCCTCCTTGCCTCAACTCAAGACGGTTGAGATCCGGGCACATATTGATAATCCTAAGACATTTCGATTTATTGTGTTTCTATTAAACCATTTTAGCATGCTACAAAAGTTGGTGATTTTGTGCTCGTGAGTAACAGAGGCGGGGTAATGGAGCATGAGATGTCGAAATCCTCGGATTATTTTTATTGATTCAATTTATATCTCCTCACTTTCACTCAAATTCATGCCATTACGTTAACCAAAATTGAAACCAATGAGCAATTCGCCCAAGTATCATAAGCCGCTTAACAGTGAGGACTGAAGAGCGAGTGTTAATTAGGGTTTCGGGTTTCGGCCACTTCTCTCATAGATTTCATCACATTCAGTTGGCTACCAAATTCTCTCTCAGATGCTTTTAATGGGGTTTTAGCTGGCGATCCGGCTCTTGAAGATGGAAGACTCAACCGGCGACGGTCGATACCCAACTCAATAATTCTTGATATTCTCTCTCTATTGCCAATAAAAGATGTCATCCAGACTACTTTCCTTTCCAAACGTTGGAGAAACTTGTGGACCACCTTCCCCTGCCTTAATTTCACAGATGGGTTCGGGACAGATTTGTACCCGTACAATGATTTGTTCGATCAGAAGGTCAGGACCTTTGTTAATCGGATTCTTTTATTGTGGAAAGGATCCAAGATGATGAAATTGAATTTATTTTTTAACTTCATGTTTGATGGGTCGGCATTAGCGGATGATACTGATTTGTGGGTGCGTTTTGCTGTGAATCATAATGTGGAAGTGTTGAAATTAAGGATGATGTATTCAATACCTGAGAGAAGAAGATGGGAATATGACGAAACACCAACATACATGCCTCCCAAGTGCCTGTACTCATGTTCATCGTTAACAAAATTATCACTTGTGCGTTGTAATCTTGACATAAATGGTGCTCCCACCTGGAATCAGCTCAAGAGCTTGAAAATATTTGAGTTTTGCTACACTGAAGACTTGATAAACCGAAACATGTTGGGTAGTCCTCTGTTGGAAAAATTGGACTTGCAGATAATGGAAAGAAATGAGGATTTGAATATCCAGTCAACGAGCATTATCATGATTTTGATACGAGGCTGTGCAAATCTCAACACACTAGAAATGTCTGGTGTTTTGTATGGCGATTATCTTCTTGAAAATGTCTCATCTTTAAGGGATGGAGGTATGATGCGTGAAGAGCTGTTAGCAAGCATGATGGATTTAGTTTCAGCCTTGGAACATGTGGAAAGACTCGCATTATCTGACTGGTGTTTTAAGGTTTGCTCTCTTCCCATTATCATTTGCCCAATTATTCCTTCCACTTTTCTGAATGCTTGATTGTCTGTCTTGTCTTACCAGGTGCTCAGTGCGTCTGAAAATCTGCTTAGGCCACTTCCAAATGTCAAGTTCATAGAATTAGATTTTGATGATATTGAACACGAAAGATTGGTGGATTTTCTTGCGTATTTCCCTAATTTAAAGATGCTAGTCTTTGGAGTTGAGGGTCCTCTAATGCAGGATTACAGCTTTATTGACAAGCCGTTGGAGCCTGAAGAAGGTCTCCCGACATGAACCTTGTCTCAACTGAGGACAGTGGAGATCCGTGCACCTATTGATGAGCCTAAGACATTCCGGTTAATTATGTTTCTGTTATATCATTTTAGCGTGCTACAAAAGTTGGTGATCACTGCCTATATCCACCAGCATTTGTATTTAAAGCTGCCCGGTTGCTCCTGAGCTTACAAAGATCTTTTCCAACTATAGAGTTGATTTTGAACTTAGATACGTTGTGGTGACACCAAGATTGTTGGCTTTCAATCCAGGAAAATGAGGTATTACTAGCCACCCCCTTTTGGGAACAAATAAGTGTTAGCGTTTGGCCACTGCTTCATTAGACAAGCTGTTACGACATGATTGGTATGATAGAATGAAATAGTAAATGAATGGAATGAATTTAGGAATGAAATAGAGATAGGAAAGGAATAGTGAAAATTTTTGGGAGCGGCTATTTGCACCCCCGAATTGTTAAATGAACCTCAATAATTTATGGAATTAAAATTATGATAATTTGAGAAGATATAAATACCCTTTTATAAATAATAAAATAAAATTAATTATAATTAAGTTTCTAAATGTACCCCGGCCAAATTTCTAAATGAACCCCATGTTATAATTACTAAGTCACGATCAACCCTAAACCCTTTTGCATCAGTGTAGTATATCATGGAACAAACAAAAAATGGAGAATGATGATAATTCGGAACAAACAATAATTGTAAAGGTGGGGTTTAGGGTTTTAGTTCGTAAGAGATTGTATACATAGCGTAATCTGTAATTTTTTATTCTAATTCAACTGCAACAAACAAATAGGGATTAGGATTTATACAGTGGATTACTGCAAAGAAGAGATTCTACGTAGCCTATTAATGCGAACATGCTAAATCGTTTCGTTGATAGTCCGCTTTAGTATAGTGTTCGACGACAACAATCGAACACTTAAATTTGTTCGACGTTTGTAATCGAATATTTGAGTGTTGTTTTCTCATTGTTCGCTTCTTATACCCGAACATCACAAACATTTGAGTGTTGTTTTCTCACTGTTCGCTTCTTATACCCGAACAGATCTACTTGTGTTCGGGTGTAGTGATCGAACACTTTTTTTTGACACGCAATTAAAATTAATTAAAGAATGAATTCTGTAATATTGAAGTTATTCTTGATTATTATGATTAATAGATAAGGATTAATCCCATTTTTTTAATCCGTAGATTAATAGATAAGGATTAATCCTAGATAAAGATTGAATCTCAAAACTCGTTTTCTTCTTTTTTTACGTTTTTCTATAATGTTGTGATTAATTAGTTTTTTTTTTAAGTTTGGGTATAATTAATGAAAAGGTTAAAGTTGTCTTTATATGAGGTGTAATAAGTAATTTAAATATGTAATCTTTAATTTCAGTGGGGTACGTTTAGTAATTGAGGTTCATTTAACAATTTTGGGGTGCAAATAGCCACCCCCAAATAATAATTATGTTGATTGGTATATTTAGGAATAACTCAGTAATGTAAACTATAATCCTTGGTTGATTCCCATAGCATGATTGGTATTCTTATAACGTAAAGTTAGTATTGTGTTATTTTATCTTAATTGACCAAATTATTTTTAATACATATATATTAAAAAGTTGTATTTAATTTGATTTAATGCTAACATCTTATAAAATTAAACAAAAAAAAACGTAAATATATTTTTAAAATACATAATATTAGCTTAAAATTTATATTCATAACATTTCATTCTAAATAATAAATATATATTTTAATCCATTAAAACTATACATTACAATATAATAATAGAAACATCGATATATAATAGCAAAACAAATTCTAACAACCAAAATTATAAGTTAAACATAGCATAAATTAAATTATATGTTCAAATATTACCACAAACCAACATCTAAAATTATTAAATTAACATGAAAAATATCCAATAATTCAATTCTACTGGGGCTTAAAGTTCATAAACGTAACATGACTCAATAAGTTTTTTCAACTAAAATTTTAATAAATGCCTTCAAACATCACCATTTAGAATAGCTCTAACCAATTCCTCTCTACCTTCTTTAGTCATGCTAAAAAAGACATCGATCAATTCAGTCAGTGCTTTTTGATAATTTACCCCAATACCAACTATAAAACATAAGGCATGTATTGAGGGATAAATGATGCTAAATGCGTTCTAAATATCCTGTCTAAATAGTCAGATAAAGACTTTGCAGACCAAAAGGCATCTAAGACTCATAAATTTCAGTAAAATAGTCAAATTCAAGAACACAAAAGAAAACTAACAAAAAATACGACAATCACACAAACAAAAAAGTGAAACAGATAATCCATGTATTCAGATTAATTGAATCTAAATAATCATTTAATTCAAATTTCCTAAAAATCTATCATGGTACGTAGCAATTCAGGTTTTGAAGAATTCAAGTAAGACGCGTAAATGAATTCAAGTAATAAGAAGAAATGAAAAAGGGAAAGAAATTATATGCACGCACCTTTGATGTTCAGAATTTGTTCATCAATTCCTCTGTGTAGTGTTTCCTCTGTGCGCAAGAACAAGAGATTCTCTTCCCTTCTCCAGTTTTCTCGATAAAAATGAGTTGGCGTATTTTGTACTGTGATTTGTAAAGGCTAGTATTGTAATATAAATATTATATTATATAACAAAAATAAAAAAATTGATTCCTTTCGGAATAGGAATATGTAAACCCACGGGGTGTGGGATGAATCATGATTCCCTATTTTAAGGAATTCTAATTCCTTAAGGAATCAGGTTTCCCATAGCGTGACTTTAGGAATCAGATTGGGAATGATAATTTCATTCCCAACTCATTCCATTATACCAATCATGGTGTAACTCTTTTTCAAGCATTCAGGCCGTTGGTAATGGACATACTGCTTAAGTATTTGATTTTGTTATGGTGTTATGTTTAATCTATTTGTAGTTTGTAAAGATTTTAGGACTTAATTTTATCTTGCATTGACCCTTATAGATAACTTACCCATGTCTTCTAAGGTTAATGTAGAGTGCTTATAGAAGAGACCATTTGGTGCTTTAAACACTTCGTTCTTGTGTCGAAGGCTGAATTCATATTAAAAAGGTGAACTTACGCTCATGCTTTCTATAAATTCTGGCAACAAATATTTGGGAGATGTTTTCTTTGATATTTGGTGTCTTAGCTCCTGTGTATTCGGACTAGTATATGAGAAATTGCCATATCTTTGTTGATTGAAGTAATTTCCTCCCCCTTATGTTAATAGAATCGCGATACATTTAACACATCATAAATGACAACACAATATAGACACTTGCTTTATGCTTCATTCTGATCAAGTAATCTATATATAGTCCCTCCGTCCCATCCAAATGGTTTCTTTTTGCCATTTTGGTCGTCCCACCCAAAGGGTCATCTTTCATTTTTTACATACATGAGACCCCCTCTAATACAATTAAAATATGGAGCCTACACTCCCACTAATACAACTACCCACTACACATTTAATATTAATACTCCTTAATCTACATGCGAAAAAGCAAAAACTACCCTTGCGCCGGGACAGAGGGAGTATATAAAACCACATGTGGTTAACCGAGGTTTTCCCGCTTAAAACCTTGGTCAAATCTCTCAAATAAAATTTAATCAATTTATCGATTCTCTTTAATCTCCTGATCAATTTCTCCCATCATAATTATATAAATGATGATTTAAATATAAAAATTATGTTACGATAATTTATTTCACCAATTATCTATTATATTCATTTTCCTTATTAATGTATGATGAGTTAAATATAGAAATTTTACATTTGGAATGATTTTTGTTATATAAGATGATAATATTTCAACTGATGGTCTAACATATAATATATATATATATATATATATATATATATATATATATATAAAAGCACATGTGGTCAAGTTTTTTTCCCGCTCAAACGTTTTAGTCAAAATCTCTTTTTTATTTCTCATCTCTCTCAATTTCTCTTTAATTTCTCGCATTAAATATGGTAGTATTTCTCGCATTAACGTTAGATATTGAGTTTTCCTATTTTATATGTTTGACATATATGGTAGTATTTCTCAAGAGAGATTTTAGACATATATGGTAGTTTTACTATGATTTTTGGAGTATTTCTTATTTGTATTATTTATAAATTAATTAATGTCATTTTTTTTATCAATTTATGCTATACATATTATTATTATTATTATTAACAAGTGTTTATAAATTTATGTTTTTATTTTTTAAAAATCAATTTATGTCATACATATGTGGTATATTTTATGGAGTATATATGATCTGGGTTAAAAAATATAATATTTTAGGGTAGATCTTATGTCAGACCGTCTCACATAAGCCCTTACGTGAGAAGGATAAACAATTAAAAAATTATTATTACTTTCGTAATAAAATATTATCACTTTCGCTATAAAATGTTATCATTTTTTATTTATATTATAAATTGTTAGCTTTTCGTTAGTGATGATATCACTTTTTACTCACGAAAGGGCTTGCGTGAGACGGTCTCACACAATCTTTGTCAATATTTTAATATATAGTGGACAACTTTTTAGTATTGTGTGGGGTCCCATGGAGATATATTGATTGTTTTGTGTGAGTCTCATTTACCAAAAATATAAATATAACAATATTTGTGGGACGCACTATTTAGTAAGATGTGACAACACTTATGGAACGAAGGGAATATATATTTTTAATACAAATTGGGTGGGATGAAGAGAATATATTTGTTTAATTTTTAAATTATAAATTAATGCCATTTTTTAATACAAAATTATAAATTACTTTTTGTCTTTTATCCATTTATGCCATACTTATTATTATTATTAACAATGAATTATTTGTTTTGTTCGGTTGATGCAACCGAACAGAACAAAGAATTCATTCATTTTATGTGTTCGGTTGCAGCAACCAAACGAAACAAGATTTATGATTTTTTAAAATATATATAAGATAACAGATAAGTTTTATAGATATCATCGATCTTTAAACAAAAACTTGCTTACTTTAATTGGAGAGGAATCACCATCTTTATTTTAAGAAAGCCGAAAATTCGCAAGTATGACCGTCATTATCGTAAGTTTGATACGGGGCTGAGAATCTGCTGTGCAAATCTCAACACACTTGAAATGTCTGGTGTTTTGTATGGCGATTATCGGTTTGAAAATGTGTCATCTTTAAGAGATGTAAATTTTAAGTTTTATGAATCATCTGCTGAACCTATGCGGCCTGAACAGCTGTTAGCAATCTTGAGGGATTTAGTTTCAGCCTTGGAACATGTGGAAATACTCGCATTACCAGCTTGGTGTTTTAAGGTTTGGTCTCTTCCCATCATTGCCAATTATTCCACTTTTCTGAATGCTTGATTGTCTTACCAGGTGCTCACTTAGTCTGAAAATCTGCTCAGGCCACTTCCAAATGTCAAGTTTATGGAATTATTTGGTGCTGATGATATTAAAGATTGGTGAATTTTCTTGTGCAATTCCCTAATCTAAATATGTTTGTCTTTGAGGTTTGGGGTTTTCTAGAGCAAGATTGCAGCTTTATTGACAAGCCGGTGGAGCCTGAAGAATATCTCCCAACATTCTCCTTACCTCAACTGAGGACAGTTGAGATCCGTGCACCTATTAATAATCCTAAGACATTCCGGTTAATTGTGTTTCTGTTATATCATTTTAACATGCTACTCCCTCCGTCTCACTAAAGATGTTACATTTTTTTTGGGCACGGAGATTAAGGAGTATAATATTTTAATATAAAGTGAAGTGAGAGAAATAATATTTAATGTGTAGTGCGTAGGTGTATTAGTTGTGTGTGTGGGTCCATGTGAATATGTTAATATTTTTTGTGTGGGTCATAGGCTTTAAATGAAATGTAACAACTTCTGTGGGACGGAGGGAGTACAAAAGTTGGTGATCTGTGCCTATTACCTCCATGATCCCTATCCACCAGAATTTGTGTTTAAAGCTGCGCGGTTTCTCCTGAGCTTGCAAAGATCTTTTCCAACTACAGAGTTGATTTTGAACTATGAAAAGTTGTGCTGACACCAAGATTGTTGGCTTTCAATACAGGAAAATGAGGTATCACTAGCCACCCACTTTTGTGAACGAACCAGTGTTAGCGTTTGGCCACTGCTTCATTAGACAAACTGTTAACTCTTTTTCAAGCATTCAGGCAGTTGGTAATGGACATTTTGCTCATGTATTTGATTTTGTTATGGTGTTATATTTGTAGTTTGTAAAGATTTTAGGAATTAATTTTATGTTGCATTGACCCTTGTAGATAACTTACACATGTCTTCTAAGGTTAACGTAGAGTGCTTATAGAAGAGACCATTTGGTGCTTAAACACTTCGTTCTCGTGTCGAAGGTTGAATTCATATTAAAGTGATGCACTTACGACTCGTGATTTCTATATATTCTGCCAACAAATATTTGGGAGATGTTTTCCTTCGGACTAGTATATGAGAAATTGTCATTTCTTCGTTGATTGAAGTAATTTCCTCCCCCTTATTGTTATATAATCGCCATACATTTAACAAATCATAAATGACTAAACACAATATAGACACTTGCTTTATGCTTCATTCTGATCAAATAATACTTGAAAAGCAGTGAACACAAAACTAGTGAGATTTATAGAGTTTGAATGATGTTGGTATAAGATTACAGCTAAGAAATGTGATTGATTTCCATACACTGTATATTATCATTTATAAACCAGGAGATGAGGTAGCATGATAGCAAGAGAACACATTACTAGGTGTTGGTTGTAATTTGAGAATCATTCGTAGGGTTCGGGATGGAATTGTTAGGAGAAAACATTATAGCAAATTGTTTCACCAGCTATCCAACATGTTGAAAAACACTCATTTATCATTTTGGTGTTTTCTGGTGAGGTATTGCTTTCAATATCTACCCTGTCTTGCTGTTATGGTTTGAAGAATACTTTGCCCTTAATCGTATTAGGGTATACAAGTGCATCAGCAGTAAGTAAGTTGATAGATTTTTGTTAATACATAGTAGCATTTTCATGGAGACGAGACTTGATAGACAGACGTACTTGTTTGTAGTTGCGGAGACACTGCAGAGCATGCCAAGATCCTCCCCTAATGCAAAGGTGATTATCGACATTGAAAATGATGACTGAAATTGTTTGCTCGCCACCCTCTTCCGATTGTGGTGCAATCATGTTTGTTGTTTTTACATGCTAATCTTGTGAATCCTTCCTATAACATGATTTGCATACATTTTCAATTCACAGTTGTGATTTCATGTTTTGTACTTGCATATTATGGTTCAACTTTTCAGACAGGTGATATTTGAGAAATCATATGCAGTTTCCAGACTTGGTTATTGAATTGTGTGCCTAATATTGAATTCAGAGTATGTAGAACTTTTCATATTTGTTCAAAATTGTTTTATTTGAATTACTTTGTGAGTGAAAATTTGGGTTGTGAGGGTTCCAAGTTGAGTCATTATTATGAAAGTTCAACCAATTTGTTTTAAATAATCTATATGTCATTTCGAGTGAAGAAGGATTGGTTTTAAGATTTTGAGTTGCTTGCAATATTTGTCATCAATTTGAATATATATTTGATCAAATTAATTTAAGCAATGTATTTACCCTCCCTCCTTTCTATAAATTTTCCCAACAAAATATCGAAAGACAACTTCTTGCTTGTTATAAAAAAAATTGTCATCACAATATTGGATACTTGCTTTGTGCTCAATTTCGATCAAAATTAGTGAGATACAGAGTTTGAATGATGTTAATTAGTATTAAAATACAGCTAAGAAAAGTGTTCGATTTCCATGTGATGAGTTTTGTTTTGTTTTTTTTTTTTACTTTTCTCTTTTGCCATTGAGTCTTTAACCAAGGTTTCAACTTGTATTTCATAAATGACACTCTCTTGCAGGGGCAGGTAAAATATGTTTGGTAATAACTGTGGCGAAGTTAGTCCCCCAAATTCAAAATTTACAATTTATAAGGTCCACCCTAAGCCTGCCTCCATTCTTCCTATTTTGCATCAAATCAAGTCTCGATGTTTGTGTTTATTTACTTTTTTTTTCTTTTTAAATTTAATTTTAGGGATATAATTGTTATTTCAACTTATACTCCCTCCGTCCCATAAACAAATTCACACTTTCTATTTTTGTCCGTCCCATAAAAAAGTTCACACACCCCAAATAAGAAAATACACACAAATCAATAACTCCACAATACACTTTAATTTCAAAATTGTCACCCCTTTACAACTCACATAACTTACTTTATAATTTATTTATTACCTAAAAATACCAAACTACTCCCAAAAAACAACTTTTCCTTAAACTCTATAAATACCAAACTACTCCCAAAAAACAAAATTTTCTTATACTCTGTATCTACAGTAACTGTGAACTTCTTTATGAGACGGAGAGAGTAATTTAGTAGTATATTTTAGATCTACTTATTATTTACTCTTAGACTTTAGAATAAAAATAAAAATGATTAGATTTGCCTCACAATCCGCCTCACAAATACTCGTTTCACAAGAGAGTATTCAAGTATACTCCCTTTATCCTATTTTGTCTAGTTGGACCCACACAAAATAATTTTTTATTTCATGTAGGGTCCACACACAACCATAATACAACTAAACACTTTAAATATTACTCCCTCTGTCCCAACTTCAACTTCACACTTTCCGTTTTGGTCCGTCCCAAATTCAACTTCACACTTCCATAAAAGGAAAAAACAACAAACTAATATCCCTCTAACATACTTTAATTTCAAATTTGTCATCACCCTTTTAACACACATAACATACTTTATCATTTATTTATTACCCAAAAATACCATACTACCCTCAAAAGTAAGTCAAAAAGTGACTTTTCTTAAACTCTGTATCTACAGTAAACGTGAACTTAAATTTGGGACGGAGGGAGTATTTCTCTTACCTCACTATACGTTAAACTATTATATCTCTTAATCTACGTGCAAAAAATAAACGTAAACGTTAACACGTTACACGGGACGGAGGGAGTATATCCTTTATAATAATATATTTTACATTCGGAAACACAAAAGACCAGCTCATATCGTCTCAAAAAGTACTTTTAAATATATACTCCCTCTGTCTTATAACAGCTTTCATATTTTCCTCATTTGTTTGTCCTACAATAACTTTCACATCCCAAAAGAGGAAACTAAAATTTTATTCAACAACCTCAAAAATTATTTTAATTTAAAATTTATTACTCTTTTTTACATTTATAACATTATTTTACACTTTATTTATTTATTACCTAAAATACTAAAATGCCCTTAAAAGTCAATAAAATTAGTAAAAAAAATAATTTTTCTTAAACAACATGAAACGGTAGATGTGAAAGTTATAGTGGGGGCGGAGAGTATTTTTTATTTATTATTATTATATTTATCACTACATTTTTTTTAAATAAATAAATAAGGGAGCAATAAACTAATAAAGTCACTTAATTAGTTAGTTATTCTTTTCTAGACTGACATAAGTTAAAGAAAAAAAAAAGTGATTTTTCAGGCAATTTGTGAAGGGATGAAACGAGGGACGAGTGTTGTTTGGGATTTTGAGTGGATGGTTGATTAATTGATTTTCCAGGTAATTCGATGGGTAAGGTTTTTTACTTTTTTAGGGTTTGGTTGTTTTGTTTCATAATTTTTTAGTGTTATTTATTAGATTCGTTCGAGTTGTTGGTAGCAATTCGATTGGAAGAACTATGAATGACATGGATGATTTGGAGTCTGAAGAATCAGATTATATGGATGATGATATGGAAAGTGAAGAATCAGAAGGCAGTGAGGGCGTGGATCGACTCAGTGAGTTACCCCAATCGTTTAATTTTCCATATCCTCTCATTCTTGTCGATGAGAGATGTTATCAAGCCAGCCTTGTCTCAAAAAGTTAGAAAAACCTGTGGACTACCGTCCCCTGCCTTAAATTCATCGACGGCGGCGATGGGAAGGGTATTGATGGTTTGCGAGATTTTGTGAATCGTTCTCTGATGTTGTGGAGAGGAAACAGAATTCTGATATTCGAAATTTTTATCGACTCTAAATTTCGTTATTCATTCACTCATGATGTTGATTTGTGGGTGCGTTTTGCTGTGGACAAAAAGGCAGAAGAGCTGAGTTTACGTTTGAATTATGATAAGTATAGTTATGAATTCAAATACAGCCCTACTCGACGCCTGTACTCGTGTTCATCACTAACAAAATTATCACTCTTGGATTGTAATCTTCGAACTAGAACATCACCGGCCTGAAATAATCTGAAGATTTTGAGATTGGATAGTTGTAACATCAGTGACCGCACAATGAACCAGATTCTGTTGGGTAGTCCTCAGTTGGAAGTTTTGGACTTGAGCCTAGTTCGGAGGAAAGAGAAGTTGAATATTCGGTCTACGAGTTTAAAAAAGATGAAAGTGAAGGTCGAGGATGTGTATAATAAGAAACAGTGCGGAATGCTGAGTATCCAGTGTCCAAATGTTGAAACATTTGAAATTTCTAGTGTTCTCTATCACAAGTGTTTGTCTTTGAAGGCCCCATCTTTAACTGAAGCAGCTCTTTGGTTCTGTAAATCAGTGAATCAAGAATATGGTACGAAAGAATTGCTTGGAGAAACATCGAGGCATATGTTTTCAACTATCCAACATGTGGAAAGACTGGGATTATCATATTTCTCTCTTCAGGTTTGATTTTTTTTAGATGAGTATGATAATGGTGTTTGAATTTTTTTCTTGATATGGATAGAATCATTGATGCAAAATTGTTTATTCTGGTTCCTTATATTTTTTTTATATGTTTATGAGCTAATGGTGGTGGTGGTATAGCTTTACGAACCGATTATTTATTATGCATGCTAGGCAATTGACTCCTTACTTTTGTTCAGTATAATCTTTTGTACATTAGGATTTAGATACTGCTGGTTTTGTCCTTAGTTTGGCAAAGTTGGTTCCATTTTTATGAATTAAATGCTTTTATTGTGCATACGAACTTGTTCTAGTTCGGTGATGTTTGTTTTGTGTTTATGTGGGGTTTGAAAACCAATTGTATGTTTGTTTTGGGTTTAGGGTAGGGTAGTAAGAAAAGAGATGAGAAATGAGAGATAAGAGAAAAAGAGTATTGGTTGAGGAGAAATGGTGTATTAAAGGTGAGTGTGTTGATGATTATAAGATTTGTAGATATGGGGTGGTTTTTTAAACCTCTAAGTGTGGATTTTATAAACCAAAATTTGGATTTGAAAACTGGAAACAAACATTGGAAATTTATTCACTGGGGCTATGCATAAGACAATCGTTACATAATTAATCAGAAGATTTAGAGTGAACAATACGACACTGCAATTCAGGCTATCCACTTTGGTAATCTCTGCAGGAGAGGGGCTGATTAGGTTTAAATTGGAGTTTATTCACCAAAGGATGATTTATGGTGCGAGGGCATCTTCTTGAATTAGCTGGAATTTTATTTTGGTGGGATTTTGTTTTGTTCGTTTATATGAAAATTTCCTTTACTCTGTGTGTGTGCGCCAGAATCTCAAAAGCTTGCAGAAATGCATTTGCAATCGACCATGAACTTTCGTTACTCACAACGTTTTAGTTCCAAATCTATTAGTTGTCATATGGCTTGATGTATGAATTCGGATTATCACTCTTGTATTTGATCTAATTTAAATCTAATTAAGATGTGTCTGATATTCAAATCTTTGTCAAGCACAACTATGAATTTTACCCCTATACCAATTCCCGACCTCTAATACCCAATCTTATTAGAGCTAATGTTCTCTCAATGCAATCTATCTATTGTCATGCCAGGTGCTTGGAGAATCGCAGAAGCAACATTTGTTTTTACAGTTACCAAATGTCACGTTCTTAAAACTCCAGATTGGAGGATGTATTGAACCTGGTGCCATGATGAATCTTCTTATGGTTTTCCCAAGTTTAAGGATTTTAGTCATTGAAGACCACAAGGATAACCTCTTTCCCAATAAAAAGAAGTATTTGTAGTTTGAAATGAATCTCTCCAACTCATTTCTATTGCAACAGAAGACAATTGAGATTATTTCAGATTTCAAGGATTCTTCAATATTTCGGTTCATAGTGTACAAACTTGAAATTACATCTGTGAATTCAAAAACATATGCAATCATACTACAGAGAGGATTCGCGAGATGTGTGTGGAAAAACATCGCCAAATGATTGCACCACAGTTAGAAGAGGACAGTGAGCCAACAATTTTAGAAATGATCACTTGCATTTTTTAAAATAACCTTTGCATTTGGGGAGGATCTTGGCATGCTCAGCAGCGTCTCCATAACTACACGCAAGCGCCTCTGTCGAGCAAGCATCTTCTTGTTCATCTGGATCACCAACTTCTCCAGCAAGCTACCATGTTTCTCAGGCAGATGATATTTGAGATATCATATGCAATTTCCAGAATTAGTTATCTGAACTGTTGATGCTAATATTGAATTGTGTCCTGATTTTGGTTCAGATTATGTACAACTTTTGAAGTGTCATTTGATATTTGTTCAAATATTTTTATTTGAATTACTTTTCGAGTGAACATTTGGGTTGTGAGGGTTTCAAGTCGAGTCATTGTTAAACACAAGCAACTGCCAACTAATTAGATTCAGATTTTATATTTGTTGCCAGGTAATCTGTTGAATAAGTTTTTCATGGTTTTGATTTTACAGTGTTGTCCACTTATTTCTCTGCAATTATTCATTAAATGCTTTTGAATTTTGGCTGCAATTACGTGATGGAAGAATCAGCCGTAGTAGGCAGTGAACACCTGGATTGACTCGGTGAGTTACCAGAGTCGTTAATTCTTCTGATTCTCTCGTTTTTGCCTATGAGGGATGTTGTTCGGACGACGCTTCTCTCAAAACGTTGGAAGAACCTGTGGATCACCGTTCCCTGTCTTAATTTCACCGACTACATGAAGTTGGATAGTTATTACTATTTCCGAAACTTTGTTAATAAGGCTCTGTTGTGTTGGAAAGGAAGCAGGATTCAGAAATTCGAATTGATATCTTCTCTAACACTTATATGTTTGATTCGTCTTGGCTGATGATGTTGATTTATGGGTGCCTTTTGCTGTGGAAAATAATGTAGAAGAGTTGGAGATAATGAACATGTATTAAGTGGTCTGCTGTGCTTAAACTCCTGTTTATCGCTAAGAAAATTATCAATTATGGCTTTTGATGTTCGAGTTCACGAATCTCCGGCCTGGAATTACCTGAAGAGTTTAAGAATTGATCATATTAACATTTTTGAACCTGCTTTATATAGAATTCTACGGAGTGTTGGCTATTTGGTGTCCAAATCTTGAAACTTTCAGGAGATCTGCATTCGGAGTGTTTGTTCTCAGATGTCTCGTCTTTAACTGATGCAACTCTGGTTATGTCATTTGAATGGTTATGATGATGAGTAGAAAGAATGGTTAGGAGAAACATTGAGGGAAATATTCACAACCTTCATACAAGTTGAAAGAGTAGCATTATCATGCTTTGCTGCTGAGGTATTGTTTCTTTTTAATATCTACTTATGCATGTTTTTCATTCAGGGTATTGATGAGTATAATGACGTCATGGCTGCATAGATATTTGAAAACTTACTCGATATGTATAGAATCCTTAAATACATAACGTTTGTTCATTTGGTTATTATGATCGCCAACATTGAATTCTTTACTATTGTTCGTTTTAAGCCTTATGCATTAGTTTGTAGATACTACATGATTTGTCCTTGGTTTCACAAATATTTGCAACATGGCAGACTTGGTTCAATGCAAATGAATTAAAGTCTGCAACTTGTAAATTGAGATGCTGCTGCTATTGTACATTCAAACTTATAATAGTGAAACTACCCATGTAATATTAACATTCATTAGGGAATTAATGATTATAGATTTGGAGCTAATGTTCTCTGTTTATTCTTGCTTTCCTTTTAATTAATAAGCTTCTCCCCTTTTCTAATGCAATCCATCTTATTCATATCAGGTTCTTGGAATGGAACAGATGAAAAATTCATTGAAACCATTACCAAATGTCACATTCTTAAAACTTGAGATTTGCAATGGAGAATTTGGTAAACTTGGTGGCACGGTGAATCTTCTCGCGATTTTCCCTAATTTAAAGATGTTATTCATCAAAGACAGCACATTTAAGGATTCACCGGATGTCAATGCAGGGAAATATTTGCAGTTTAAAGCAAATCTCTCGGACACCTTCTTGCTGCAACTGAAGACTATTGTGATTGCTTCAGATTTCTCTAATTCCTTGATATTTAGGCATATAGAGTTCTTGTTAAAGCATGGTAACATGCTGGAAAAGTTGGTGATCCGGGCCAGAAGGATGAGCCAGTCGGATCGACAGTTGGAAGTTGCGGAGATGCTGCAGAGCATGCCAAGATCCTCCCCAACTGCGAAGGAGATTTTCAACAAATGAAAACGAGATATGATATGGCTCACCATCCTCTTTAGTTTTTTTTCAATTGTTTTGGTGATATTCATTTAAACCTTATGCTTTATGGTTAGTAGTAGTTCTTAGTGCAACTTTTCAGGCAACTGAGTAACATACTCCCTCACAGTCACAGTTATATGTTGTTTACTCACTTTGTTGTCTTGTTCTGAAGTAGAGTGCCTGCTTCTAATCCTTCTTATTTATTATTTAGAGGCTCTACTAAAAGTATGGAATAAAAAATTTAAAATGTTCTAGCAAAACAATACCAGGCATTAGTTTTCTTAGACGAAATGGTTATTAGTTTTTAAATTAAACACTACCCCCTCCAATTAAACAATAAAGAAATGTTGCTTATTTAATTAATTTTATTGTTTTTTAAGTGTGATGTGGTTATTTTGATAATAAAAATATAAAAAGTAAGTATGGTGTTGGGTGTGGGATTTTTTTAAATAAATATATTAACTATTAAGAAATTATTTATTTGGGAATTTTAATTAGGGTCTCACTACATACACACTCCTTTTTATTAAATACACACCCTATTATTAAATGATTAATATATATTTTTAAAAAGTCTAAATTACCCTTAATCAATTAAATACACACCCCACGACCCTACCTATTTTATATTAAATCTCTTTCTTGTTCACGTTTCCTAGAATCTTGATTCTCCTCTTTTCTTCTTTACATTAAGATCCACAGCCCCGAGCAGCGATAAGCTTTCCTTTTAGATTGAGAGGTGACCACATCCTGCGGTGGGTTTAGCCATCCAAGCTTCCAATTGGATTGTCGGAACAAATGTGAACTCAAAACTTATCTTGTTCAACAATGGTGAATTTTTTTTTTCTTTAATCTCTTTCTAGAAAATATTTAGTTCGGAATTCGGATTGATAACTTTCTTTGTTTCACACAGGTTCTTCCAATTGTCTAACTAGGGTGTTCCTGCAATCCTCTCTTTTATATATTTGTAGTTGTTTGGTATAATACGAGTCTGAAACATTCAAATATTCACCTATCTGATATTCAAATTTGCCGGCATTATTCGAGTGAAACCAATGTAAGCAAACTAAAAAGAAGGTAATATACAACATCAAAATTAAAGGAAAAGAATAATCTTCTTGAAATCTTACATTTTAAACTGCGTTCTTCATAGCAAGTTGCAACGACTGTTGGTAGTATCACATTCTCCACATTAAACATGATACCACGAAACCTCAAACCCAGTAGCCATGGCGTCATAAACGTCTGTCAATGAAGGATTACTCATCATAAGATTGTGGGCTTCCACATAAACCAATATGTCAATCTTACACGAAGGCTCCAATTCGGATTCCCTCACCCACTCTCCAACAACTACGTAACCATGAATTCCCAAAGATCAGTTTGCAGAAATGCTTTAAATTTAATAGGGTAAATTTGGTATTTTAGGGTTTGTGTATATAATAAAATTAAAATTTATCAAATTAAAATAGGGTGTGTATTTAACAAATAAAGGGGAATAAATATAGGAAAAAAAATGTGTAGCCGAGTGATTGAAAGAACAACTTCTTCTCATAAAGATAAGATGGAAAAGAAATGGGGGGAATAAGAGTGATTTCCAGGTAATTTGTGAAGGGACCAAACGAGGAACGAGTCTATTTAGGGTTTTTGGGTGGATGAAGTGTTGATTAACTGATTTCCCAAGTAATTTGTTGGGTAAAGGTCGTGACGTTTGATCGTTTCGTTTCCTAATTTGTTAGTGTTATTCATCAGATTCGTTGTTGGTGGAGATTCGATTGGTGGAAGCATGAATTATATGGATGATTTGGACTCTGATGAATCAGATTATCGGATTGTTGGTAGCGGGAAACGAAGATCGAAACGAAGAGAGCCCGTGGATCGACTCAGTGAGTTACCCCAATCGTTAATTTTTCACATCTTCTCATTCTTGTCGATGAGAGATGTTATCAAGACCAGCCTTCTCTCAAAGCGTTGGGAAAAACTGTGGACCACTGTCCCCTGCATCAAATTTTCCGACGACAGCACGGAGCCATGTTTTGAAACTCTGCGCGAGTTTGTGAATCGGACTCTGATGTTCTGGAAAGGAAACAGAATTCTAAATTTCGAAATTTGTACCTAGACTATGATACTACGTTCAATCCTGATGTTGATTTGTGGGTTCGTTTTGCTTCGGAAAATAAAGCAGAAGAGCTGAGTGTGTGTTTGTATTACGAAGAGGATGATTATGAACACAGATACATGCCTCCTTGGCGCCTCTACTTGTGTTCATCACTCAGAAAATTATCACTCTTGGGTTGTAATCTTCGAACCAAAACACCTCCGGCCTGGAATCAGCTCAAGATTTTGAGATTGGATAGTCATGACATCAGTAACTTCATCATGGAACAAATTCTGCAGGGTAGTCCTCAGTTGGAAGTGTTGGGCTTGATCCTTGTTCAGAGGAAAGAGAAGTTGGATATTCGGTCTAAAAGTTTAAAGAAGATAAAAGCAAAGTTTTTGGATTTTTATTATATTCAATAGGAAGGAATGCTGAGTATCCAGTGTCCGAATCTTGAAACATTTGAAATTTCCAGTGTTCTCTATGCCAAGTGTTTGTCTTTGAAGGCCCCATCTTTAACTGATGCAGCTCTTTGGTTCTTTGAATCAGAGAATTAAGAATATGGTACACAAGAATTGCTTGGAGAAACATTGAGGCATGTATTGTCAAGCATCCAACATGTTGAAAGACTCGGATTATCATCTTACTCTCTTCAGGTCTGATTTCTTTCAGATGAGTACGCTGATGATGTTTGAAATTTTTTCTTGATATGATAGAATCATTTGTGTAAAACTGTTTATCATGTTTCCTTGTATTTTGAAATGTTTACGAGCTAATGGTGGTATAACTTTACGAATAGATTGTTTGTTACGCATGCTATGATGCTAGGCAATTGACTCCTTACTTTTGTTCACTATAAGCTTTTGAGCATTAGGATTTAGATACTTCTGGTTTTGTCCTTAGTTTACTACAAACAATTTGGCAGAGTTGGTTCATTTTTATGAATTTAAGCAGTTATTGTATATACAAACTTGTGGTAGTGATACCTTAAGGAACTATGAAGGGGTTTATTATGACAAGGGGTACCATTATACAGTTAGATAGGGGAGTAAATTAATTAATGAAATAGTATCGTTATATATTTAATCCGATGATTCAGAGTGGACAAGATGACACTGCAGTTTGAGGCTATCCGCTTTGAAGGTATAAGATAACCCTACTGATGTGTTCTTCCTCAACCTATATTTTCTTCTTTTTTTTTCCTGAAATGTGGTTGGTGCACAAAAAGACAGGAATCCTGTCTCTTGACGATGTTGTTGAGAAATTTGATAATCTCTGTGGAAGAGGGGCTGATTAGGTTTACATTGGAGTTTATTCACTGGAAGGATGATTTATTGTGCGCTAGAAATGGTTAGAAGCTAATGTTGTTTAATTTTAACACTATATATTTTCTTGAATTACGTGATATTTTTTTTAGGTGGGGATTATTATTAATCTGTTCGTTTATATGAAAATTCCCTTTGCTGTGTTCCAGGATCTCAAAAGCTTGCGGAAATGCATTTGCATTTTATAGCTAACTTTTGTTACTCATTACATTTCAATACCAAATCTATTTGTTGTTGTATGGCTTGATTTATGAATTTGGATGATCTCACTCTTATTTATGATCTAAGTCAAATCTAAGTAAGATGGGTTTGAAGTTCATTTTACTTCAAATCTTTGTCAAACACAACTATGAGTTTTACCCTTATACCAATTTCCCAACCTCTAATACCCAACCAAGCAGCCCCTTGTGAATTTCATTAGGGAATTACTGTTAATAAATTAGAGCTAATGTTTTTTCAATACTATCTATGTAATTGTCATGCCAGGTGCTTGGAGCATCGCAGGGGCAACATTTGTTTTCACCGTTACCAAATATTACGTTCTTAAAACTCCAGATTATAGGATGTATTGAACCCGGTGACATTATGAATCTTCTTGTGGTTTTCCCAAGATTAAGGAAATTAGTCTTTGAAGACTACAGGGATGAAGAAAAAGTTGACGATGGAAATAGGTATTTGGCGTTTGAAACAGAGCTCGCCAACTCATTTCTGCTGCAACAGAAGACAATTGAAGTTTCTTCAGATTTCTATAGGGATACTTCAATATTTCGGTTCATAGAGTTTTTGTTAAAACATGATAGCATGTTGGAAAAGTTGGTGATCTGGGTAAAAGAGAGGAGCATGGCGAAGGCGGATCTGCAGAGGCACTTGAGCGCTGCGGAGACACTGCTGAGCATTCCAAGATCATCCCCAAATGCGAAGGTGATTTTTAGAATGAAAAAATACATTTTTAAAATTCTTGGACCACCACCCTTTCCACACTTATCTCGTGAATCCTCTCTGTAATATGATTTGCAAACTATTTTGAATTCACAGATGTAATTTTCAGACTTAGTTATCTGAACTGTTATGCTAATATTTAATTTCGTGTCTGATCTTGAATTCAGAATGTGTATGACTTTTATAGTCTCTTTGCTTATTTGTTCAAAATTTTGGTTTGAATTACTTTCTGAGCGAAAATTTGGGTTGTGAGGTCACCATTAATAAAGTTATACTAATTACTTTGAACATAGTTTAACTTCCATTTTAATGGAAAAGATTGGTTTTAAAGGTTTGAGTTTGTTGCAATAATTTATTTTTATTAATTTAAGCGATGCACATTACCTTCATGCTGTCTATAACATTTTCCAATAAATTTTCAAGAAATGAGTTTCACTTTTGTGGAGAGGGAAAAAACTTGTGAAATTCAAAATACGTCTAGAGGATTGGTGTGATTTGTCACCACGTGGTGCTTTATTAATTCTTGGGTGCGATTTGCTGTGGAAAATAGAGTTGAAGAGTTGGATATAGATTTGGGCTGGTTGGAACGCTATGGATTGCTTCAAGTCATGTTCGTCAATAAAAGAATTTTGAATTTCAAATCCATGAACCTGCTTGGAATCAGCTGAGGAGCTTATATGTTTCAGTGAAGGCATGATAAATCACATCCTAATCCTAATGGGTACTATATTTCTTATACATGTGTATAACTGTGCACTCAAATTTCAGTAAAGAAATCTGATAACACAAGCAGTTTTTTGTTGCTGCTGTTGTGTTCCCTTGATTAGTGGACATTGAGACCAATTTAAATCGTATTTTGAAACATCAATTTCACAGTTTTCTTTTGATGACGTGCCAATCTCTCTTTCCTAGGTGACATGATGTCTCTATATTGTTTTGAAGATTTTCTCTTTTAATGTTTAATTTTTATCATTTACTTTTGCTGTGAATCGGGCTCTTGTTGTTGTTGTTGTTGTGGAAAGGGAAATTCAAAATTGATCTGGAACTGTTTGATTGGTCTGATGAGTGGCAACTATGTTAAAATAGATGTGTATGATAAATGGGATTCTTTTGGGTAGTCCTCAAATGGAAGTCTTTGAGCTGAGCTGAACACATCCCCTCCAAGCTGTCTATAAAATTTTCCATTAAATTTTCAAGAAAATGAGTTTCTATTACTTTGTGCCTTAACTCTTAAATTAAACCTCAAAGATAAGCCATCGAATTTTTTGGATTTAATATACGATTTTCTTTGTTGATTTTGGAAGTTTCCTCTCCTTGGTTGTAATAAAAATTGTGACAGATTAAGATAAGTGATAATCAGAATACTAGATACTTGCTTTTGTGAATAATAGATAAGCCGTCTGTGGGAAGAAGAAGCAGCCACAAGTAATCAGATCAGAGGGGAAGAATCATGGTTACAACCAAGTTTGATGTGGAGAAGTTTTCAGAGAAAGTTGATTTCAGTTTGTGGAGGATGAAGATGGAGGCCATATTGATCCAACAAGGATTGGCTGATGCTATCAAACCACTTCCAGAAAATCAAGCAGCTGCTGTGGATGCAGTTGCACAAGCTGCAGATCAAGATCAACAATCAAAGGCAAGAAGTGCAATCATTCTATGCTTAGGTGACAAAGCTTTAAGGGAAGTTTCAAAAGAAGTATCTGCAAGGGATATGTGTAAGAAGCTTGCTGATCTTTACATGGTGAAGACTTTGGCAAATCGGCTGTATACAAAGAAAAAGCTCTATTCCTTCAAAGTATCAGAAGATAAGTTATCCTAAGTCAACTATATGATTTCAATAAGATCATTGATGATTTAGAAAATATTGATGTAGCACTGTCAAGTGAAGATAAGACTGTCATATTAATGTCAGCTCTTCCTAAATCTTTTGAAGGATTGAGAGATACACTATTATATGGGAATGATGAATCAATCTCCCTGGAGCAAGTGATTCTTGCAATCAAAGCAAAGGTGCTCCATAAGACATCAGATAATACAGTTGCAGGGGAAGGACTTGTTGCCAACAAACAAAACAAGTGGAACAAGAATGATAAGAAGGCTGGTGTTGATAAGAAGAAACAGGAAAGGGGTAATCAAAGTACACCAGCAGATGAAGAGAACAATAACTGCTTCCACTGCAACAAACCTGGTCATTTCAAGAAGCAATGTCATAAGTGGAAAGCTATAGTGGCTACGAAGATTGCAGAAAAGGGTGGAAACCAAAGAATTCATGCAAATCAGGTAATTGAAAATAAAGGTAATAAGGATCAAGATTACATTGAAGCTTTGATTGTTGTTTCTGGTCAAGTGTCAGATCAGTGGGTGTTAGATTCAGGTTGCACCTTCCATATGACATCAGTTAAGGATTGATTTACTGAATTAAAACCATACCATGAGGGATCAGTCTTGTTAGGCAATGATCAAGCCATCAAGATTGAGGGAATTGGCTCTGTTAAATTTAAAATGTTTGATGGTACCATTAAGCTGCTCACAAATGTAAAATATGTACCAGTGTTAAGAAGAAACCTGATATCATTAGGAATGTTAGACTCTCTGGGATGTGAGTACTTTGTGAAGAAAGGTGTACTCACCATCATAAAAGATAAGTCAATAGTAATGAGGGGTGTTAAGAGCTCTGATCTTTACTTCCTTGAAGGATCAGTTGTCTCTGGACAGTTGAACACTTCACAAGATCAAGAAGTTGTTCATCTGTGGCATGGAAGACTAGCTCATGTAAGTGAGAGAGGGTTACAAGAGCTAGCAAGACAGAAGCTGCTAGACATAAGTTCAACCTGCAAGATGGATCAATGTGAAGATTGCATTCTAAGTAAGGCAAAGAGGTTAAAATTTGGTTCAGGAGAACATACTTCATCAGAGAAGCTTTAGTATGTTCATACAGACCTATGAGGACCATCAAGAAATCCAACTATGGGAGGAGGAAGATATTTTATATCTTTCATAGATGATTACTCTAGGAAGCTATGGGTTAAAATCCTAAAGTGAAAGGATCAAGCATTCACTGCATTTAAGGAATGACTTGCTGAGGTGGAGAATCAATCAGGAAAGAAGCTGAAATGTTTGAGATCAGATAATGGACTTGAGTTTGTTTCAGAGGAGTTTAATATCTTTTGCAGAGAAAAAGGAATTAAGAGGCACAAGACTACACCTGGAACTCCACAACAAAATGGTGTTGCAGAAAGGATGAATCAAACATTGTTAGAAAGAGTAAGATGTATGCTGAGTAGTGGAGGATTTACAAAAGGGTTTTGGGGTGAACTTGTGACTACAACAGCCTATCTGATCAATCTATGTCCATCAGCAGCTTTAAAATTCAAACCACCTGAAGAAGTGTGGTCTGGAAAGACTCCTAATTATAGTCATTTGAGAGTAATAGGATTTCAAGCTTACTCTCATGTGAAGAAAGATAAGTTGGAACCAAGAGCAGTGAAATGTGTAATGGTTGGATACCCCAAAGAAGTAAAAGGATACAGGCTATGGTGTTATGAAGCTAACAAGTTTATTGTTAGCAGGGATGTCACATTCAGTGAAAAGAAGATGTCATTGATTGAAAGAAATTATGTAGTATCTATCACTACAGACTTTGATGAGCCTCAGGTGGAGCAAGCAAGCAAGGAAGTACAGAAATTTAATGAACAGAATAACAATGCTGATCAGAATAAGGAAGAAAGCTCACCTAGCTCATCTAGCTCAAGGTATGATTTAAGTTCCTATCAACTTGTAAGGGATAGGTTGAGAAGACAGATCAAGGCCCCAGTAAGATACATGAAAGCTGATATAGTATCATATGCATTGTATGTTGCATCTGATATAGAAAATTATGAGTCAAGAACATATGATGAAGCTATATCAGGAAATGAGAATAACAAGTGGATAGTTGCTATGGAAGAAGAGCTGCTATCATTGCATAAGAACAAGACTTGGCAGATTGTTATAGACCAAAGAACAAGAAGTTAGTAAGTTGTAAATGGATTTTCAAGAAGAAGTCTGTTACAAGCAAATAAGGAGGTGTTATGTACAAGGCAAGACTTACAGCAAGAGGTTTTTCACAGAAAGAAGGTGTTGATTATAATGAGATATTTTCACATGTTGTTAAGCATTGTTCTATCAGAATTTTATTGGCAATTAGTAATTCAGTTTGATCTTGAGTTACATCAGATGGATGTCACTACAGCATTCTTGCATGGAAATCTAAAAGAAGACATTTACATGAAGATTCCTGATGATGTAAGTATTGAAAGTGCTGAGAGTAAGGCTTGCTTACTATTGAAATCTTTGTATGGTCTGAAGAAGAGTCCAAGGCAGTGGTATTTGAAGTTTGATGATTATATTACATCAAATGGATTCAGCAGGAGCTTACATGACAGTTGTGTCTATGTTAGGTTCAAGGAAGAGTGTTATACATACTTACTCTTGTATGTAGATGATATCCTTATAGCTTGTAAGGATCAAGCTGGTATAGATGAAGTAAAAGAAATACTTAAGTAGGAGTTTGATATGAAGGATCTAGGAGAAGCAAAGATGATCCTTGGTATGCAGATTGAGAGAAACAGATTAGCTGGAGAGTTGAAGTTGTTCCAAGAATCATACTTGGACAAAGTGTTGAAGAGATACAATATGAATCTCAGTAAATCAGTAACAACACCAGCAAAGCAAGGAGCGAGTCTGTCACTACTCCAAGTTCCTCAGACAGATCAAGAGAAAATTGAGATGAGTAACATACCCTATGCTAGTGCTGTTGGCAGTTTGATGTATGCAATGGTATGTTGCAGGCTAGATTTAGCTTATGTGATGAGCATGATTAGTAGATTTATGAGCAATCCAGGACTACTACATTGGAATTCAGTGAAGTGAGCTCTCAGGTATGTGAAAGGTACCATCACAACAGGTTTGAAGTTTCAGAAAATGGCAACATGGGATAAGGCAGTAGTTGGATATGTTGATGCTGATTATGAAGCAAATCTTGATACTAGGAAGTCACTCACTGGATATGTATTCAACTTGTTTGGTACTGCAGTAAGTTGGAAGGCGACACATCAACATATAGTGGCTTTATCAACTACAGAAGCAGAATTTGTTGCACTCACTGAAGCAATCAAAGAGGGTGTATGGCTGACAGGTATACTAAGTGAGTTTGGGGTTTAGCAAGATTCAGTTGAGGTGTATTGTGACAATCAGAGTGCAGTACATCTCTCCAAGCATTAAGGGTATCATGAGAGGACCAAACACATTGATGTGAGGTTATATTTCATAAGGGACGTGATAGACAATGAAATAGTTAGTGTCAAGAAGATCAAAACTACTGAAAATCCTGCTGACATGTTCACTAAAAGCTTACCAGTTCAGAAGTATAACTGTGTAAGCAATTGATTCATCTGAACTAAGTAAGGAAGAAAGGTGGCTGCGACCTTAAATAGCAGCAAGGTGGAGAGGATGAAGCTAATATGGTGATGCAAGGTCTAAGGTGGACATTTGTGAAGGTGTAGACCTGCATGCATGTGTGTGTGTTGCAGGAGAATAAGCAAATGCTACACGTGGAGATCATTCATTGGTCGATCAAGTGATAAGAGGATTACATGCATAAGCCGTTGGGAGGATCAGTTTGGTGGCGTGGCAGCTGGAAGCAACTAGAAGCATCAGCTGGAAGCTTCGAAACAGTTGCAATATCAGTTGGTTATAACTGATTCAAGTATGCATGCATTTGATTGGATGAACGGGAATCAAAACATTGATCACACATCCATATAAATTGAAGAACAGTCAGTCAGTTAGATCATCATCTTCATCACACAATCTTCACATATCAGTTCAAGCATTAAGAATTAGGGTTTGATAAGTGTGCTTGTAAGTCTTGTAATCTTCATCATCATCATAGTGAATTCTTCTCTTAGGGAAGTGGATGTAGGCTGAAGTGGATGTAGGCTTACGCCGAACCACTATACATCCTTGTGTTGATCTCTTTCATTTCGTTTTTCGTTTATCAATCAATCCGAGAGTGAAACGTGAGTGATCAATCAACCAAGTGTGTGAGTTCTTGAGTGATTCATCAAGTTCTTGCTCAAGTTTCATAAGAACATTATTTTTCAAATCCAATGAAATTCCCGCGTTCACAAGGTCTATTGTCTGCTCGGCATTTCCACAAACATCTGGTAGCTGATTTGGTGATGATACTGCACTTCCCATATCTCCTTTGAAAATCGAATATTTGGACATGAAAAACCCATGTGGAGGATTATAATCTGACACTACGTTATCAGTACCTAAAATGCCGAGAATTTCACTGAAGAGTGGATCAACACCTTGCAACTCTCCGGTGTTACTCAGGTCGGCGGTTTTACCATCTTTCTTGGAACTTTTTGAAGATATAAATGAAAGAGAGATCCAAAGAACTTCTGGATGCGTAAGCAAACGAGAATTCCGCAGAAATTTGTAGGAATTTGAATTCAAAATACTACCTTTACATAGGTGTCTCGTAATTCCTGTTCTGAACTTGGTGGGCTTATACTCAAATTCGCAACCATTGAAATGGTTGCCTCCCACACTCCCAAAATCTCAATTTGATCAAAGGTAAACACAGGAAATATTCACAAACTGAAAAACGTTTTAAAGATAACAGAATTCAAAAGGTTAAAGAGAAGCAGTTATGCAAACTCAGCTTTGAGTTTCCTGTGAACAACCATAGTAACATTCTAATAGAGTTTTGGGCTTTTATAAATGAGAAAAGAAATAACTATAAAAAGTAACATCAGTTGGGCTGAGGCCCACTCAACAATTCTACCACTCACCTAAAAAAAATATGAAAGAGGGCAGAAGAAAACAGCAAAATGCACCGGTAAATTATGATAGAATCAGTACGGTGGAAGGAATCGCAGATTGAGACTAAGATTATATGCTACGGCAATAATTTAGTGTTGGCTAGCTGGAGCTAAGGTAACTCTTCTTCTACGTTGTGTTTATCTTTGGCGGCTGGATTTTGATTTCTGGTGAGAAAGGAGAGTAGATTTCATCCTCTTGTTCATTCAGAATACCAGGGGTTAAATATTTGAATTTGAGTTGAAGTAGGTTTTACAGTAGATTTTGAACGAGTTGAGATTATCGGGGTAAAAAATGCCTAATTCATAAGGTTAATCGCGTTTTACCAATAATCTGGTGTAAAAATAAATAATAATCGTGTTAAAATTAGTTGAACTGTAATACTAAGGTTGAGAAGATCGTTTCTTGGTGTAGCTTCATCGTTTGATTGCTGCTGGACCTGTGCTCCCCTGATTGGTTTGAATTTCTCCGCCTACATAATAAAACCTTCTGTTTGATTGTAGAACATGGAATCAATAGTGAAAAAGTATCAGCAGAAATTCCGGAAAATAAAGGATGAGATGAGCCGATGGGATGAGCTTCAGTCTTTGCTGATTGCTCAGTTCTCGAACGCCTCTTCGATTATACAGAGATTGCAGGTTCTCCTATTGCTTCCCCCACGCCCTTTCTATCTAGAATTTTCTCTTTTAGTGATCTGTTTGTTGTTTAGGTGATGCAAGATTCGCGAAACTTTGGAGCTTTGGAATGTGTTGAGGGCATCAAGAGTGCTGTGTTAGTAAAGCAAACGGAGTCCCTTCAAACAATCTTCACCTCTATGAACAAGACAATGTACTGTTTGTTTTTACCTCTCAATTTTTTTCCATTTGATAATGATCCTCTGTTTTTTCTTGCTTTTCCTTTTCGGATTGAGTTCTTTAACTTATATTGTACAAATGCTTAAATGCATTCATTAGATCTTTATATTTATGTTGGCTTGAAGCTAAATAGGAGATACCTAAGTGCTATGGTGTAGATTTGGCCATAAAACTATGTATTGGATTTTTTTTATGTCATGTATTGTTCCCTATATGGTGACTTGTTTCTCTTTCAAGTGTAACTTGTTTTTGCTACTTGACTGCTTGGTTACTTCTGTACAATTGCATCTAGTTTCTTTGATAATTAGAGTGTTTTAATTAATATCAAACATGATTATAAGTTGAATATTTTTCTCTTCCTTATTGTTTTGGTATTTCAATGTAGGGAAGAATTTCATGGGATTGTTTCTTCCCTTGAGAAGGTAATTCGTGATAGCAGGCAACTTGTAAAAGTGGGGTCTACCCAGCTTACTGCAAAACAATTGAAACAACACATTGGCGTAAAACCCAGTCTTGCTGATTGTTTGGAGGGTCTTAATCTTCTTCACGAGATGCATCAGTCAGAGTAAGAATGTTTGAACTCTATGATCTAGTAATTTTGTTGTAATGCCCGACGTTTATTGAAAATTTCCATTGTAGTTGTGTACATACACATGTTTGGTTGTCTCAAAAAAATAAAAAAGACGTGGTACTCAGCTGCTTCCTACCATCTGCTATATCTTGAAGGAACAGACTGTTGAATTTAGAGTTTTTTGTTGTGAAGATTATTAATTGATTTTTTTATTGTGAAATCTGGTATAATTTTTATATCTACTGAAGTCATCTGTATGCAAATAAATATCTATATGTGCAACCTTATTTTGGTGATGGTAGATTTCAACCTATCATTTGTAACTTTGCTATCTTATTTTCTTTTAGGTACCTTCTTAAAGTATCCGTTATATCAGCGCTTTCGACTCTTGCTTTGAAACCCAGGTATGCTTCAGAAGTATCCAAACCAAGCCATTCATTTGCAAGAAGACTATATTTAAGAATGTCAAAATGAAATAGCTTGTGTCGATGATGATGGTAATTCAATGCTTCTGATTTGTGTCTGCTCACTGTGACTGTTTTTCCGTTTCAGTGGTGGTGATGATGCAGGTGCACTTCAACAACTCCTGGTTGATCAACCTAATATACCTCGAGACGAAGGTAAATCACCATAATGTTAATCTAGTGATTTGATTAAATTTGAAAGACGAAATCATGAAAATTTGATTAAATTCTTTGTTAATCCACATTCTCATGTTTGTGGTTTCCTCTGCAGTGCAGTACATATACGACATCATATTCGCTGAAGAAATTTGTTGAAATGTTCTTTCTGTTAACACACCTCTCTTGTGTTCCTGCAACTCCAGCTCTACACTCCACAACAGAGACCAAAAGTTCCCTTTCAGTCCCTTCATGTGCCAGTGAGACGGGTTGATTGATTATGGCTCATCCTAATGTGTAATTGAGCTTGTGGTTTCTTGACAATTCAATGGCTGGCAACCTCAAGCATCACTGCTCTGAGCAACGTTGATTCTTGTGATAAACAAGTTAACATGTACAGACTGTGATTTAGAGGCGATTAAAATGGTAATGGGTATCATTAAGAAAATCAATACAAGGATGACTTTTCTAGCTCTTGTACTTGTTAGATATACAGGCTGTGTATTGGACTCAAAATCTTTTAACCCTATCTTAAGCCCAACCAAACAGTAAAATACTCTTAACCCTAATGGTGCAATAAAAACAAGAATTCATCAATAATAAGATTTGTGAACAAACCTCAGTTTATGTTGCATATTGATTCTCAAATGTAAACAGAGAAAAACATCAGTGCAAGCAACAATGTGATGAGAAAAAATTATCAGTAAAAATGGTTCGTTTTTGTAAGTAATAAAGATGTGAATAAATGGAGGGAAAAAAAGAAAGCAGATGTGTCTGATTTACAAATGCAGGACAGCCATTGATTTGATCATACAGGAAGAAGCATCAAGTGTGGCGTGGTTCCTCGAGACGTGACTCCACCCTGTCGTCGTATCAGAAATACTAAACATGGTTACAAAGTCCAACACCTGTCCAAATATCTTGAACATCTCAACTCCGAAAATGAGGTCTTTATCAGCAGCAAATGCTGCATTCCAGTCCATTGGTGCATCAGGATGTACTGAAACAACTCTCCAGTTATGGTGCATCAGATTGAGCTCCCACAGCTTCCTTATCGCTTTGTTTCTTCTTCCGATCTGTCCGTCTCCTTCACACCAGGAGACAGACAGCATGAAGAGACGACCCTTGCACGAGATAAGTTTAGGGTAGTATTCATGCACACGGGTTGGGAATGGGGTCATCTGGATTCTGATCCAGTGTCCTGTTTCTATGTTATATCCAGCAAGTTTATCGCTTTCTGAGTAAACGTAGAATACCCCGTTGCATGCAACACCTGAACAGGCAATGCCGAAGTCCAGGGGCAGCCTCTGGATATCGGTCCATTTGTTTGAGACGGGATCATAAATTTCACCTGAATCAAGAGGCTCGTCCCATGATCCAAGGCCTCCCACAGCAATAATTACAAACTTTTTGCTGTGTGAGCTCTCATTAGTTTGCCTGATGAGTCTGTGAGGCTTGAGTATGGGGAACAGGGAGCCGTCATTCTCGTCTTGGGAGCGCCTAGACTGGCGTCTGACTGATAGTCGATGAGGATCCTCGTAAACATCTGATACACCACCTATTCTTGACCTGTAGAAACGTCTTTCAGATGGAGTTTGCTTATTTCTATTGATCAAACAATCTGCATTGACCTCTGAAATTCCAAGGATTGGTGATGATCGAGCATAGTTCATGGATGCAGCTTTACGCGTTGATTTAGTCAAGGCATTGAACACTACAACTCCTCTGTGTGTCTTGAATGAGCTTCGATCCACCCTTCCGTAGTTGGTCAAGCTGGAACGACCCCCGACTATATAAACATCCTCTTGGATGCTTGAAACAGAAAACAGGAACCTTCCTTTGAGTGCCTGACAATCGATTTTGTGCCACTCATTTACAGAAACCTCTAATGCATGTATCTCTCCTGAACAAAACCCATCTTTAACAACACCAAACAGAAACAACCACGGACTTTGAAACGAGCCATCCCGCCTCATGCGCATGAACCTAGGCGTCGTTGTTAAGTTCCTCCATCTCTTGCAGACTAGACGAGAGTTCATGAGACTTGGCAATGGGAGCCTCACTAAGCACATCTCCAGAATGTCGTCTGGAAGGTGCACGTTCATGCTACTTTTCTGGTGAATTTTCAAATGCCTCGTGTTGTTCTTTCTCCAAAACTTCTCCTTCATGCCATATGAAAAGCAATCCACAGTTGCCTCCTCGTTTCCACATATCGTAGTGTATCCTTTCCCTTCATCACTCGCACTTGACCGTCTCCTACACCCTAAATCCCCAAACTCTTCAGTTGTATCAGCACTTACTTTGCAGCCCCCACCTCGGCCATAAAGGGAAAGACATCTAAAGGACACACCAGTCGTTTCATCCTCCTCATTAGCCTCATTCTTACTGTTTTTTCTTTTCCATTTATGGCTCATACTTCTGACAAGACGTTTTGACACACTTAAAGACTCTAAATCCCGATCAACAAGCTCTCCAGTGAACGAGGGCAAGGCCATTTCGTGCCAGTTTATTCAAATACAAGAACATAAACTTCCAAGCAATCCTGGTACAACAAGTTTCATCCTTGTTTAGTGACCTACATTAACAAATGGAAGAGAGGTTAGCCCCAAGTACTAGAAAAACACGAAGTGAAAGAACATCGATTGACAAACCATCTAAAACATTGTCTTTCTAGGAAAAAATATGCACAAACAAATGAAGAGAGGAAGCCTAGATCTCTCTATTCTCATCAAATATCGAAATTCAAAACTTGCATTTTTTCTTCAACTAACAAAGAATCTATCCTTCCAAACTGACCTTCAAAAATGAATCGATCATGTTGGAAAAGGTGGTGGAAGAACTAAAAGCTCGTATATGGAATTGGATTTTTTGGAAGTTTTCTACAGGGTTGATAATATGTTACGAGGAATTGAGACAATGTCCAAAACTTATTTTGTAATAGTTTCTAGTTAACCTTGGAGAAGGAATGTATTGTGAAATCATCAAGGATTGTTGTACATTCATTTTAGGGGTAATTCTCTTACCCAATTATCAATATATAACTATTTTTTTTCTGATCAAAAATAAAATAAAAATCAAGAACTACAGAGAAGAAAAATCAAATCCTAACATCTAAGAAAATAACCAATATATAGCTATAACAAACATTAATCAAAATTTTTTTTGATCAGTAAACATTAATCAACTTTGATTGAGAATTGAATGATGATTTAGGACTAATTTCATACCTCTTATATTTGATGTCAAGTAAGTGATTCTGTTCGCAGTCTAATCTCCAGATGGCCACTACATTCTACATTTGTTCTACCATAATCCACACAGTACACACATACTGTAATATCTGAAGATATAACACAAGACAAACTCACTCAGAAACATTATGTGTTAGAACAAACCCAAAATTCAAGAAATCAAAACTTCAATCCTTACATTCACTTAGACACAGATGAAATCACAACCCCAGCATCAAGAACGAATCAATTATCTCAAACAACAATAAAAACCAGCCCATAAACATCAAGAAAAAAACTGACCTTCGAGTCGTCGAAGTTGCAGAGCTCAGTTCTGAGAGCCCATTTCAAGATTCAGTTGGTGGAGGAAAAGGGGCGCTGTGATGAGATCCAATCTGCGTAAAAGCTCAAATCTTTACAATTATATGGCCATATTGAATCAGAGCATTTATGGTGTGGCCATTTGAGAAAATAAATTACAGAAAAAGTATTATTTAAATTACACGATGGGAGCATTTTCTACTCCCTTTGTTGGAGTTAGTTGGGAATGAGACTTTCAGCAAAGTGGAATTGATGACTCGACCAGACTTGATCAAATGATGATTGCGAAAGTGACACAGTAGATATATCAGCTTCGCCTGCCTGCCTTTGTTTTTAGTTCATTGGAATATTGCTTGTATAAACGCACATATATACACACACATAAAATGTCTCTATATATCTAATCTTTTCTTCTTTTGGATTTTTGCTTTCTAGATTTGTTTTTTCTCCTTTTTCCTTTTGTTTTTGTCTGTAGGGGTGAAATCTTTATGGGAGCGTCTCACATTTGCTTTATTCTTTCTCAATCAATTCAATTCAATTCTTTGCATTTAAATACTTTCAATGCTATAGACGAATCTTATCTTACATGGAGTGGAATAATTGAAAGGCCAAACTATTAACACCCCCATTTTACTATACACATTCCAATAATAATATGGACTAACTTATCCCTAGACAAAAAGACAAGTTTAATCTTACATATATATATATTATATGTAATAATAAATTAAAAGATTAACTTGTACTCTTTAATTCATCACAATTTTTTATGAATAAAATATATAACTATTTTAATTAATAAAAATTAAGACTCATTAAATAAAGAATATTTAAAATACTACAATATTAATATTTAAAAAATTCATTAAAATTGTTTTAGCAAGGCGTTACGCAGTTCAATTATATGAAATAAATTAAAAGGTTAAACTTACAATGTGTTCATTTTTTTTTATTTTTTCAGAATTTATTATTATTTTAATTATTATGAATTTATTTAAATTACACTGTGTTCCGATACAGAATTATTAATTTCAAAATTAAACAATTATTATAATAGAGTTGCTTTAATTTTAAAACACAATGAATTTTTATGAATTGTTGTATAATTTTTTAATATTTATATTATGTAGATTTATATATTATATTTTAAATATTTAATATATCTTGATTTTTATTAAGTGAAATAGTTATACTTTATTAATAAATAATTTATGATTAAATTCTAAAATTTTTAAATTATAAATATTTAAAAAAAATTATGATTAAATTGAAAGATCATGTATTTTTTTATAAAAAAATAAGTTCATAATTAAATTGAAAATTGAGGAAAATGTAATATATTTTAATGCAATTAACCCTAAATTAAAATACATATATATAATTCTTCTCTTGAAATATTTAAGAAGTGAGAAATGGTACGTATTTTATGAAGTGAAGATTGAAGATTAGGGTTTCAAAAGGAATATATAGTAAGAAGGGTAAAGTTGTATTTTATGGGGGGTATAAAATGGAAAATTATAATTAAAAAAATTAATTTGGAGTGTTTTTTAGCTATCAGGGTGTGTACAGTGGAAGTGAGGGTGTTAATAGCCTAATTGAAAATAACTAGAATTATTTTATCAGTATTTTAATAAGTAGTTCGTCTCAAATTTAAACCTCTAAAGCCAAGCTTATATAACACTCTTTTTTTTTTATCATTATTATAACTCAATATATTTAAAGCTTTTCTTCAATAGATCCATAATGGTAATAAGGCTAGTTTATTGGTGAATAATGACTACTAATACTATATTTTCAACATTTAATATCCTTGAATTTATGCAAGTAAATTCAAATAAAATGGTTGTCGAAAATTTCAAAAATTGAACTATCATCTTTGCGTTATGGACCACATGAAATTTGAGAGAGATAAATTGATACTAATAAGTAATATGTCCGTCCCGCAGAAAGGTACGGGCTTCCTTTATAAATTATAAAGAAAGCGCGTACCTTTCTGCAAGACGGAGGGAGTAATTACTTATTATTTTTATGATATTTTATTTAATAAGTTTGAAAATTAACTCCATTTTTCATGGAGATTTGATGGAGATATAAAATATAATTAAAATAATAGATTTTGATTTGTTTTCTTTACTTATAATTATCATTAATGTGATAGATCTTGATATCACCTATTAAAATTGAATGATAAAAAAAATGAGAGGCTACGCGTAGGAGTAATTACTTATATTTTTATGATATTTCATTTAATAAGTTTGAAAAAAAGCGTAGGAGTAATCACTTATCATTTTAATGATATTTCATTTAATAAGTTTGAAAAAATTAACTCCATTTTTTATGGAGATTTGATAAAGATATAAAATATAATTAGTATAATAGATTTTGATTTATTTTCTTTATTTATAATTATCATTATGTGGTAAATCTTGATATCACCTATTAAAATTGAATGATAAAAAAAATGAAAGGTTACGCGTACGAGAAATTACTTATCATTTTTATAATATTTTATTTAATAAGTTTGAAAAAATTAACTCCATTTTTATGGAGTTTTGATGAAAATATAAAATATAATTAGTATAATAGATCATTCATGTGGTAGATCTTGATATCACCTATTAAAATTGAATGATAAAAAAATGAAAGGCTAAGCGCACGAGTAATTACTTATCATTTTTATAATATTTTATTTAATAAGTTTGAAAAAATTAACTCCATATTTTATGGAGTTTTGATGGAAATATAAAATATAATTAATATAATAGATTTTGATTTGTTTTCTTTATGTATAATTATCATTAATGTGGTAGATCTCGATATCACCTATAGGGGGAGTTTAAATTGAATGATAAAAAAATGAGAGTTTTCTCATAGAGACTGGTATTCTATGAGAATCAACGTATTGAAAAGTCTATCTTCCGGTATTAATAGGAATCAACGGATTATAGAGCTTATTCTACGTATTATCATTTTTATTATATGCTCTAAATGCATCAATTTTTAACTAATGGAATCCATTTGTTTATCACAAACACTCATATTAACCTAGTTTACATGTCTTAGTATGTGAATATGTGGTTTCCTTCTAATCTCATATACCTTATATATTGCTAGAAGTTTAGAGGGACCACAAAATTTATAACGTGATGATCATAGACAGAAATTTCATATTCTTCAGTCATTGATAAACAATTTGCTTGATTGATCCACTTAGTTTTATTATGTTGATGTTAATCACTACTGTTGGAATTATGGTTCTTATAAACAATCTGCTTGATTGATCCACTTAGCTCTATTATGTTGATGTTAATCACTACTATTGGAATTATGGTTCTTATATTTATAGTGATAATCATATGGCTACGATCAAGATAATTGAGATTTTATTATTATTATTATTATTATTTTTTTTTTTGGCTTAAACCCGGGGTTCAAGGATACTAACTCTTTTCTTTAGATGGGACTCCACTTGCTAGTAATGTGCACATGGTGTTTTTATTATGTTGGTAGGTAAAGCATAAGTAAATGCGATGATAATTAAGGTTAGTGGGTACTTTTAATTACACAACAGCTTGCATAAAACGTGTACTACTATCATAGGCCGTGATGCTCGGCAGTCAACATCCAATTTAAGTGATAAATGATTAAATAAATAAAATTACTACTGTATGATTTAATGTTGAGTTATCTAGAGTAGTCTTACTAGGGGAGTCTCATACTAATCTATTAGTAATAAGATTTCTAGTTCGAATTCTTTCTTCACCAATTATGAATCAGATGATATTAGTAATAAATAAATAAAATGTTATATATGCACATTTATTGCATTTATTTATCCTCGTACATTCTAAGTAAACTTCAAACTATATAATTTTTATTTATATTAAAAAAACTATAGTTAAATCTACATTAAAAAATTAATATATTGTATAGATATATTTAATTTCTCATTTTATTGTATGAAACATAAAACTCTAGTTCGGGTCAAAGAGGCACATCACTGTATTTTATTCTGCACCTACTTTCATTTTAGAAAATTTCAGTTCTTTTTCCAAAAAAAATTTATATCTATAACCTTTGAATTCTTAGAATATATATAGAGTATAGGCTCGACTATCCACACACAATTTTTATGAATACGGCCATTATTTAATACACTATTAAAAATTATATATATATCCACTCCACTTTTATAAATATACCCTTTAATTTAAATTATCTTCAACCCACAAATTTAATGTAAACCTTTAATTTAAATTAACTCCAACCCACAAATTTACTGTAAATAAATGTCCAAAATTTCGTTCAGTTGTGGCCGAAAACTTATATAAATGTCGACCAGTATTGGACAACCATGTATTGTTTCTGTCGGCCAGTGGTGGTCGACTATGTATTGTTTCTGTCGGTCAGTGGAGGTCGAAAATTACCGTCTTGTTCAGCCATGGTTGGATGATTTTTTTTGCGATTTTTAGGAAAAAACATAAAACACTATGATCTTTGAGCTACCTTTGTCCACCATTATGCTACATATGTGTGTGGGTATGATCTAAAGATGTTTTCTTGAACTAGATTTTTTTAGTTCAAAAGAGGTGGAAGGATTGTATGGAAATTTTGTTGGAGTGGTGAGTGTATAGAGATATTTTAGTATGATTGATGGATGGGTGGGTGTATAAATAAGCTTTAAATAAATATTGAGTAAGATGTGTGTATGGTTGTAATTTATTATGAAGGGTATTTTTTACATTTTCTATAAAATATTAATAGGGTGGATGTATCCATGAAAATTATGTGTGTGGATAGCCACAGCATAAGTATATATTTGAGTAATAGCAAAACATCTAGTTGTATGACTTTTATGGGCTGGGCTTTTACGTTTAAGTCTCTTCTTCGAATTTAGATGAGGCCCATTAGTACAGCCCAATACAGAAGTCCAATAATATAAATTTAGTCTGACATTGGCAAAATACCAAATGGCACCCTCCAATTGGGTAAGTATACTACATTGCTTTGATGACGTGTCATAAAATTTAACTTGTTCTTGATTTGTTCTTAAAATGGGAACCAAATAAGCTGAAATCTGCTTCCTTTAGGAGAAGAACACAGAGAGATCAAGCAGAGAGATTTATCTCTATGATGGCGAATTTAAATTTGAATACTATTCTATTAATTACTATTTCGATTTTCGTTGTTTCAGCCTATGGTGTTGACGATAAATGCGCCGCCTGCAATTCGATTGCTGTGAGTGTATTTTGATTTTTGTTTGCTTTATTGTTCAATTAGTATATATTTTTGTTTTATAGGCTTCTAATGTGGAGAAAAATTCGTATTTCCGGTTATGTTGATTACATTTTGGGTCTTCAGGAGGAGCTGGAGCGGGGACTGTTGAATGTAAGATTTTGTTTATCTGTTCTCGAGTAATTATACTTTTATTAGATTTAAATCTTATATTAATGTATTTCTTACTTCTTCATTTTTTTTTTCTGAGATATTGTAGGTTGGAGTTTTGAAAATATATTAAGAATTAATTTTATAATATTTTTAAGAACGTCATCTTTATAGATATATTTTTTGTTTTGAAACTAAGTTTTTTTTGTCTGTTAGATATGGATTCAAGGATTTAGACTCGATTATAAGTTTCTACAGTGGTTCATGCAACACTTTTCGATTAATGCAAGATAGTAGAAGTATCACATATTGGCAATTAGAAGCTAAAAGTAGCTATTGAGTTGTTGAATATATTGGAATAGATATTGTTTTTGAAAATATATCAAGCATTAATTGGTTACAATTAGGATTCTAAGAACTTCGTCTTTAATTAGAAGCTCAAAGTAGCTGCGTTTGTTTTCAGAGATAATGGCTTGCACTAATCATTGCTCTCTTAAGCAACTTCTTTTGAAAAGACTAGTTTGTGCTGAACAGGAAAAACCTAGAAATCATTTGGATATGAGGCACCGTTTGGATTCTAAAGGACAGAGACAAGGGAAGCTTATAGATTACAGGTATAGGCTAATGGAATTCTTTAACCTATCATGTGACCTCATAACTCTCCTCATTTTATGGTGCTCATACCACCATGTACCTTGTTCTTCTCCAACAGAGTCAGCGAGTTAAGAGTTGTAGAACTTCTTGATGGGCTCTGTGAAAAAATGCAAGATTATACTCTTGAGAAGGTAATCTGACTTCTTCATGTTCTTTAAAATTTGTCAGTGTTATTTGCAAGTGCATAAAAATGTGAAAGTGTTAAAGAGGAACATTCAAGAAACAACAGCACAGTGTGTAGAAAACAGTAGTTATTTGGACATTATGCTACTCTGATGTTATCCTTTCTGTGTTGGCAGGTGGATTCAGGCAGACAAGTATGGATTAAAGTGAATAACTGGGATAACCTCAAAAGTAGTATGTATACAAACTTAAGTGTGATAAAATATGATATTTCTAAAATTTATTTTTTCTGCGGATCGTATGCCATTTGTTCAACTAGATTTTGGAGTTGCTTTCATTTCAACTAGTCCATTCTATGAGGCAAAGTACTACTATAGAAAACGTCTACATAAGGACAGATCCAATGAGAATAAATGTGCAGCAATCTTGAATGATCCATATGTTTTGTTGATCTGATCTCTGAGATCCATAACCAAAATGATAATCACAGTGTATTGCAAGTTGAAGAATTGTTATTAGTGTGTGTGTGTGACCATCACTGAAAACTTTGTTTGCTTATAATTTATATTAGAGGACTGTGATTCTCTTAGAAACAAAATAATTGCTGATATAGTATAAGGCGATCTAAGAATTTTTTGAGTTTAGACGACAATGCATATTTTATTTATGTTCACAGGATATTCTGTCAACATTGAATTTAGTGATCTCTTGCTGCTTATGCATATGGAGTACTAGGTTTTATGAGATTGTTGACAAAAAATTACTGTCACCTTTCATTTTTTTAATGATAGATAAACAAGAAGCTAAAGCACATTCCAAAGGCATCTCTACTTTCTGTGGAAGGTAAGACAAATTCTTGAGTTCCTGAGAGTTGGGGCACTGTTATCATTTATATCTTAACTCTTTTCAGAAACTAGAATCAAGTTTAACTCGTTCGTATATACCTCTATGTAGGTTACTCGAGGAAACTGAAGATGAGGTATAACCCTTCCTCTGGTTCTTTTTAAATGCCGCCAAGAATTTGTGACATAATCTGTATTAATTTTTGCAAATGTAGCTCTCTGAGTTGATAAAAAAGGGGTCCATAACAGTTGGCGAAGTAGGCAAGGTGTTGTGCCAAGATCTCGGCAAATACTGTAAACAGACGAGGTAATTCTTTTGTCCCATAAATTTCTTCCTGTAGTTCTGTTTATTGCAGCGTCTGTCTTATGATTTGTATTAGTAGATTGCAATGTTGACAACCTTCCTTTGTTCAGTGGCAACAGGAAAGCAGGTGATGATGAAGATTCCAGTGATGAAGAAGGCAACGAAGAACTCTAATAAACAGATTCCAGTGATGAAGAAGGCAACGAAGAACTCTAATAAACCCCACGTAAGGCTGTGATGTTTCTTAAGATGAGGTGGTTGTGAATGGTACTCCATTAATCCTTTCTTATTTTAAATGGAGGAAATGGGCTAGAACAACATGAGTCAATCATTTATCTCGTTAGCTAGTTTTCAGTAACATTTTTGAACCTTTTTCCATCAACATTCTAATCACTTTAACTATTTTATCATAATTTCAAAGAAAATTCGCCTAGTACTCGTATATATATTTAAGAGGAAAATAATGGAACCAGAGAAAATCTAGATGTAACCAAAAAAAGAAAAGAAAAAGAAAATACTGTCATGTTACAACATAAATGATGTCCTCCCACAAGTTAACTACTTTCCAATGCACCTTTGAGAAGATGCAGGGCTTCGGCCGATATGCTTCTTCTCACCCGGGACGGAGCAATTTCTATCCTCTGAGGAGGATCCAAGGAGAAACATATTACTATCACAGTCAAATTATCACAAGTATTTCGTTTCAGGGCTTCTCTAACCAGTTCTCTTGAGCATCGTTCAGGATCATTATGCAACATCAGCTCTTTCCTAACAGTTGTGACAGCACATTGGCTGCTCATAACCTCCCACAGACCGTCGCATCCTAGAATCAAGAACTCGTCATCTTCTGTCAACAGCGTCTCGTGCAGATCTGGCTCTGCACTCAAAGGAGACGCAGACCCTTTTGGCCCCTTCATGTGCCAGTCACCCAAGGCACGCGAGACTGACAGTTGCCCATTGAGGTATCCATCGTATATAGCTCCACCTAGTTTCTCAATTCTGAGTCTTTCAGAAGTGTAGTTGGGCTTGTGGTCTCTGGTCAATTCAATGGCTCTGCCACGTTTCCCTAGCACAGCTCGACAGTCTCCAGCATTGGCAACTATCATCGTTCTGCAGTGTGTGGAAATTTATTAGGATCAATCCTACATAACCAGGTGTAGCGTCTACAAGACAGTGAAGGTTACTTGTTTGTACCTTCCAGATACGAGAGCAGTCAATGCTGTGGTGCCAGATGAGATGTCGAGGGAACTGTCATCAGCAAAAGCATAATCGGCCATAAGAAACGCACTCTTGATCGCTCGTTCTAAACAAACCGGGAAAGAGGAGTCTTCAACTATGAACTTGAGAATGTTATCCTTGATAAACGATGCTGCATCTATACCACCATGACCATCAAACACCTGTGTATGTTGAGTGAGACTCAATAAGCATACAGGCGAAGAACGGTTTCAACTACCAATGCAAGATGATCAAAGCAAATTTAGGGATAAAATATGCGTTCAAGAAGCTGGCTTACCCCATAGAAAGCTCCGTAGGAAGGGACACCTGCAATTTCACCAAGATATTGAGGCAAGTTATCTATGCAGATGTGTACATCTTCCATATACTGCTTAGGTCCTTTTTCAGCACAGCTACCAGAACGAAAAATGGGTTGGAAGCTCGATTTTATATCTGGTGGCGATTTGATTCCGGTTCCTCCAACATCAGCAGAATCCTTGTAAATATACAAAGTGTCTTAGTTACACATGCATGAAGAGAACTGAAAACAAAATTCTGTCTAAATAAACAAACAAGGATCAATTCTACTAGATATGGTGAGTTGTAACTCATCTATGATATGATCCAACCACTATACTGCTAAAACTAAAGTTGATATAAAAAAGAGGCAAGAACAAGAAACAACAACAATCAAGAGAAGGCTCTGATCATAAACTTGAAAGTTGCATGATCCAACCACTTCACTGTCAAAGCTAAAGTTGACAATAAAAGCAGGCAAGAACAAGAACCGGCAACAAAAATCACCAAGAAAAGGTTGTCGGAGAACTTGAAAGTAGCATGGCTACTAAAGTTGAACAAATTATATGTGAGATCCATTATCACATGCTTATGATACAATCAATAATCTTAAACCAACCTAGATTTCAAAACATAAGCAGACATAAACTTCCATCCAACACTCCAACTTGATATAAATCATATATTGCAGTTTTGACTTAATAATACTAACTTGATCAAACATTTTGCAGAAACAGAATGCCAAAACACCAGCATCATTAACTAACACCACAAATCATGAAGAATTAAAAAGTGGAAAAAGTATTTACCAGCAAATCTCTAGGTGAGAGTGTAGCACTGCTAACAGAATGCCTCACAACAGAGAGATGCCGAGGCGGTTTACCATTAAATGTTTGCTTCAGCTCGTTTTCGCTATCCGTATTTTCGTCTTTAACCACGGTAATTTCACCATTATCCTGACTATAATCACCTTCCAAACCGAACAGAGGAGAAAATTGAGTATCAGTTGCCATATTTCTTGAAAAACATCAACCTGAATGATCTAATCTTAACCAAGATCAATCACACTCCTAAAGATCCTCTTTCAACAAAGAATTTCTATAATCCCAGGTGAACCTTAACAATCTAGGATGACAAAAACAAACTCCACTAATATTGCTGATAAAAACCCTCAAATCTTAATATTCCCTAAATTGCACCTTAAACACCAGGGAAATCTTACACGATTAACCTTACCCCAGATCAGAATCCAGAATGCTCCGCCAAGATTCCCATAAAATTACTCCTTTTATTTTACAATAAATTAAGATAAACTTCACAGAGAGATATCAAATCCCCTTTTTGCAAAACAATTCGATGAAAAGATAAAAACCCAATCTTTACGTCAGAAAGAGATAAATAAACGTAAATTGAGAGAGACGATCTAGAATTCAAATATCAATTGCAAATGCTCTCTTCTTTTGCTCTTACAATTTCGGGAAATTCGTTCGAACCGATGACAAAAAAGGTAACGAAGAAAAATGTGTGAAAATGGAAAGAAAAATGGGAAAAATGGAGTGGAGTTCTTATTCCGGGGTAGGTGACCGGTGATTTCAGGTAATCGGCTGTAAATCTACCGAAACGTGGCGACGTTTTGTTGGTCGGTTGGTGAAGTTGATTCCTAACCGTTGGATTACGTGTCTGAACAACATGCAACGGTTGGGATTGGTGGAATCTACTTGCCTTTTGCGGTTCTGGGAGGGTAGGTTCGTTGGCGGCCGTTAAAGCGGCGCATAGGACTTTCTTTCCACGTGGCGCTCTTTAATTGGAAGGTTCTTGGGTAACGTTAGATAGTCCGCCCTTCATGTTTTGCATTCTAAATTGAAATTATCATGGATGTTTGTTTATTTATTTATTTATTTTAATTAATGGAGTATATGTTAGAAGAAGTTGCAGCTACTTTTTAAATACAATAACTACCCTCTCCATCTCAAACATTTATTTTTGTATGAAAATTAATGTGTAATGAGATTAAAGAAACAATATTTATAAAATACTTGTATTATTGTTATATTGTGGGATGGAGTTAGTGCAATTTTTTTTTTACAAAATATTGTACCAATATTAAAAGGCAAAATTACAATATACCGTAAGATTTTGTTAAGTCTACACTTAAAATCAAGCAACCCTAATCTTTTTCTTTTAGGGTTGATGGATTATTTAAATCCCACCTATCTGTGACACACATTACATTCTATTTTTTCATACACATTAATATATATTTTTACATGTTGATATGATATAAGTTAAAATTTATATACTACTACTTAAATTTTCAAAACAAATCTAAATTAACATTATTTATTGAATTTATTAAATCCACCTAATCATAAATCTAATTAAGTTAAAAAATCTACTATACTTAAATTTCCAAAACTAACTTAAATTAACATTATTTGTTGAATTTATTAAAAATCCACGTACTTCTAAATCTTTTTTTTATTCTTATTCACACTCAAAACAAACGTTACTCAAAACAAACATTACCAAGATACTCCCTCCGTTCGCCACAAAGGATAACATTTGCTTTTTGGCACGTGGATTAAGGAGTATTATTATTTATTGTATAGTAGATAGTTGTATTAGTGGAGGTGTGAGTCCCATTTTTTAGTTGTATTAGTGGGTGTGTGTGGGTCTCATGTGTGTAAAAAAGAAAATTATACCATTGGGGGCGGACGCCCAAAATGAAAAAATGAGACTCTTTGGAGCGGACGGGGGAAGTATTAATTAGTATACCATTGATTTCATGGAATGAACCAATCCTCTACAAAAATTACTCTTTGAAATTAATTGAATCACCATAAAAAAAATATTCCCTCCGTCCATCCCAATCTATTCGTTTGTCTTTTGTGCTGGATTAAGGAGTATTGTTATTTAATGCGTGGTGAGTAGTTGTATCAGTGGGTCTGTATATCCCATATTTTAATTGTATTAGTGGATGGATGTGTCTCATGTGTCCAAAAGTGGAAATAAATAGATTAAGGGTGGACGACCCAAAATAGTAAAATAAATGGCAGTGGACGGAGGGAATAATAAGGAGCTGCTTGATAATTAAGGGTATTGAGAGGGGTAACAAAAATATATGAACATTTCATATTGTTGATACTTGATTCAATAATTATTCATTATCCTTCATTCTCTTTGTCATTGACTTTTTAGTGATACTCATTATCATTCCCATTGAAAAATTCATATCAAGCATCCTCTAATAAGGTGTACGGATTGGGATTTGGTACGGATTTTTAAAAAATCCGTACCGAAATCCAAATTTTTAAAAAAATTCGATATTGAATCCGTAAAGAAAAAATCCGATATTGAATCCGTACCAAAATTCAATTCGGTTCGGAACAGATTTTAGGAAAAACAGATTTTGACGGTGCGGAGCTGATCGGATCGGATTTCTCATGAGAAATGGAGTTTTGCACATATAAATACTTAGAAAAAAATCAATTAAATAAAAAACCTAATTTTTTCATATCCAAATACGAATCAACGGACAACCAAAATAATCATTAAATAAATTTAAAATTTTAATATAATCATAAAAGTGCAATATTGATGAACAGTTATACTATTTAAAGTTATACTATTTAAATAAAAAGTTATACTCGAATTATATTAATGAAAAGTGAGAGTGGTGCATTGCATTATTTCATAAACAATTCATATTATAAATAAAGAATGATAAACTATTAATGAAAAATGATAATATATTTAATAAAATTTAATAATTATTTAAAATGATTAAAAAATAATAGTACTAAGATAAAGAAAATTAATAATTTTAGATTTTTTTTAAACTTTTAACTTTAAATTTAAGGTGTATTTCAATTAAAGTTTATTTTACTTTATAAAATATATATTTTTTAATATGCAGTAATAAATAAATATTTAGAGCATTAGATATATTTTTAAATTATTATTTTGTAATTATATTATAACTAATTTTAATTTATTAATTATGATTACATTATAATTAGTAGAGTAAAATTAATTAATTCATGACATATAAAGTATAAACTATAAATAATAAGAGTATAATTTTAATGCATAATTTAAATTCGATTTTTAGGTACGGTTAGGTTATATCTAATATTTGGTACGAAAAAACAGAAAATATTCAAATTCGTACCAAACGAAAAATCGGTTCGATTTGGTTCGAAAAAAGTCAAAAAGTCAACGATTTTTTTCGGTTCGAGATTAATTTGGTGCGGATTTGGTACGTTTCAATTAAATATACAATATCTGTGCACACCCCTAGCCCTTAACACTATTGTTTTAAATTAAAAAAAGTAAATAAAAGATGATTATCTTGATTCATTGCAGTGACGGAGGTGCCACCGAACAGGACCCCACCCCGACGAGGGCCCTCAATTTTTTTTATACCTATATATATATTATTAAAGTTGACTTATGTTTAAGAATGTTGGTTAGCTCAAAACCGGCTTCAACCCTTTTTCCTTCGGCCAACCACGCAGGTAAGAGATATATTAAATACTCCTAATTAATAGATTTATTTTTATTATGTATAAAGATTTTTTTAGATTTTTTTTCCTTGTAATTGAGAATTATATTAAATATTTATTAATAGATTGAAAATAAATTACACAATAATATGTTTAAAAAAATCTTTATTTCTTTTGAATCTTTTCCATTATTTTAAATATCTTCATTTTTTTAATTCTTTTAAATTTATTGTGAGTAGAGAACCTTTATTTGTTTAAGATTTTTATTATGTATAAAGATTTTTTTATTTGTTTAAGATTTTTATTATGTATAAAGATTTTTTTAGATTTTTTTCCTTCTAATTTAGAATGATATTAAATATTTATTAATAGATTGAAAATAAATTACACGATAATATGTTTAAAAAATTATTTATTTCTTTTGAATCTTTTTCATTTTTTTAAATATCCTCATTGTTTTTTTCTTAATTTTTTTCAATTCATCATGAGCAGAACCTTTATTTGTTTTCTTAAATCTTTATTTTTTTCTCTACGATATTTGGTGAACAGAAACTTTGGCAACATCTTTGAGCCGTACATTGTTATTATTTTCGAACAGGTATTTTAATTTTACAAAAGTGCTTTTTACTCTAATATTTTTCTATTTAAATTTGTTTTATGATTCCATTGAATTGATGATTTTATTTCTATAAATTATTCTCAATAGTTAATTGATAGTATGAGATGCTTCATCGAAAATACCCCCTGGATATGAAAAACATAAGAAAAAGAGGAATTTATTGAAACTCAAAGAGGACAAATATATATATATATATATCTTATATATACTAATTGCGAATACGCTACTATAAATAACTTTTAAAAATATGATGTGTCGCGACGTGATTAATTGTTGGTATTTTTTATATTTCTTATTTTAATATTTCATATATAATATTTCTATTTTAATTTTTTATTCTTATATATTATCAATTATTATTATATCACATTATTATATATCTCAAAATATTTTTTCTTATCTACAAAATATTTAATAAATTCTTATTCAATTAATTATTTCAAGAAAATAATTATTTAAATATCATAATACATTGAAAAAAAATGAGATCCACCACTTTTTTTATATGTAATTAAAAATTAAATTACACCCTCCTTTCATTTTATTAAAACTACATTTAAAATTAATTACTTAAAAAATTTTGTATTTAATTACCATAAACCTTCAACTTAAACAAAAAGGCTATAAATTATTTATTTAACATAATATTATACTCTCCCGTCCCACATTATCTTGCACCATTCCTTTGTAACTATTTATAATTATATATATTACATTTTTTTAGTTTATAAATCTAAAATAAAAAATAATGAATATAATGTAACACATAGGGCAAAAAGAAAAATATAAGTAATTAATAATTTAATTGTGTTCATAACAATAATAAAATATATTTAAACTAATTTATTTATTTATTTAAGATAAAGTATACTAATAAATCTGTGTTATACGCCGGAGGAAAAAATTAGGATATATATATATATATATATATATATAGTTACGAAAGAACAAAAAATTTCATCACTTGAAGATTTAGAAAAAGAACAAATTAATTGATTTTCTAGAGAAACTCAATTATGAAAAATTGATTGACGATTTTTGTGAAAAAACGGCTAGAAGATCAATTTTTCATAAATAGTTTCATATAAATTTTATACTCCATATTGAAATTTTTTTATTTGATGAGTTATATTATTACGTCTATTATTATTTTATGCCCAGTTATTCGAGAAACACCGTGCGCCCATACATTTTAGTATTAAAGGATACCCTTTAATAATAGATGCACCCTTTAATACTAAATGTATGGGCGTATGTGTCCCGAAAATATAGGAGGCCAACTTTATTTATATTACTATTTTATTATTACTTTCATACGTTGGATAAAAATAAGGGACAAAAAATGATTTCACACCGAGCCCCTCAAATTATAGGATCGGCCTCTTCAAATTATTTCTTATTAAACCCGTTGTATTATAATTGTTCTCTATTGTTACATTATAATTCAAGATTATTAAACACATGATATTTTAATAGTAAAATATGATTTTAATCCTCTTAAAAGTTAAAGTATGACATCGATTCATCATTAAAATTTATTTATGTCCTGTTGATGTATTATTAGAGATTTCTTGAATTATGATATTCTCATTAGGGTAATATTTTTCTCATTTTTTTCACATAAATTAAAAAATTTGTTACTTTTGAAGTTATTTTGGTATTTTATATTAGTATATAATAATATAGTACATTAGGTGTTGTTAAGTGTTGTGGTAGATTGAGGTTATATTTTTATAAATAAAGTGCAATAATAAAATTAATTGTTTGACTTTTTCACTATTTAAAAAATGTGAAAATTTTGTAGAAAGGATGAAAATTCAAAATGTAAAAACTGTTTTGCATATAAGACCTCCATTCCACGTTTATTTGCATGGTTATTGTAGACACGAGGTTTAAAAAAAATTACTTTATAATCAACTTTATTGATTTTTAGAAAATATTATAATATTTTAATAATAAATTAATTATAAAATATATTTATTTGATGAGAATTATAAATTTTAAATTTATTTTATAACCAACTTTATTGATTTTTAGAAAATATTTATAATTTTTTAATAATAAATTAATTATAAAATATATTTATTTGATGAGAATTATAAATTTATAATTAAAATGTTCTTGTAAAGTTATGAATGTACTTTTAAGGTTATGATTGCAATTTAACATGGGACATGAAAACGTATAATATGAATATGGAGAAGTTGAATTTTAAAATATAATAACTACATTAGGATATGATAATATCGTATTGCAATCTACGGAAATTCTTTCACAAAAATATTCTCCCACAACAATATTAGTCATTAAAAAAAGTGTAATACAGGAACTTAATAATTCTAAATCACACGATATTAATCGTAACTTTTAAGAAACACTCTACTGTGAGTCGGGTTATTTGTGAGATGGGTCAATTTATTATTAAAATATGTTTATTTGTTTATAAAATATATCAATAATAAATCAAATTATAATACATTAAAATTATATTTTAATGCATAATCTAACATACTTTAAAAAACATACTTTAACAATTATTAAACATATTTTTTCTAAATAATAAACATAATTTGGCACGCATCACAAACCGTTTCATATAAGTAACGTATCAGAATAAACTTCGTAAACTTTTAATTAATGAGACTTTGTAAACTTTTAATTAATGAATTGCACACATTTTTCAAGCCTAAATTGAAAAAAATGCATTAACTAATTAATTAGTTTTCGAAAAGAAAAATGTTTAAAAATAGGGGGTTTGAAAAGGTGCCAATAAGGTAGCATATTCTCTCTCCCCATCATATATTCTAATTCAAAATATCTAACTTTATTCTTTTCTTCACCAATTAAATTATTCATTTCCTATTCCACCAGACCAATAACGCAAGTCTCCCAATTCACTGCACCAAGAACACTCACAAGCAATTAACACATGGTGATTATGTCACCATCAATAATTTCCAATATTATAATGTGTAAATCATACCTCCTTCTCAACTTAAAAAAATCATTTTTTCATTTTAATCACCCCACAAAAAGATTTTTATTTTTTTTACACATGAGACTCACCTCCTCTAATATAATTAAAATATGGGACTCACATTCCCACTAATACAACTACCCACTACACATTAAATAATAATATTCGTGAAAAAAACAAATGACCCTCCGGAGTATATGAATAGTTTTGATCCTACATACTTCTTGATGAAAAAAAATAAAAAAAATAATTTAATTGTAAAAATACGTAGGCTGTGAAACACTCTAAAATTTTGCATGATAAAAGGTGAAAAAAAGTCACTCAATATATTTTTCCATTATCACTTTAATTAATATCTTCATGTTAGTGAATTAACCAATTGAACAATTTTCTTATAGCTGGAAAACCTTTCAACTGTCTTTTTTTTTTATTTTATAATAAATTTGGATTCCTTATAAACATAGTTAAACAATAATTTTTTTTTGTTATTTTTTTATAAATCAATTAACATATACTCCCTCCGTCTCGAAAAACTTTTCATCTTTATTGTTCCACGTTATTTAAGAAAAGTTGCACTTTTTGATCAACTTTATTGACTTTGGAGGGTATTGTAGTATTTTTAGGTAATAAAAAAATATAAAGTAATGATATGTGTGTGAAAAAGGAGTGACAAATTTAAAATTAAAGTAACTTTTGAGCTTGTTGGATAAAATGATATTTCTTTTTTTAGAGGGTGAAAGGTTTTGTAAGATAAATAAATGAGAAAAATGAGAAAATATCGGAGGGATTACATGCTAATACAATTTACTAGTATCATTATCAATCCTATAGGAAAGACATTGAGGACCGAATAGCGGGTGCACCATTTTTCATCTTTTGTCCGATTAGAACATGATTGTCTTATAACCAGCATTGTAATGATTATTTCTGCCATTTCTTCAACAAACTTCTCATTTGTTTCCACATTTGAAACGGCTAATGAGATAGATAGGGGTATTATTTATTACCCCACCAACCGTATTAATTTTTACCCATTTATTTGTATAATCCTCGTCTCAAGTATTTTTATTTTTTTTATTCCACTACTTAAAATATAGTATTACAGAATATTTGCATATTTATAACAAAAATAAAACAATTTTATTATTTCTCTCGGTTAATTAGTTAAAATATATTCCTGTTTTATCTCACATTATGCATTTAAAAAAAAATCTTAATTAATCTGCCCGAATAAGGATGTATATAAATGATTTGGATGGAGGGATTGGATATTTTTGACATACATGAACATGAATACTAAACCTATACCCACAAGCTAGGTGTAGTACGGTCTAATTTGTTTTTCCTCGGAAATATAATAAAGGAGGGCCCCGGTTTAATGGCTGCCATGGGTTTTGTTTTGCCTCCTTTGTTGAGCACTGCACACGAGAAATGGTTTTCCACATGACCCACATGATTGTTCTTCTTTTGTATCTATTTTCTTGAATAATGGGGTTTATCTTAATGGAGCTCTATGGTTCTCCTTCTCTGCTCTCTCTCTTGGCTTCTACTCAACATCAAAAGGTTCCTATTTTTTGGGTTGATGGAAAGTGAAGCTTCTTGATCACTTTCTGTGAAGCATAATTTGGTTCCAAAGTTCAAATCTTGGAGTTGTAATGTTCGGTTCTTGGCTCAGAATATGATTCCTTTTCTGCAATTTCTTGCCCCCCTCCCATATACTGGTTCTTTATGTTCGATTCTTCTTATGCCCTCTGAATTATTTTGGCTCTTTTGATGTGTAAATCACTATAAAGTTTAAACAATGCATTCTTCTTCAGGATCATGTGCTAAAAGATGCTGATTTATGGTCTACTTTTAGGACTTTTTTATGAGCATAAATGCCTAATTAGTTTCTAATAGGCTAGCGTAGTGAGTTTTGATGACCAATTGTTTGAAGAAATGCTTGTGAGAAGTTCTTAATTTGATGCATATTTTCTCTTTGCAGATTTTGTAGACTATGTGTATCTAACATGGGGATGTTATGGATTATCCTATTGTGGGCACTCTCTTCGGGAGTGCCTCCAAATGGGTTGGGTGTTAACGCTTCTTCTAGACCAAAAATTGTTAACGTTGGAGCTATTTTCTCTCTTGAATCTACAATTGGGAGAGTCGCAAAGATTGCGATTGATGAGGCGGTTAAAGATGTGAATTCCGACCCAACTGTCCTCAGAGGATCTGATTTTAATGTGATAATCAAAAACACCAATTGCAGTGGATTTTTTGGTTTGGTTGAAGGTACTTTTAGCCTTTGGTATTTCTTTTCTATGCAATTTATTAGGTCAATAAGTATATGAGGGTGAAATTGGGGGGTTTCAGTTGAATTTTCCTTTTTATGTCAAAAAATGTAGAAGATGAAGCTGGTTTTAGAACAAAATAAGGATGTTCTATTTCCCTGAAATGCAGGATTCACTTGTTAGATTTTGATCTTAAATTTCACGACTAAAGAGGAGAATCGAGATTGTTGTGCTCATTTTTCGTATAATTGAGTATATAGCTCTGATTTTGCAATTATTTTCATGAAGTGATGGATTTCAATTTCTTTTGCAGCTTTACGATTCATGGAGACTGATATTCTTGCAGTCATAGGTCCACAATCCTCCGTAGTTGCCCACACTATACTGCATGTTGCAAATGAGCTCAAAACTCCCTTTTTATCATTTGCTGCAACAGACCCTACTCTCACGTCTCTTCAGTTTCCCTATTTCATCAGGACAACACAGAGTGATCTGCATCAGATGGCTGCAATTGCTGAAATTGTAGATTATTATGTTTGGAAGGAAGTTATTGTTGTTTATCTTGATGACGACTATGGGAGAAATGGATTATCTGCATTGGATGATGCACTTGCTGCAAGAAGGTGTCGAGTTTCATATAAAGCAGGGATCCCTCCGGGAGGTGTCACCCGGAGTGAGATCATGGATATTCTTGTCAAAGTTGCCCTAATGGAGTCTCGAGTAGTTGTTCTGCATACTTATCCTACCACAGGATCTATTGTTTTTCAAGTGGCACACTATCTTGGATTGATGGATGACGGCTATGTTTGGATTGCTACGGACTGGCTTTCTTCGTATCTTGATTCTGCTTCACCTTTTCACTTGGGATCCATGACAGAGTCCATGCAAGGAGTCCTTGTTCTGCGTCAGCACACGCCGGATTCTGAAAGGAAACGAGCATTTCAAGCGAGATGGAACAACCTGACTGGCGGTGCTGTGGGGCTAAGCAGTTATGGCCTCTATGCTTATGATACTGTTTGGTTAGCTGCTCATGCTATTGATTCATTCTTTAGTCAAGGTGGGGTTATTGCATTTTCTAATGATACAAACTTAAATTCTTTACAAGGGAGTGGTAGTAGCCTTCACCTTGAGAAAATGGTGATTTTTGACGGGGGTCCTCTCCTTCTAAAGAGTATTTTGGAGAGTAATTTTGTCGGCCTGACGGGTCCAGTCAAGTTTAGTCCGGACAAGTCGCTGGTCTTTCCTTCATATGAAATAATAAATGTAATTGGGACAGGTCTCCATACAATTGGTTATTGGAGTAACTACTCTGGATTGTCGATTGTGCCTCCCGAGACTCTGTATTCGCATCCCCCTAATCGGTCTAGTGCAAACGAAAAACTGCGTAGCGTTCTTTGGCCTGGAGATTCGGTAAGAACGCCCCGTGGTTGGGTTTTTCCAAACAATGGAAAACAGCTCCGGATTGGTGTGCCTCGCAGGGTTAGTTTCAAAGAGTTTGTGTCTCAAGTTCCTGGCAGTAATACTTCCAAAGGATTCTGCATTGATGTATTCACTGCTGCTGTAAACTTGCTGCCTTATGCTGTTCCTTTTCAGTTTGTGCCATTCGGAAATGGCGTAGAGACCCCAAGTTATAATGAGCTGGTGGAGATGATCAACACAGGAGTAAGTACAGGATATGAGTAATAACAGTTGTGATTTGTTCTGCATATATGGTGGCTAAAATCTTGCTTGCTTGTGTAGGTTCTTGATGGTGTGGTTGGTGATATTGCGATTACAACAAACCGAACAAAAATTGTGGATTTTACACAGCCATATGCTGCAAGTGGACTTGTGGTGGTGGCCTTAGTTAGCAAGCGAAATACGGGTGCTTGGGCTTTTTTAAGGCCGTTTTCTCGTAAAATGTGGGGTGTCACGGCTGTGTTCTTCGTTTTCATCGGTATAGTTGTGTGGATTTTGGAGCATCGAATGAATGATGAGTTCCGAGGACCACCAAAGCAGCAGCTGATCACAATTCTATGGTTAGCTTCAAACTTTTAAGATGGTTATTTGATTGTGCTTCTGAATTACTTCTTTCAATCTTCACATGCTGTAATTTTGTTGCTGAATTACGACACGAAAGATCCTCCATTGACTCTTTTACTCTCTCCTGCCATTCAGGTTCAGTCTGTCGACTCTATTCTTTGCTCACAGTAAGTGAACTTATTCAATTTAAGAATGATAGTCGTTTTATGGTCTGGTCTAAGTTTCTTGATTCTTTCATCAAAATTCAGGAGAGACGACTGTGAGCACGCTTGGACGCCTCGTGCTGATCATATGGCTGTTTGTGGTTCTGATCATCAACTCGAGTTACACTGCAAGTTTGACATCTATACTCACAGTACAGCAGCTTTACTCTCCCATCAAAGGAATTGAGTCCTTAAAAGATGGAGATGACCTAATTGGATTCCAAGAAGGTTCTTTTGCGGAGCATTATCTGATCAAGGGAATCGGCTTGCCAAAGTCAAGACTCAAAGCTCTCAGATCACCCGAACTGTATGCCACAGCACTCCTACAAGGCCCCAAGAAAGGAGGCGTTTCTGCCATCGTCGATGAACGACCTTACGTGGAGCTTTTCTTGGCTAGCCAATGCCAGTTCAGGATCATTGGCCAAGAGTTCACCAAAAGTGGCTGGGGTTTTGTGAGTAAATCCTTCATCCTTTCACTTGTTTTAGTATTTGAGATGATCTTAGTAAAGATATGATTCGATTGAGCAAGTCTCGTGTGGAACTGTCTCATATTTTATCTGCAAATAATGATATAAGTTTTTGGCAAGTTATAACTGTAGCCTAATGTATTGCAATTTGCATGTTATGAAGGCATTTCCACGAGATTCGCCTCTGGCCATTGACCTCTCAACAGCGATCCTAATGCTGTCAGAGAATGGTGATCTGCAACGAATACACGACAAGTGGTTGACGACGAGTGCATGCAGTACAGACAACACGGAGCTCGAATCAGACCGACTCCATCTAAAGAGCTTCTGGGGGCTTTATCTGCTATGCGGGCTAGCTTGCTTCATAGCTCTATTGATCTACTTCATTCAGATCATTAACAGGTATCGACAAGCTGCTAGAGAGGAGTGTGTTTCTCCGGAGGGCAGCGTGCGTTCCAAACGCATCCAGACGTTGTTGTCTTTGATCGATGAGAAGGAGGATCAGTCGAGGAGAGACAGAAAAAGAAGGAAGGTTGAGGATTCCATGTCAGGAAGCAACAGAGTAAACGACATGGAAAGGAATTCTTAAGAGGAAAACTCAAACACCAGCTTTTGAAACACAGTAAGAAATCCAGTGGCTTATATGCTTACTCTTCTTACAGCCATACTGAATCCTTATGCCATAAAGCTTTTAGCATTAGAATTGATGAGTGGTTTATCAACTATAATTTTAATTACTGAAAATTGTATATAATACCAAGGCATTAATTAGTTCATTATGAATGACTTAATTTGTTTCATTTTATCCGCGGCATTCTATACTAATATTAAAGTTGATACACAAGAGAGAATAAAATATAATTTTTTGTTCAGGTGTAATAAGAATTATTAAGTTCGTATATGTATATAAATTGAGTTTGTGTAAGATTTGAAAACCAAATTAAACTTAATTTCAATGATCGAAATGAACCATCACCTTACAATTTGATACTCAGACTCATAAAGAATTAGAAGGGGTGCCTAGATCTTTAAATAAAAAAACACTTGTATTGGACAATTAAAAATTGCATTAGTGTTGGATTAATGTCATTTTGATACATCATCTTTTGTGCTAAATGTTAGATGAACGACACATAGGAGAGATGAAACTATACCCTAAACCTTAAACCCTAGGTATAATGGTTTTATGTGTCAATTATTTAACCCGTGACACAGGAAATGATGCACGAAAATGACACAGAAGATCCGGTGCAGATGGAGACTGGAGAGATGATCAATTTAATTTTTTTATTTCGCGCGACCCTCGCATGGCACGTTTTCTAAATTAATTAAGTCAACTCATGCGCGATTATAATAACAATAATTATTTTTTTAGATCATCCAAAATCTTTTACCTCCAGTTTTATATTCGTGATGTGAGCATTTTTAATTTCTCGTTTTCTTTAAATAAGTAGTAGTATTAATTAATTCAAACATAATAATCCAATGGAAATTGCACAAGCTAGTTGACATTACTGGACAAGGTGTACATAATACTTCTTCCATCACAGGTAAAGTATCAATTTACATTTTACACTATGTATTATTATTTTATATAAAATAGATAGGTGTATAAGTGGAAATGGTAGATTACTCTTTTAATTAAAAATATAAATTAATATCTTTATAGACTTAGAATAAATTACTACAATAACAAAATAAATACATTATAATAACGGACAAAGAAAAAATTATTTCTGCATTAAAAATACCACAAGATATTATCAATTGAGTGACTAGCTCCAAAGGTGAATATAATAAGCTTTTCAAAAACTCAAAAAAGTATAAACTAATTTAAAAAATAAGCAAGTCAGAGGATTTCAATTTTTATTTTTCCTTTACTTTTGAATATATTTATTACTTAATATAATTTTTTTATATAATTTTTTTAAGTTAAACAATATGAAACATTAAACTTAAAGGGTGTTTCGATTGTAACGTGGTCTAATATTTAGTATGATCATCACGCGAAATTGGAAGAAGTAATTAGTGGGTGTCTCGATGGAAACACAAGAGAGAAATGAAAAAATAGTTAGAAGATGTAAGAGATAATAGTATAGTTTTAGTATTGGAATTTTGATAGAATCAAATTAAAGTTATAGTGCTAAAATTGATATGAAAGGATTAAAATTAATAATGTAAAAAGTTAAAGGAGGGATTCCATAAAAATTGTACAACTAAAATTGATATTTTTGTAGAGATCATGTTGAGGAAAAACAAACGGGAATATATAGCTTACTTGGTTTTAGTGACCAAATGCATACCTTATGCTTTAATATAATTAAGTTCTTAAGTAGCTTTATTTAAAATCTATGGTACATATTAAATAACTCGTATACACTATTCACTTAAAATTATCATGTTAAAGATTGAGACCATTTCACGTAAGTCCTTAAGTGATACGAATAAAAAGTTATAACTTTCTATACTGAAAAGTGATAATGCTATTATATGAACAATTTATAGTATAAACGAAAAATAATAATAATATTTTATAACGAAAGTGAAAATATTTTATAGCGTGATAACTAATTTAAAATGTGTAAAATTGTGTCACGTGACAAGTTCTAACTCAAGATTTGCCCAATTAATAGTAGGAGTTTTATAAATGGTATCCAGATCAAATTTACTCGATTCTAGGTCAACTCCCAATTAAATATTATTATGCAAAAAAGGTGGAATCACCCATCCCAAGTCCCCAAAACGCTGGACCGACAGAATATGAAGGAGGCTAATTATGGTAATTCAATCGATCAATAAGGGTTAGACCTTTTAACCCACCAGAGCCTCCAACACGTGGCTCGACAGAATATAAAGGAGGTTAATTATGGTAATTCAACCGACCAACAAGGGTTAGACCTTTTAACCCACCAACTTAATTAAGATATTGTCCCCATGCTGCAGGTGTGGTTCGATCCTTGATTATTATGCAAGTTATCCTCTTACTTGACCAGTTGAGCTGTTAGCACTTCCAATTGAATATGATGAACGTGGGAGCCTCGATACATTAATATCATACGAAATCGTTATACCTTAAATTTTGTTAAGTATTTAATTTTCTTAATGATAAAAACTAAAAGGCCTCTTCTTTAATTTCTCATGTAATTTTGATAAACACTAATTGATACAAATCAAAATTGCAATAATGAGGTGTTGGGATAGCAGATCTCCATTCATTCCTAAAAGACAAAGCACAACACAAGAATTCACGTGGAAAACTCCAAAACTGGAGAAAAACCACGGACCGAGAAAATACCACTATGTGAAAATTTTTTACAATCACATAGAATTTCTCTCTTCCGACTCCAACCCTTACACTCTTACAAATCTTTGACTAATCCACACCTTTCTTCCCATTCTCACAACCGAGAATCAAAGAAAGGAATTTAAGAAGAATCAAATACAAAGATTAAAGTGTACTTGATTGGTGCACTTGATATCAAGTCCAATGGCCTCCTTATATAGCCTAAGAAATCCCACCCCCCTTTGCTCCCCTATCCGATGTGAGACAAAAGCAAAGAAAAAAAATCCCTCCTTTTGTTTTGACAAAATCAACAATCTCCCTTTGTCAAAATAAAAGAAGACACATTGTCTTCACCGACAATCCATTCTCAACCCCGAGAATCCTACTCCACCATATGAGTAGACCACTTAGAATCAACAATTCTAAGAATTTCTTGCGGCACATATCAAAAAACATCTGCTGATATTTATGGTGATACTTCCCGCACTTGGCTACCCCTGAAAGTCTATCAGCCATCGATATACATCCACCACACACCCTACATCACCTGCCAAGTCAATGTCTGTGTGCAAACTTGTGGACCAGTTAATATTATTACATCATTTTCCATGACAACTGAACATGCCATAAGGATCCCTAATAATATTAACTCAATATTCGAAATTGTTGCCGCACCAGCTCTTCCTTGACCAGCAACGTTACCATTGCTCCACAGTAAGTAATTACCGTGTCATTGCTCCACCACAATTACCGCACCATTGCTCCATCTTGTGCAAAACCCATCTGTACCGACATGAAGTCACTGCCTTTTATAGCCATGCTACACCAAGTTTGACCGAACCCTTTTCCTACTGAAAGTGTCGTTACTTGAAGCCGATTCCAACCCTTCGGAATTCACGATGCTTTTCCACTTGTCGGTCTACTACTCTTTACCGATCTACCACCCCCGATACCAACTACCACATCGACATCTTCCCCGTTGAATCGCCGATTTCCCACGCCACCAATCATTATCAAAAAACTCGTTCCTTTCAAACCTCCTTGAGCCGACTCCATGGAAAATCCCATGCCACTGTTAAGACAACTCCACCACCGGGAGTCCCAGCAATTCACATTGCTGCAGGTCCAAGAACTCCGTCAAAAACTGCTGTCCCGCAAATCCTACCCCTTGACACGCCACTGTCGCCACAGTCAGGCGCATTTCACAGCAAGAAAGGAGATGCTACCGCATCTGACTGTTCTTCTGACCACCTTATGTCACTAGTTTTTTCCACTTTTTTCATGTCACCCTTAAGCTAATGAATAACCCTCTTCCTCTCATAAAGTCTTTTCTGATGTGGAAGGTCAGAGTAGGCTGCAACCACAGAGCATACTAAGAACTTTATAAGTGCCCGAACCGGGCTCTGATACCACTTGTTGGGATTAGCAGATCGTCATTCATTCCTAAGGGACAAATAAAGAAGATCATAAAAAGCACAACACAAGAACCTTAGCCTAATGAATAATCCTCTTCCTCTCATAAAGTCTTTTCTGATATGGAAGGTCAGAGTAGGCTGCAACCACAGAGCATACTAAGAACTTTATAAGCGCCGGAACCGGGCTCTGATACCACTTGTTGGGATAGACATATCCTCATTTATTCCTAAGGGACAAATAAAGAAGAACATAAAAAGTACAACACAAGAATTTATGTAGAAAACTCCAAAACTGGAGAACCGAGAAAATACCACTATGTGAAATTTTTTTACAACCACACAAAATTTCTCTCTCCCGACCCCAATCCCTACACTCTTACAAATCTTTGACTAATCCATACCTTTCTTCTCATTCTCACAATCGAGAATCAAATAAAGGAATTTAAGAAGAATCAAATATAAAGATTAAAATGTACTTGATTGGTGCACTTGACATCAAGTCCAATGGCCTCCTTATATAGCTTAAGAAATCCCTTCCCCTTTGCTCCCCTATCCGATGTGGGACAAAAGCAAAGAAAAAAAAATCCCTGACAAAATCAACATGAGGTGGAGAGATGATCAATTTATTTTTTTATTTTTCATGATGATACGTATTCTAATTAATTAATTATAAGTCAACTCATGCGTGATTATGGTAACAATAATTTAGATCAATGTTTTGAGATTTCAAAATCTTTTAACTCTAATTTATTTCGTGATGTTAGCAAGTCTTTTTTTTTTATTTCTCATCTTCTTTTAATAACTATTAATTAATTCAAGCATAATCCAATGCAAATCGTGAGTATTATTAATTTTGTTATACGAGAGATAAAATCTATTTCGTCCGTGGCACAAAAGATTGCACCCCCAATTCCACCACGAAAATTAAGAAAGTGATAATTTTTAGTGGTATAATGATATTTTTTTTATAATAAATAAATGATAAAGTTTATTAAGTAAAGATGATTTTTTTTTTTTGTAAATAAAGTGTAAGGGAAAGGGTGATTGTTTTTTTACTTTTTGCTTTTTCTAAAAATGTACAAACTTTTGTGGGACAACCCAAATTGAAAAGTATGTCATCTGAAATGGGACACAGAGAATATATTATAAGGGGAAGTATGTGCGCTTAGTGACTAACTACTCACTATAATAATAACTAACTTTATCGATAAAAAAAATAAATAAGAGGAAAATATTATTCCTAAAACAAAAAATTGAGATTTTTCTGCCGTGCGTCATACATTTAACGTGTATAATAAAATTTTCTTTTCGTTTCATGATTATTATTACATTTTACTAAAAAAGGCGTTCCACAAATAATGTTACATTTTTTTTATTGATGGGACCACACAAAACAATTAATTCATGGGGCCACAACACTACACATAAATATCCACTATATATTAAATACTCCCTCCGTCCCGCCGAAAGGTCATCGGTTGCTTTTTGTGTGTAGATTAAGGAGTACTACTATTTTATGTGTAGATAATTGTATTAGTAGTGAGTGGTGGGTCATATGTGGGGTCTTTTTACTAAAGTAGAAAATGAGGACTTCGAATGAGACACTCAATATAGTAAAATGAGGACTTTTTAGTGGGATTGATGAAATATTATTTATTTCATCTAACAACACATTAAAATACAATATTTCTTAATCTCCATACAAATAGTATACGTAACATGAATTGTAGAATAAAGAAAGAGAGTGAGTCTCTTGTGCGCCCAGACACACGGATTTAAATTCGCACCCCTTTGCAATTTTCGTGCCATTTACAATTTAAACTCCCTAGCAATACATAAGTTTAAATAGAATAGGGAGGGGAAGGGTTGAGTTCACATTATAACACAGACCGTGTTCCCATATCCCCGGGGGCACAAGAGCTTTTGCCTAAAGAAAGTATGTGTAGGCACTTGAATTTTATTGCCTATTAAAGGAAAATATGTGGCAAATTAATGTAATAATTATCAATTGATTATTTATTTATTAATGGATTTAAATAAATAAATTCCTAAAATAAATTAGTGAATAATTGATAATTGGGACAGATCCAGTCAAATAAACACAAGCCCGCAGAATTAGGTCAAATCAAGGATCAACCAATCAAACTGCGTTATACATGGAAAGACCCAAGCCCGCAGAATCATGTCAAATTAGCCCTGGACAAATCAAATTGCGAGTTATTTATGGGGCTTCCTCACCCTACACCTATATAAGGAGACCTCATTCATTCATTTCCATACACACTGAAGACGCAGACGTTTTTGAAGGGATGAAGAACACGAGAAGTGCTCCCTTGGGACTCTTGAGATCTTCAAGCTAAGCTAAGAACAGCCAACCGCCTCCAATCAAAGATAAAGGGTAATCGCCTCTGATCAAAGATAAAAGTGCTAAGCCCCTCCGATCCGACGTTCTCCCAATCAATGACTTTTTCTCCACAAAAAACACTCCAGTCAACGTTCAATTCGAGCCGATCAGAGATAAAGGTGCTAAGCAACTCCGATCCGGCGTTCTCCCAATCAACGACTTTCTCCACAGAAAGCTCTCCAATCAACGTTCAATCCGTACAAGGGCTCGACTCCTCCGAATTAATGTTATACACCTTCAAATTCGAGTTCGGACAAGCTTCAATTGAAGATCTGACTCAACACACACGATCAGCGCGGTCAACAATACAATCAGTATGGTCAACACAACCAGTCAAAGTCAAATTGATTTGAGAGAAAAATTCAATCCGTCTGAATTATTATTGTAATTCTCTTGTATTTATTTTACTATAAATACAAAATTTATTATTACTGGTATAGTGACAACGTGTAGTGACAACAATGATGATTTTTTATTTAATATACTTAAAAAAAAATCTACACTAGAAATAGGATTCGAACGGTATCAATTGAGATATACCAAGATATCGATCTTTTTAGACGATTTGGAAGGTGGTCTAGTAATTTGGTATCATCATAACGTGAAACTGGAAGAAGTGGTTAATGGGTGTGTCGATAGAAACACAAATTAAATGAAAAAAATAATTGGAAGATCTAACCTCGTTACCATGTATGTATAATGTAGCCCCAGGGCATAGCTCAAGTGGTTAATTTAGGGTACAACCACTAAATTATCTTACTTTCCTAGTGACCTAAGTAGTTCGAACTAGATGAGGCGTTACACACGAGAAAGTAGGGTTACAAGGCTATGAAAACAGGGGTAGCGAATCATATAACCAAGAACCTACGAATTCTAGAGGTACTCCCTCACTTTGCCACTCGATTTGCAAGATTATGATAATTACGGATTATAAAATGCAAATTGACAATAGATTATGCAAAATAAAACATAGATGACCAATCTATCTTAACAATCACAAACCCAATTCAAATCAAAGCCATTCACATGATAAAATTATCAACATATTAATTAAAATATCCTATCAAACAATTGCTAGAATATACAGGAGGTTCACAAATTCTTGAATCGGAAAGGAGACTTAGCCCATGAAATTCATAACAAAATTAAAATTAAACTTAAAGGAATAAACCAAATTGTTGATCTCGTTCTTCTTTGATATCACGCTGCCTCCTTCCCAAAGCCTTTTTCACCTACTGCCGTGTGTGTTCTCTTCTAGCTTGCTTTCTTCTTTTAATTCTTCTTTTTCATAAACTCCCATTCAATGCTCATTTGACTTTTCTTTCTTCTTGGTGCTCAATTTGGTAAGTTCTCCCTTTTTATTTTGGTCCCTTGACTTTCTTTTCTATGAATCAAATCCAACAAAAGGCAGTTGTAACAGCACCCCAGGAATGTAACAGTTGGATTCGATTTTAGAATCTTCACATCAAAATTTTTAATTCCGACCTATATAAACACAAATTAATTCATTAAAGTAAATGTACTCCAATAATATAATAAATTATAATTAGCATATAAGGGACACATAAACCAATCAAAAAGACGGGATTTAACTTATAATAACAATGGTAAATCACGACTTATCAATATCTCACAAAAGTTTGCACATTCCTTAAAAAAAATAAAAAAGTACAAAATCACCATCAAAATTTTCAATTCCGACCTATTTAAACAAAAAATTAATTCATTAAAGTAAATGTACTCCAATAATATAATAAATCGTAATTAGCGTACAAGGGACACATAAACCAATAAAAAAGACGGGATTTAACTTAAAATAACAATGGCAAATTACGACTTATCAATATCCCACAAAAGTTTGCACATTCCTTAAAAAAATCAAAAAGTACACAATCACCATTGACTATACACTTTATTATTTAAAAAAAATCACCCTTTTAACATACCTAAAATACTTTATCATTTATTTATTATCAAAACATATCATAATACCCTTAAAAATCACTACTAGAAAAAAGGCCTATCACTATACTAATGTTAATATATTTATTTCGAAATGTATTTATAGCTATTATATTAATACATGAAGTTATCTAATACCTAATGCTACACTATTATATATCTATTAAATAAATGTATTAATATAACTCTATTAATACATTAATTATAATGTCATAATAACTTTTTTTTAATAACTAATATTTTTATGTTTATAATAATTTATAATATATTTTTAATGTAATTAATTTAATAAAAATATATAAAATTTAGAATATGATAAAATAGACACATATTTTTATTCAATATTATACCATAATAATAAATTAATAAAAAATTATTTATAATTAAAATTAATTGAACTATATTTGCGTAAAATTTTTAACGTATAAATTTTAAAATTATTTAAATAATTAAAATAAGATATATATTATTATAATGACAACTTTTTATTAAAATTAATTCATAACAAAATAAATAAATAATAATATAAATTCATAACTAATTTATATATTTTTTAATATATATTATAGGTTGATTTAAAAATTATTTATATTAATTAAAATAAATAGTATAGATAAAAAAATAAATAACAACTGAACTATTTTTTATTATTAGTAGTAAAATTAAGAAATATAATGTATAATAGTAATCATAATCTTAAATATATTTAATTAATTTCAATCTTAATTAATTAAATTATTAAAATATTTAACTGTTAAATATAAAAAAATTAATAGCAAAGTGAAACTTTTGTATTTGTACGACATTTGAAAAAAAATTAGTAAGTTTATATTTAGATCAATTGGTTACAAGCCTACATATAAAGTCAAAAACATCATGTGTTCGAACTATGTGTGGATCGAAACAATTTATTTATTTTTAAATTAATTAATATATTTATTTTTTAGTTATTATTATTGTTAAATTAATATTTAAATAATAAGTGTAGTCTAAACTAATGTATAATGACAATGAAAAAATGTATTAATTGGAACATGACCTAATAATACGAGTCAGTCTCTTGTGAGACGGGTCATAGAAAAAACGGGTGTGAGACAGGTAAATCCATACTTTATTAATTTAAGGGAGGATTACTACTAGGTATACAAAAAACCCTTAATTACTATGAGATACAAGCATACAAAAATATTACTACTAACTACAAAAATATATAATGATATTCCAATATTACCCCTACAATGTGCTGCACATAAATGTTGTATGCAGCAAGAATTCGTGTGCAGCAAAGTGTGTGAAGTAACAAAAGTGTGTGCAGTAAAAAAAATGTGTGCAGCAAAAAAGTGTGGTCCAGCAGAGCTCCGGTGGCGGCGGCGGCGACGGTCCGACGCCTTTTTCGGCAGTGGCGGCAGTTTTCAGTGACCGACGACCGGCGATAGTTTTCCGATGACTGGCTGCCGACCGTCCGGGGGTGGTCCAGTGACCGGCTGGCGGCGGTGGTCCGGCGGTGGGTGGGGTTTTGGGTTTGTGGTTTAAAATTGTATGAGTTTAGGGTTATATTTGGTATTTTATTTTAATATTTTAAATCAATGTATCTAATAGTAATTAGGAGTACAAAGTGTGTACCTATGAGTAATTAATCCTTAATTTAATATAATATATTTATGGTTAGTTATCCCCATTATTTTAGAAAATTCCTAAATTTATGGGAGCTATCATAATATATTTTTGTTAATCAACTCCATTATTTTAGGAAATCCTAAATTTGTGGGAAAAATTTAAATAATTTATTTCTTAGTCAAATTAAGGCGTACAAATGTTAGTATGTTGAATATGGGTTAAAGTGTTATAATATAAGTTACAATCGAAAATATTTTAAAGTATCATCAGTTTGTGTTATAGTATGGTGAATATGGGTTAAAGTGTTATAGTATAAGTTACAACGAAAACACTTTAAAGTATCATCAATTTGTGTTATAGTATAGCGTTAATCACCTATAGTATATTTAGCGTTACTTTAAATCTCATAATATGACTATTTTGAGTTATAGTATATGTGGCATGAGTTATAGTATTATAGTTTACATACTTAAATGTATTAAAGTATCACCAGTCTATTCTAAAGTACATCCTTTTTATGTTATAGTATATTCGACTTTATTGTAACGTATCATTTTTTAAATTAAAAACATGAAGAATTCAATACATGATGCCTTACGTGTTGAAAAGTATGTCAGATTTAAGTTACAGTATATTTAGCAAGTGTTAAAGTATTATAATATAACTTAAAACTAGAAATGTGTTAGAGTATCATCAGTTTGTGTTATGACATTATGTTTATGCCTTGTAGTAGTATGTTTGGTGTTATTTTAAAATATAATGTTTATTATATAAAAAGGAATATAGTGAATTCAACCGATGTAGTCAAAAAGTATGACGATTTTGAGTTATAATACATGTTACGAGAGTTATATATATCCTGCAAATTTAAACTGCGTATGTTAAAAGTATCATCAATATATTGTAAAAATGAGTATAATCAATATATTGTAAAAATAAAAATATTCCTCAAATAGAGAACATTAGGGTAGAAAAAAATCGGTTTAGCTGTCTCCGGACTCTCCCATCAAGTGTGACTTTGTGCCCAACAGTAATCTTTCTGCTTTATAATACATATTTTCCTTTGGAGAGGATAACAGAAAAGATGTGTAAATTTTAACACAGAGTGGTGCATACAGAATAGTTCGTCAAAGCCGATACAATTATACCTATTCGAAGGAAGTAGTGATATTGAGAAACCATCCTGCTGCTGCTCCATCTCATGGATATGTTAGAGTAGAAGAAAATCACGGCGGTTTCAAGCTACGAAGGAAAGAGAAAGAGGCGGAGGCGAGAGGATTTTAACGGAGAAGTGGCGGTGGTCCGATCGTACTGCCTCTTCCACAGAGATTAAATTTCTCTCTCCTGAATTTCTCTCAACGTGTTTTCTTTCCCATTTCTCTGTTCCTCATTTCAATTCTGTCGATGGAGGTGGATTTGGTTTGGAATAGGAAAAGATTATTTTTTCTCTCATGAATCTATATTTAGGGAGATGTTAACGGAATTTGAAAACTAATTAATTCAAAAATTAAACATGAAAACAGGTTAAATTAAAAGTGGATATCCGTCTCAGATCCGTCTTATAAAAATGAAGTCTCACAAGAGAGTTTGTCTAATAATACATTAGAATAGAAGACATTTTATAGAAATGTATTAATAGGTAAAATATATTATTAATAATTCTTACACTACACATATAAATGTCATTAAAACTCATTTTTCTAGTAGTGAATTATCACTTTTCTTAATTTTCGTATCGGACGAGGGGTGCAAACACATATGTAGGACGTACGGAGGGAGTATTTTATAAAAAAAAATTATATTCTAAATTTTTTTATTAGTTTTTTTTAATTTTATATTTTTATATATGAATTTTTATTTTATTTTTTTATAAATGAAAGATTTCAAATTAACGGTTTGATTAATAATATGTAAACATTTTCAAAACAGTTAAAAAAAACATCTTAAATTATAATTTGAAATATATACATTCAAAATTATAAATTTAAAAATCGTTTAATGTGATGCTTCTTCTAATCATGTACTACAGAAATTTGATTAAGGGATTAATTATAAGTCCCTCCATCCAACACTTTGCATTAGATCATGATGTTGAAGGAAATTTGGGATTAAAACCTTTTTAGTCCCATAACTCTCCCCATGGTCTTTTTTAGTCCCAAGAAAGATAAGTTTGTTAAATTAGGCCCACCGAAGGGCCAAAAATGACCTATTTTTGCCGAAAAAAATTGACATCACCTGGAAACAGCCACGTCACAATCAGAATTGTCGATTTTCGGCCGGTATGATAACGTGGTGCCCTGATGGTAGGTGAGTCAGTGGGATAAAAATCTATTCAATCCCATAACTTTCATCATATTATTTTAATTCCAATAAAGATAAGTTTTTCAATTTAGTCCCACCCGTATAGAAATAGAGCCAAACACGTTCTATTTTCACCGAAAAATATTGACATCATCGGAATCGCCGATTTCCAACCGGGAGGATGACGTGGCGCCCTGATGGCAGATGAGTCAACAAATTAAATGTTATTTAATACCAATAAGACATTTTTATTTAAACAGTTTCGACTACTGTCATGGCCGGTGGCGAAGTTATGGTATTTGTGATGTGGGCCTTGGTGGAGGCGATTCCGTGCCAGAAGAGAAATGGGCTGATGACCCTTATTAATTTTTGTTTTCTAATTATTTAAAATTTTAAAAAATAAAAATGCCTTGTTGGTATTAAAATAATATTAATTCCTGTCACTTGACAATCACGTGCCATTTTTCGGTGATGTCCACATTTTTCGATGAAAATAGGATGTGTTTGTCTTTATTTCTTCACCGGTGTGACTAAATTGACAAACTTATCTTTATTGAGACTAAAATAGACCATGAGAAAAGTTATGAGATTGAATATATTTTTATCTTGTTGACTCCCATGCCATAAGGGCGCCACATCATTGTACCGATTGGAAATCGACGATTCCGATTGTGACGTGGCATTTTTTCAGTGATGACAGTTTTTCCGGCGAAAATATGACTTTTTTGTCCTATTTCTTCGCCAGTGGAACTAATTTGACAAACTTATCTTTCTTGGGACTAAAAAAGTCCATGGAGAAAGTTATTGGATTAAAAAGGTTTTTATCCCAGGAAGTTTAATGCTCCTTCCGTCACAAGAACTTTTTTTTTTCACGCAAGTTCTATTTATAGTAGATAGATAATGAGAGAGAAATAATAATTTAGTGTATAGATAGATGTATTAATATGTTGTATAAGTCCATGAAAATATATTAATAATTATATGTAGGGCCCATTTACCTTAAAAAAATAGTATGGTAATGGAAGGAAGGAGTATTTAATATTATTATCATCCCTTGAAATAGGAAGAAGTAATTAATGGGCAACTCGATAGAAACACAAAATAAACTTAAAAATAATTAGAAGATCTAACCTCGATACCATGCATGCATTCAATATATTACGTGGAACACGGGACACATAAAATTAATCATTCAAATCCAAATATAAGAGGATCACATAGGTGACCGTGGCGAGGGACATGAGGGGGTGGGCATGTGATAGAGTCATGGTTGACCACGGATCACTCAAGAATTAACCCAAATATAAAATCGATCACAGATGCGAATTATTGGTCACCCAAGAAATTACCCCAAATATAAAATCGATCACAGATGCGAATTATTGTAGTGTGCTTACTTCCGTTGGGCCCGGATTGTCCAAAAGTCTATTATTGTTGACTTCATAATTATAAGTCACAAAAATTGCGGTCAGAATATTAGATATGTTAATGCATCATCTCAGCATCATATTAATGGGATGAGTAAAATACATAGAAGAAAGTGGAAAATTATTTAAACGCTAAAATAAAATTTTGAACGAGCGTATTAATTCAATTTTGCCCTCTACCAAACACTAGATTTAATAAGATTATAATGAATAATACTAAAAAAGTAAAAAGCGTTAAATTATTATATATAAATGAACATCATACCTCTAGATTTAATATTACGAGCATATTAGAAGATGAAAAAAAAAATTCAAAGAAAATTCTTAATTAATGTGTCACGCAAGGAGTATAAACAAAAAGGCAATTAAGAACGGATCAAACGACAAATAATTAAGAAATTTGAATAAAAAAATAATTGGAAAGTAGAGGAAGTGTAGGTGCAAATGAAGTAGTGGTGGAAGGGTAGGTATGTATTCCATGCATATATATATATATATATATATATATATATATATATATATACTCCCTCCGTCCCACCCAAATTAAAGAGTCTCTATTTTCATTTTGGGCGTCTCACCCAAAGAGTCTTCTTTCCTTTTTTACACACATGAGACCCACACACATCGACTAATACAATTAAAATATGAGACTCACACTCCTACTAATACAAATACCCACTTCACATTAAATAATAATACTCCTTAATCTAAGTGCCAAAAAGAAAAAACTACTCTTAGTGTGAGACGGATGGAGTATATATATATAGGTTGACACAATATTTAAGTTGGTACATAGTAAAAGGAAAAGGTACATTAGATGTTGAAGAAGATGGTGATGGTGGCGGTTGCGTTGATGATGGTGAGTATGAGTATGAGTATGAGTGTGAGTGTGAGTGTGAGTGTGAGTGCAGAGAGTGAGTTGGTTTGTTGCACCAACAGATGCTTGACTGATTTCATCTCCAAGGGCAGCGACTGGAAGGTGATGGCGCGGATATCGCCATCTGCCTTTCGGGAATCTTGGACGACACAAAAAAGTGTCTTGGAACCTGCGGCTCCTGTGACACTACTGCTACTGCTGCTGTTAATTCCATTTGAAGATGTTACTCCTACCCATTGTCTTTTATATGCATGCACTTCTTCATTGTCTTTTTATGTACTAGTAATAAAAATGGAGTAACTCGCTATTTCAATTCAACTTCATCATCTTATCTGTAACACGCTATATTACTTCCTCTCTACTTTCCAACTGTGAAGATATAGACTTGCATGTGTGTGTGTTTGCATGAGAACTAGCATCATGCCACGTGGAGATCATGTAGTGGTTAATTGAGCATGCAAAGGATTGCATGCAGAGGTAGGATCAGCAGTTGGATTGGTGAGTAAGCTAGGAGATCAGATTGATGACATGGCAGTGGAAATCAGCAGAGAGGAAGCAGCTGGAAGCATCACTTAGTTGGTTGGATCAGTTAGTTATAACTGATTTAACATGCTCCGTTTCTGATTGGCTGAGAGGGTATACAAACATTGGATACACATTCATATAAGAAGGAAGAAAGATCAATCAGTTGTATCATCTTCTTCACATCTTCATATATCAGTTTTCAAGCTTAAAAATTAGGGTTGATTGAGTGCTTATAAGTTTGTAATCTTCATCACCATCATAGTGATTTCTTCTCCTCAAGAAAGTGGATGTAGGCTTATGCCGAATTACTATACATCTTTGTGTTGATCGTTTTCATTTCATTTTATTTTATATAATCAATTCGGAGTGAAACGTGAGTGATTAACAAAACAAGTGTGTGAGTTCTTGAGAGGTACAACAAGATCTTGCTTAAGTTTCACAAGAAGTGGCGCCGTCTGTGGGAAGAAGAAGTAGCCACAAGTAGTCAGATCAGAGGGAAGAATCATGGTGACAAGCAAGTTTGATGTGAAGAAATTTACAGAGAAGGTCGACTTCAGTCTGTAGAGGATGAAAATGGAGGCCATTCTATTCCAACAAGGGTTTTCCAGTGCGATTCAACCACTCCTTAAAAATCAAGCAGCTGCTGTGGATGCAGTTGCACAAGCTGCTGATCAAGATCAACAATCAAAGGCCAGAAGTGCAATCATATTATGCTTAGGTGACAAAGCTTTGAGAGAAGTCTCAAAAGAAGTAACAGCAAGAGATATGTGGAAGTAGCTTGCTGATCTTTACATGGTGAAGACCTTGACAAATCGACTGTATACAAAACAGAAGCTCTATTCATTTAAAGTATCAGAAGATATAAGATCATAGATGAATTAGAAAATATTGATATTGCACTGTCAAGTGAAGATAAAGCTGTCATACTAATGTCAGCTCTTCCTAAATCTTTTGAAGGATTGAGAGATACACTACTATATGAGAATGTTGAATCAATCTCTCTGGAGCAAGTGATTCTTGCAATCAAAGCAAAGGTGCTCCATAAGACATTAGATAATACAGTTGTAGGGGAAGGTCTTGTTGCCAATAAATAGAATAAGTGGAACAAGAATGATAAGAAGAGTGGTTCTGATAAGAAGAAACAAGAAAAAGGGAATCAGAGTACATTAGTAGATGAAGAGAACAATAACTGCTTCCACTGCAACAAACCTGGTCATTTCAAGAAGCAATGTCATAAGAGGAAAGCTATGGTGACAAGGAAGATTGCAGAAAAAGGGTGGAAATCAAAGAATCCATGTCAATCAGGTAACTGAAAACAAAGGTAATAAAGATAAAGATTACATTGAAGCTTTGGTTGTTGTTTCTGCTCAAGTGTCAGATCAGTGGGTGTTAGATTCAGGCTGCACTTTTCATATGACATCAGTTAAAGATTGGTTTACTAAATTAAAACCATACCATGAGGGATCAGTCTTGTTAGGCAATGATCAAGCCATCAAGATTGAGGGTAATGGCTCTGTCAATTTTAAAATGTTTGATGGAACCATAAAGCTGCTCACAAATGTGAGATATGTACCAGGATTGAGAAGAAATTTGATATCATTAAGTATGTTAGACACTCTGGGATGTGAGTACTATGTGAAGAAAGGTATACTCACCATCATGAAAGGAAATTCAATAGTAATTAGGGGTGTTAAGAGCTCTGATCTTTACTTTCTTGAAGGATCAGTTGTCTCTGGCCAGTTGAACACTTCACAAGATAAAGAAGATGTTCATATGTGACATGGTAGATTAGCTCATATAAGTGAGAGGGGGTTACAAGAGCTAGCAAGACAGAAGCTATTAGACATAAGTTCAACCTGCAAATTGGATCAATGTGAAGACTGCATTCTAAGTAAGTCAAAGAGGTTGAAATTTGGTTCAGGTGAACATACCTCATCAGAAAGGCTTCAGTATGTTCATACAGACCTGTGTGGACCTTCAAGAAATCCAACCATGGGAGGAGGAAGATATTTCATATCTTTCATAGATGATTACTCTAGGAAGCTATGGGTGAAAATCCTAAAATCAAAGGATTAAGCATTTAATTCATTTAAAGATTGGTTTGCTGAAGTAGATAATCAAACAGATAGTAAACTGAAATGTTTGAGATCAGACAATGGACTTGAGTTTATTTCAGATGAGTTCAATAGTTTCTGCAGAGAAAGATGAATTAAGAGACACAAGACTACACCTGGAACTCCACAACAGAATGGAGTTGCAGAAAGAATGAATCAAACTTTGCTTGAAAGAGTTAGGTATATGCTGAGCAGTAGAGGATTTACAAAAGGGTTTTGGGGTGAACTTGTGACTAGAACAACCAATTTGTTTAACCTATGTCCATCAGCAGCTTTGAAGTTCAAACCTCCTGAAGAAGTGTGGCCAGGAAAGGCACCTAATTATGATCATTTGAGAGTAATAGGCTGTCAAGTATACTCTCATGTGAAGCAGGATAAACTGGAACTAAGAGCATTCAAATGTGTAATGGTTAGATACCCCAAGGAAGTTAAGGCATACATGCTATGGTGTTATGAAGCTAACAAGTTTATTGTTAGCAGAGATGTCACATTCAATGAGAAAAGGATGCCATTAGTTGAAAGAAACTCTGTAGTATCTATCACTATAGATACTGATGAGCCTCAGGTGGAGCAAGCAAGAAAATATTCACAACAGGACAACAATATTGCTGGTCAGAGTAATGAAGAGAGCTCACTTGGTTCATCAAGTTCCAGATATAACTTGAGCACTTATCAGCTTGTCAGAGATAGATTAAGAAGACAGATCAAGGCTCCAGTGAGATACATGGAAGCTGATATAGTATCATATGCATTGTATGTTGCATCTGATATAGAAAATTATGAGCCAAGAACATATGATGAAGCTATATCAGGGAGAGAGAATAGCAAGTGGATAGTTGCTATGGAAGAAGAGTTACTATCTTTACATAAGAACAAGACTTGGCATATTATTGGAAGACCAAAGAATAAGAAGTTAGTAAGTTGTAAATGGATTTACAAGAAGAAGCCTGTTACAAGCAAAGAAGGAGGTGTTAGGTACAAGGCAAGGCTTGTGGCAAGGGGTTTCTCACAGAAAGAAGGTGTTGATTATAATGAGATATTCTCACATGTTGTTAAGCACTGTTCTATCAGGATTCTATTGGGATTTGTGACTCAGTTTGACCTTGAGTTACATCAGATGGATGTTGCTACATCTTTCTTGCATGGAGACTTAAAAGAAGACATTTACATGAAAATTCCAGATGGTGTAAGTGTAGAAGGTGCTGACAGTAAGACTTGTTTACTTTTGAAATCATTATATGGTCTGAAGCAGAGCCCAAGGCAGTGGTATTTGAAGTTTGATGATTACATTACATCAAATGGATTCAGCAGGAGTTTACATGACAACCGTGTTTATATTAGATGCAAGAAAGGATGTTATACATACTTATTGTTGTATGTAGATGATATCCTTATAGCTTGTAAGGATCAAGCTGGTATAGATGAAGTAAAAGTCTTACTTAAGCAGGAGTTTGATATGAAGGATTTAGGGGAAGCAAAGATGATCCTTGGTATGCAGATTGAAAGAAACCGATCAGCTAGAGAGTTAAAGTTGTTCCAAGAATCATATTTGGACAAAGTGTTGAAGAGATACAATATGAATCTCAGTAAATCAGTAACAACACCAGCAAAGCAAGGAGTGAGTCTGTCACTACTTCAAGCTCCTCAGACAGATCAAGAGAAGATTGAGATGAGCAAAATAACCTATGCTAGTGCTGTTGGCAGTTTGATGTATGCAATGGTATGTTGCAGGCCAGACTTAGCTTATGTGATGAACATGATCAGTAGGTTTATGAGCAATCCAGGTTCACTACATTGGGATTCAATGAAATGGGCACTAAGGTATGTGAAAGGGACTATCACAACAGGCTTGAGATTTCAGAAAAAGGCAACATGGGATAAGGCAGTAGTTGGATATGTTGATGCTGATTATGCAGCAAATCTTGATACTAGGAAGTAACTTACTGGTTATGTATTCAACTTATTTGGTACTGCAGTAAGTTGGAAGGCAACACATCAACATATAGTGGCCCTATCAACTACAGAAGCAGAGTTTGTTGCTCTCACAGAAGCAATCAAAGAGGGAGTATGGCTGACTGGTATACTGAATGAGTTTGGGGTCCAGCAAGATTCAGTTGAGGTGTATTGTGACAATCAGAGTGCAGTGCACCTCTCCAAGCATCAGGGGTATCATGAGAGAAACAAACACATTGATGTGAGGTTATATTTCATAAGGGACGTGATAGACAAGGGAGTGGTGAGTGTCAAGAAGATCAAAACAACTGAGAATCCAGCAGACATGTTCACAAAGGCTTTATCTGTTCATAAGTATGAGCTGTGTAAGCAATTGGTTCAGTTGAGTTAAGCAAGGAAAGGAAGGTGGCTGATACCTTGAAATAGCAGCAAAATGGAGAAGATAAGATCTAGTATGGTGATGCAAGGTCTAAGGTGGAGATTTGTGAAGATGTAGACTTGCATGTGTGTATTTGTATGAGAACTAGCAGCATGCCACGTGGAGATCATTTAGTGGTTAATTGAACATGTAAAGGATTGCATGCAGAGGTAGAATCAGTTGTTGGATTGGTGAGTAAGCTAGGAGATCAGATTGATGACATGGTAGTGAAAATCAGCAGAGAGGAAGCAGCTGGAAGCATCACTTAGTTGGTTGGATCAGTTAGTTATAACTGATTTAACATGCTCCGTTTCTAATTGGCTGAGAGGGTATCCAAACATTGGATACACATTCATATAAGAAGGAAGAAAGATCAATCAGTTGTATCATCTTCCTCGCATCATCTTCTTCACATCTTCATATATCAGTTTTCAAGCTTAAGAATTAGGGTTGATTGAGTGCTTGTAAGTTTGTAATCTTCATCACCATCATAGTGATTTCTTCTCCTCAAGAAAGTGGATGTAGGCTTACGCCGAACCACTATACATCTTTGTGTTGATCGTTTTCATTTCATTTTCGTTTTAAACAATCAATTCAGAGTGAAACGTGAGTGATTAACAAAACAAGTGTGTTAGTTCTTGAGAGATACAACAAGATCTTGCTTAAGTTTCACAAGACCAACAATATCCATTCCAAGTTCATGCAAATGCCAGGCAACTCCACGCCCACTAACACAAACGAGATCAATTTCATATATCTACTATTTCATATATTAAATATAAGTAATGTATTGCCACAAGTGTGCAAGGATTTATGATCATTTGTTAGGATTTAGTATTTTAGTAATTAAAACTCGTACGTGTCACGTGGAAAAACATTGTGAATAAAGAAATTCAGATCTCGATTCAGAGTTTAAACAAGCAAAAACGAGTTAAAACAAAATCATGAGCAAGCTGAAATTTTCATCACCCAATGAAACAGCCCATTAGTGCTTTTAAGCCCATTCTCAACTTAATTGGTGTAATCAAAGCTCATTCATTACGACGTCACAAAATTTTGTGACAGCGAAAACCGTCACAAAAACCATCAGTAAAAATATCCATCACAAACACAGTCACATATCATTTGTGATGATCAATTTGGTCACAAAAACCATCACAAAAAATTGATCATGCCATTGTCATCACAAAAGTCCTCATTAAAATTAAACATTATAATTGATGAATGTTAGTACTTTTTGCCCAAAATTCTAATTAATTATTCTTCATCTCCATTATATTTTTTAAATTGATGCCACGTCATATAATGCATTTCCCTTATCGAACGCCAAGCGTACAAGAATTTAATTATTACTTTCATGTATAAAACATGTTTTGAAACAATGTAGGAGAATCTTGTTTAATTCAGCATCAGATTTACTGATGTAGGGGGGCGGGTAAAGACTAGCAAACGAGGTTAAAGCGTACAATTTATATACAGATTCTACACATGCTGTGAAAAACTTCATCGGAGCAATGGCTATGAATTACATGATACACCTCGATAAGAAGTTTAGGGAATCGGGTCGAGAAATACGAGTCGAACCCTTCAGGAACTGACCCTAATAGCGACTGAATGTCTTTCGGAAGTTCCCTGTAGTGATTCAACTTATTCCTAACGACCTGTAGCAAATCACGTACGCTGTCGTACCTGTATCGCCTGTACCGCCCAATTTCGTTGATGAAGGCCCATTTACCACCTATAACAAGTTTCCCCCGACTTTCCAGAGCGTCTAGTAGCTCTGATGCACTCTCCCTATCCTCCAGCTCCACTCTATCGCTCACATCACGAAGGAACGACAGTCTAGTTTCAGAGTTCCAAAACAACGGATGCAATGTGTACCTCATGATTGGATCCGGTTCTAGAAGATTAGAGATGAGGTCTGTAGCTTCAGGGAGATGATCTATTAAGAAGAGATCTTTCCGAGAATTGACTATATTTACATCACGTTCGAGGTTCTCCCCGAACGGGTGTTTCCCGCCTGTAATGCAGAAAAAGAGAATACACGCTAAACTGAATAAATCTACAGCACGAGTCTGTCGTTCATGACGCAACTGTTCTGGACCTTGCCACCCGGAGCTTCCATATCCTATATAAAGACACGACTTACAACAAGAAAATATGCATCCATGTCATCATTCAGAACTAGTGAGCATACTCAGAATTGTAGATGACATCATGGTACTCACCAGTAGTATTCTTGGTCAGAGATGACATGTCCCCATCTAAGTGCTTGCTAATACCCATGTCTGATATTTTTGCAGATATTGATCTATCTGTAACCACGAGAACATTTTGAGGCTTCAAGTCCCGATGTACGATTCCGAGTTCGTGCAAATGAGAAAGTCCACAAACAATATCCCTGCAGTTAACATTTATCACAATATAGTTAAATTTATAATAACACAGTAACAAATGAATGTTGAACATGAGCATACCTCATTAGCTTCAGCAACAATGCAGATGGATAGCCATCAGCCTTCCAAAGCTCGAGTTCGAGCTCTTTGTTACTTCCAAGGGTGCTAAGCAGTTGATTGTTAGAATGAATGAGTTGGTTGCGCTCGTTATTCGATTCTTACTGAGATCAAATCGTGTAAACTACACGTACAGCGTTCCAAACAGAGATAGACAAAATCTTGATCATACTCCACTCCATACCATCGGACAATGTTGGGATGCTGATCAGATGCAATAAGATTCTGAATCTCCTTCACAGCCACATCATGATGGGTTCGTACAAGGCGTTTGACTGCCACCGACCTGCCATCATAATGTCCTTCAAGTACAATGGTTCCGTTGCTTCCCTTCGCAATTTCTTTGTTTGCAACGATCAATCTACCAATCTTACGTCCACCAGTAGAAACACCACCATCCTCAGAAGGGTTCTGCAAAAATTGTTTATTCATCCCAATGCCTTCAATTCCCTCTAAGACGTCAGCTCCACCCACTTGTGAGTTATGCTCATCCATAGTCACAACAGTGATATTATGCATGCCATGGCTATTGGCACCAATGCAGAATAAACCACTGAAGTCCAGAAATGAGGGGGGGCTACAGTATAAGGATCTACATGGCCACTGATTTGAACAGCAGCTCCATTTCCAGGTAGAACCCTAGTCAACATTTCTTCGAGATCAGGCACAGGTTGAGGAGGAAGCATAAGTTCTTTACCGTTGATGTTATAAGGAACTAGTAAGTTGTCCATGGACTTATCTTGATCAGAAGCGGGTAAAGAAAGAACTCCACCTCCAGGATGAGCATCTCCTACCCGGTTATCAATAAAAAGAGGTTCTAGAGAGCTTTGATCACGGATTCGGTAGACTACAGGCCTTGTCTGACAATGCATCGGTAACTTTGCATCAAGCCCCTGCCCAGGTCTGAACTTTTTACTGTGAGAATATCCATCTAAAAAATTTTCAATCCCATCGCATTGAAATGAAGCTTCAATATCAGCAAACATTAGATACCACAAATCTTCTCCAGTCTTTGCAGATGTGAACTTCAGAGCATAGTCAGTCCTTGTAATATAGAGTGGCTTCTTAATATCCTCAGTATCCACAGAACTAGCAGGCAGCCATTTTTCAATGTCACTTCGAGTTACTATAGAAGTTTCATCAGTACCAAGATTCCCAGAAGGTTGAAGATTCTTATCTTAAAGTACGAACAATCTTCCCAGTTTTAGCATCAACAACGAATACAGATGTTTTCTTTGATCCTAACATAACTCCACCTCCAGCTGACACAAATGGGGTACGCCTTACAAATTCTTCAGCACTCAGTGGGAGCTTCTGAAATATAAATAAGAATTTTTGAAAATCAGCGCCAAAAAACACATCAAAAGTCAGAGTGCTTCAATGCGGAGCAAGGTGTACAATAAGTTTAAAGTGAAACTCTACCACTTTTTTAACTCCAGTTCCATGCAGGTATAGTTCCCAGTCTTCTCCACAATCTATATAAAAATTATCGCCATCAGACGAGGCATTAAGTTTTTCACCTTCGTGATTGGGAATTTGTTGATATGAGGAATAAATTGATGGGCCAGACGAGAATGACCAGAGGATCTTTCCTGAACCAATCTCCACCAAATACCCGTTCCATCGGGAGCAGCCAGGATTGCTGTTTCATGTTTACTGGTTTTAAACCAACAAGAAAAAGTATCAGATAGAGATATCGCAATTAATATGTGTAAGCAGAGATACAGCACAATACAAAAACAAAATGGATCTGCCAATACATTCAGGACTTAAAAATAAAAAGAATACAGGAATTAGAGAATCAAAATTAGTTACAACGAAAAGACAAATTCGCCATTACCACCCATAAACCAATCACCTCTAGCCTCACAGCTCGAAGATAATTGAAAAACAGTTGCAAGATATACTAAATAGTAGTTTCTCCCAAATTAATGTCCTTCCCTAAACATACACGGATTGCTTTTTACTAAGAACTGATAAAGCATCTGAAAGGCAAAAAATTTCGAGGTTTTTCTGTTCAAAAATCCAACTTTCATACCATGTATATTAACAAAAAGCAATTGCAGGAGAATCCTTTTAAAGATAGAAATTGCTCCTTGGCTAATAGTATGTGATAGCATACTCAACAATAATAATTTTCTAATTCAAAACGTATGCACAAATTGCCAATAACTGAGCCGATTCAGCCAAAAAGAAGGGAGAATTTTAACATGGCTAACAGGATATATTTAAATCCCAAACCTCTTCAAAAACCCCAAACTGAAAGCATACAACAAATTCAAAAACCCTATTTAGATATATATGGCTTACGTTGTCAATGGCAATGGAGGATTTTCCGAACCTGGATCCTGGTCGGAGCTTGTCCCGAATACAAGAGCTAAAATCAAGATAATGATGAACAGAAGAGGAATTAATAAGCCCCTCATCCCTAATTGGTCTTAAATAATCATCATAAATATTATTAACAAGCGAGTATGCACTCTTTCTTACACTCGTCTCTCGTAAATATCTTAATTTGTGTGCAATCAAAAAAGCATTCCCTCATGCAATGTTTGTTCCCGTTTCTCTCCTCCGCCGCAACAACCACTTCTGCGGTCACTAGAGCCATCAATAGAACAGCGGTGATCAAACCAATTCTTGCCATTATGAGTACTGAAATGTTAATGAACTAATATTGCAAATGCAAATGCAAATATATTATGTTAAGTAGAGAAATTCTTTGGTGTGGGTGGAATCACTGAAATTCTAGATGTTTATATAGATTTGGAGGAGTCTAAATTTTAAAGGGTCGTGTATTTTGGAAATTATCGAAAAGGTGTGATTTTCTATGAAAAGGTGTGGTGTGTGTTTTAATTTTTTGGTTTGTGAATGGCTGCTTGCCAAAGGGTATGAGCCTTATAAGAGAATAATTATTATTTTCTATACATAAGAGAATAATTTCCGAATTAATTAGGTATATAATGGATGTGAACGAATTCGAATATAATTTGGAGAAGAGTGAAAAAAAAGAGGAGGAAAATAATTGATACCATAAGAGGGTGAGGCTTGCGTGCGCACATAACACATCCCCGTGTGCCTTTAGAAATTTAGTATTATGGGTAAGGTTACATTGCTTTGGTCTAAATAGAAATTTAGTATTATGGGTAAGGTTACATTGCTTTGATCTAAAGATATACACTTTAATTAATAAAATGTACATCATTTTGTTTTAAAGGGTATACACTTTTCATTAATATTTTTTTCTTTAGAAAAGAAAGGGTACACATTTTATACTAAAAGGTATAGAATTTAACACAAATTCTAAAGGCGCACTGAGTGTTGTCCATGCGCCCAGATACACACAATAATTTTCTTTAGAAAATAAAGGGTACACATCTGTATACTAAAGAGTATACAATTTAAAATAAAATTCTAAATGCGCATCGAATGTGGTCCGTGTGCTCGAGTGCACAGGAGTTTTTGTCACCATAAGATTATCGGCCAGCAAATTAATTGTGCAGTTCTTTATAAATTCTATTTTTTATTATTAATAATTATTAATTGAATATGATAATAAAAAATATATTTTCAATTTGAGATATATCGGTTATACAATCAATTTAAAACTGATAAATTTGTCAATTCTGCCCGCCCCTCTCTTCCCTATGTGACGGCATCGTCTGGTGACTGAGCATGAAGCGGTCAGCCCCTTCTTCTCCCCTAGCGGTAGATCTTGACTCGTTTTATCCTCATTCGTATGAGATTGTGTTCCCTGCACGGTCGGAGAAGGGTGGCAGAGGCCAGATTTGGACAGATATGTGGTGAAGGAAGAACTGGCGAAGGAGGCGGAGCAGGTGGTGGTGCGGTGAACGGATTGAGAGGAGGATTGCCTTCTTTGGCTGCTTTTTTATTATTTTTTTAGATTAATTGCCTTTTAGTTCTCTGTTCTTTTCTCATTGTTGGATTTTGGGAGGATTCATCCATGAATCTAACTAGCATAGGTTGTTTTGCTCAACAATTTGCATTTGTTACTCCTAATGTTTCTCTTTCTCGACTGTTTGAGCTTGTTTTATTTGTCTCCTTTATGGAGTGTGTCCTCATTAGGAGGTGTTAAAGTCTCCTTTATGTAGTTGTAATCTCCCTTGTGGAGGGATTGCTCTCTCGATTGATTACCAAAGAGTCCGACGTAGCCTATTGGACTAGTATATAAATGAATCCTATAGTTTTGTTAAAAAAAAAAATTGTCAATTCTCTTTCTTAATTTATTTTAGGAATTACTTAGAATTTAGTTTTTCATTTGGAAAGAAAAATGGTTCACCAATTTTATTTATCCAGTTACTTGAGTATTTGTTAATTTCCTTAATGAACCCATGATAGTACTTTTTTTATTTGATTTTTCATATCATCAATGCATTATATTAAAACATATCATGTGTATTCTTATTTGCCATGGGAGAAAAGTGAGTTTGAAATGGCCATAGCTAGTTAGCTACAATGTAATATTTGATAAATGTTACCATAATCCCATTTCCAATTGTCATATGATTACAAAAAAGCCCTTCTCAGCTCCTAAATTTCTTCAGAAACAGAAGGAAAAAAGAGTCATGAGTCAAGCTTCATAAACTTTGCATTCCTTGTCAGCTGGGGCTGTCTTGCAGTAGTCTTCCAATGCATCTCCACTCCCCTCTCCAGCCGCCCCCGGCCACTTCGCCGCCACCAGATGAGCCAAGTCCACCACTCTTTGGCTGCAACACAACTCATTTCCGGTTATACAACATTATTGGCATATTTGGTGCATGTTTTGATGCATATAGCTAGATATCTTGCCTGTATCCCCACTCGTTATCATACCACGCCACCACTTTCACCATGTCGTCTCCCATCACCATCGTCAACGAGGAGTCGATGGTGGAAGAGACGTCACTGCACCGGAAATCAACGGAGACGAGGGGTGCATCACAGACTTCCAAAATGCCTTTTAATGGTCCTTCGGCTGCCTTTCTGAATGCAGCATTGACATCTTCAGCTGAGATACCCTTCTTCTCGACGTTGACAACAAGGTCCACAACTGACACGTTGGGTGTTGGAACACGGAGAGCAATGCCGTTGAGCTTTCCCTTGAGCTGAGGTAGCACAAGAGACACTGCCTTGGCTGCACCCGTGCTTGTTGGCACAATGTTGAGAGCAGCAGCTCTTGCTCGCCTCAGATCCCGGTGTGAAGCATCAAGAAGCCTCTGTATATCAACATTATGATTGTCAGTTTGACGTAAAGACACAACGTTGGACTAAACACAACATGTATCTTGCATTAGTTGAGAGCTTATTATACCTGATCACCGGTGTAGGAGTGTGTGGTTGTCATGGTACCCTTAACAATGCCTGCAAAGTGAACATAGAACCACATTTTACACACTAAAACCACATCCACAAGATACCTATAATAGAAAAACAGGATGATTGATCTTCGTGTCGTACCAAGTTCTTCGTCCATGACCTTAACAAACGGAGCCAAACAGTTGGTGGTGCACGAAGCATTGCTGTTCATAATTCACACAAACATAAGATCAATCATGAAATTCCCTTAATAATAACAATATATATTGCTGAAATCACTTGCAATATAGTTACCTTATGATGTTAGCAACATCATGAGAGTAGTCCTGTTCATTCACACCAACCACATAGGTCGGTATGTCAGAACCTTTAGCTGGAGCTGTAATAATAACCTTCTTCGCCCCGGCTTGGATGTGCTTCCCAGCTCCCGGACCATCCACAAAGACACCAGTGCCCTACATTAACGTTTTACCAACTCAAAAACCTTCTCATGAATTACAACAGATAATAATAAACAGTCAAAAATGCTGTAAGATTGATCGACAATAGCTAAGTGTACCTCAATGACAATGTCAATTCCGAGTTCGGCCCAAGGAAGTTTGAGGGGGTCCCTGCTGGAGACAACCTTAATAGGCTTCCCATCTACGCTGATGGTCTCATTGTCGACTATCTTTACATCTGCTTTGAAGGTACCAAGCATGGAGTCGTATTTGAGCAAGTGGGAGGCCTAAAATTTGAACTCAACTGAGTTAAACCTCAGATAGATCTACTAGCAAAGGTTAGAAATAAACATACATTTTTAACACCACCACTGTCATTGACAACAATAACTTCTAGGGGTGAGTCCTTGCGGCCGTGCCAGCAGCGAAGGAAGTTCCTTCCAATGCGTCCGAAACCATTTATGGCCACTTTCAATTTGGCAACGGTTTCTCCCCTGACAGGTGCTGATCCTGAGGTCTAAACTCGGACAGCATATGTGTTAATCTTTCATCCAGATATCGAAAGATACATGCATCAATTTAAATCCTTTTGAGTTAAACATGCTAGCAATGTCTAGTTACTTGTGTTATCAGTTTATGCTTTTCTTTCTTCATGATATTCATTGGAATATACACAACATTAATATTGTGTAATGAATCATTCCATCCACTCTTCATGTAATCATCTCTTCTTAACTATGTACTTTCTTACCATTCATTCATTGAAGTTGAAATTAAGTTGGATCACACACATACGAGGTGAAATTGAACACTAGTTGAAGAAACAATAAAATAATGGAAAGAGATCCAATAATATAACTAATTCATATTTGTATTGTTCATCCATTAGTTAGGAATTAATAATTTGAAATTGATTGAATTACCTTTGGAGTGAGCTGAGCAGCAACTGCATCAAAGAAAGAAGCTTCCTTAGAGGCAAAAGTCACACTTCCACTGGACCTAAGCCCAGAGAATTCTGCTACTTCCAGCTTCTATAAACAGAACAATCAAGAAGAATAATCAGAGAGAGAGAGAGATGGTTGAGAAATTGACCTTGGAGAAGCACTGAGCAGGGAAAGAATGAGTAGTCTTTGAGGGAAGCCTGATGCTTGTTGGGATTCTTGAAGATGCCAAAGCTGCATGGGAAGCCATGGCTGCCATTGAAGCTCTAAGGAAAATACTGCTCTACTATATGTTTGTATAGATTTTTCTGAAATATTATCTATTTTTTTGGTATATTTTTGGGGTTAAAATTTAGGAAATTATGGCTATTAATGAATTGCAATGAGTGGTGAAGATGAGTGAAAGATTGATATCAGATAAGATGATGCTTCTTTTTGGGCCATCTCAATTTGAACCACAAAATTGTTCACATTTTTTTCTTCAGTTTCTACCCTCTGTGTGCCATTTCGTCCATTTTGATTTTATGACCAATGTTAACCAAAATTGTTGAAAACAATGTAGAATTAATTAATTAGGCTTGGAATGATTATCTCAAGATTCTCCACAAGTAGATTTGAGTTTTGAAAGGTTTAAACTTAAAAAAAAAAAAAAAAAAAAAACTTTTTATAATTTGAAAATGTGTATTGAACTCAATATTTATGTTAGAATTTCGAATTTGTTGTCATTTTGTTTACAATATAAATTTATAAATAAAGACCATTCTTTGAGTTTGAATAATTAGAAAAGTACATACAATAGTAGGTAAATAAATGTAGTAATTATATGGAGTATACTGTACAGAATATAGATACATAAAATTCCAAGATCTCAAAAAATATATAAATAAAAATAGAAAGTGGGACTCATTTGTGGTCTCAGAATTCATCACAAGTCATCAGCAAATCACCACAAGATTTTTTTGTCTTCTGGCTGATAAGAAAATCATGATTGGGAGAATAAGTTGAAGTCTTGAACACAAATGGAAAACCCACATGCAAGTAACCAACAAAACCCTGCAAATTCCTTGTAAATTGACACTAGGTGAAAACAGTTTTAAGATATCAGGACCATTCGTATATGAGATGTTAGGATATCTTGCTGAGATGCACTACAGACAACGAAAACTGTTTCTCGTAAATTATCAACCACATTCTACCCAGATATTGCAGCCAGGAAAAAATTACAAATATGAATCAAGAAAGAGGAGCATAAACTTGATATTCGAAAAAATTGACCAATAGAATGTGTTATTTATGCCACTTTATCTAAGAACTTCAGCATTGAAAAGTAAGACTGAAGTTGAACTAGAGCATGAAGAAGTAATAAAGAATAAGCAACAAAAAAGAGCAACCCTGATGAGGATTATCATCAGAAGATTACTTAAGAGGTTTGATTTGAGAAAATCGAAATGGTTCAGGCAACAGCTTCAATGTCATCTATACTCACTGCTTCTTCTTCAGAGGGTTCTTCTGTTTGCAATTTGGTGGACACATTATCTATGGCTGAGTTGAGTTGTTCAATCTTCTCGGCCAGTTTCTTGCGTTGCTTCTGTTGATAGAGTAGCACCCACAAGAGTTATAGATGACACAGTAAAATGTTGGAGCTTTAGCAATTTTTTTATGATTTCTCAATACGATTTTATAAATTTACAGTTACTTGGGGAAACTAACATTTTTTGAGAAATGTTGTAAAGTCATTAGGTGCTACAAGTGATAACCTATCACCTTGGTCCAACACTGCAAAAATTACTGCCTAGGTTAGCTTCTGTGCAAAGATTGGAAAGAGTAGCTACTAATTTCAAAATTATGATGGATCAAATAAAAAGACTCCCTTTAGGCCAAAGGTTGAGATTCTTCTGAAGACCACAATAATCAACCATGACGAGCTTAACTTAGCTGATATATTGATGAGTTATATTTATAACAAGGTATCAACCTATGTAAAGAGCATGTTTAGCCACAAAGCTAAGTATGAAGTAGCTTTCATTTTTTATACTCCTAATTCATAGTAAATAATCAAATTAAAATATGGTCATAAAGATCAATGGTCTTCTTCAAAATAAGAAAACCACAAGTACCTCCAAAGCCTTATCTTCATCATAGAGAAATTTGGGCAGTTTTTTCATCAAATCTTTTTTGTCAGTACCAGTTATGGCCTTGCTGATCTGAGAGTCCCTGATCTGAGAGATTAACATGACCAGTCAAATATCACTTTATAAAACAATATTTTAGCTTCTATCTCAACAGGGAACACGTGATTACATCTTTCATTAACTTATTACTGCAACCAAAAAACAAATCTAGAATTAAGGAGTAAGATGAACATGCACAGGACAGACTATCAGATAGGGAGCAATAATAACTATTCGTTACTTTAATGAGCTATAATAATTACCTGAGGAGCATATACATAGCCAAGAGTCCCAACAATCAGTCCCCCTAGAACAAAGCCGCTGAGGAAGGCATTTCCACCCCCTGAGCTTCCACCATCACTGAATCACATAGAAAATCACCTGAGATATCTTTAAAAAGAAAACTTCTTTTGATAGGCACTAAAATGAATAAACAGAAAGCCATTCTCTTTCCTTACTGGTTTACTTCATACTCAATTAATCTTGATACCATTGCAACTATGAAAAATAAATCAGCACTGACCATTCACTGCCGAAGACCACACAAGAGTACTGTGAAATGTTCTTAAAGTATTGACATAGATAGACAACTGCTCTAGGGTAACATCAATAAAAAAAAGCAGATGATACAATCTTGTAATGTTGGAGAAGATTAATACGAGTTCTAGTTCTATGTAAATGCACGAGATATGATCAGTCAACTTCATTAATTTTGATTTTAAAACAAAACAAAACAAAGTAAAATGAATTTTCTGCACAGGAAAATAATGTGCACGGTTCAACTCAAAACAAAGAAATAGTAAGAACAAGATTAACCTCCTTGAACATGAAATTTAAAATAAAGTCAGTACCTATAACTTGCTTGAACGATGAGTGCCCCTTTCTGGGCGGATGACTTCCTTGTGCCCTTAAAACTGAAGGCCAGGTTGGAGGATCCGAAACCATCGGGTGATTTTACAGAGGAACCTAACTCAATGGGAATATATAAATACATATATCAGCATTCTTTTCAAATCATAAGATTTAATACAAAACGCAATGCTGTGTTGCCAGGCTATATAAATTCATCAACAGCTATTTAAATGTTGAAACCCCTTTGTTTAAAAGATACTTATAATGCATTCATCGACATAATAACTCCGGTGGTATGCTTGATTAAGAAATGGAAGAAGAGGTGAGTTGGAGAGCTAGTAATAAGAGAAGCAGATCAAGATCAATCAATAATATCTAGATTTGCAGCTAACTCTAAATCATCAAGATAGTTTATATCTAAATCTGCAACCCAATAGGCATTAAAAGTTTGGTGGAAATTTTGTTGCACTTTTATTAGAACCATTAATCTGATAAAAGAGAAAATAATTCTTTCTCTGATTATCGCTGAAAATCTCAATTCTTCATTAAATCCAACCAAAATCCTGCAATCCAGTTTCATTAAACAGTTATCTATATCTCGAATTCAAAATTCCCACGTATACATATACAGAAACAAGAAATTGAAGATTTGAACAAATTGCAGATTCAAAAACTATATAATTCAATCCCGAAATTATGAACAATGAAACCCACCAACATTGACATAAACATTAAATTAAAAAAAAAAAACGGAATAGTGAATTAACGAGATGGATCAGAATACTTACGAGGTGAGAAATGAAGAATAGAGGGTTTAGAAATGAGCAAAGAATTGGAAATAGCGGCCATGGTGCAAGGATTTCAGAGGAAGATAGGGTCTTGTGAGTTGAGAAGAAATAGAGAGTGAAATGGTGTAATCATTTGTTGCAACTGCTTTCACTGTCGATGATCCCAAGATGACCAACTGCAATTTTGCAACGTGTCATTTGGATATTATTAATGAAATGAAACAAAAGGGTTAATTCATAATTATTTATTTTTAGAATTTCATTTTTATTTTTAAACTTCAAAATTATACTTGAGAGTATAATTGTAATTTTAATTATGTTTTTGAAATTGCAAATTTGTTATATCACCTAAAAATTATTTTATGAGATGTATATCATTTAGTTTATTAATTTTCATTTTTTTATCAAAAATATTACTCATATTTACTATAATACATTTGGCGATTGAAGCAAGGTGTACACCAAAATTATGTAATTTAAAATTAGTTAAAGTAAACCCAAATTTAGTACGAGATTAATGTAAAAAATGAAAAGGAAATGATAACTTTTTAATCAATTTTTCTAGACTAATTACAACCAGGTGCACCCATATACAAATATGAACAAAAATATATACAATTATGAGCAAACATGTATACAATTTAATTGTTAGTTTTTTTAATGAAAAATTAAGTGTAAAAAAATACAATTATAATAAAACATGTATACACTATTGAATAAAAAGTTATACACATGAATACTAGTTTTTTTAATGAAAAACTTAATGTGAAAAAAATATACAATTATTACGAAACACGTATACAAAATAGAATAAAAAGTTATATACATATGGATACACCCAATATAAACTCATTTTTTTAATTTTCAAACTGATTTAGCATTAAACAATATAAAAATTTGGATCCTTCAAAATTCATTTGGGGAGATCACCTCTGCAAACTAGAACCAAGCTTAGCACAAACACGAAGCTGGAAATTCATGCTTTTAATTTCTTGAATAATTGATTTGAGAGACTTTATGCTTCAATTGACATGAAAATTTTCTTGAGGTTGAGATTTACGATTCACCGAAGCAGAGTAGTTAAAAGATGAGAAATCTTGATACCAAACCAGATGATATATCGTAAAATTGAAAATTAAATTCAAACCGCCTTCTGGAGAGAGCGATGATATACAGTAGAATTGAAGTTTGAATCCAAACTGCATCTTGAAGAGAGCGATGATATACAATAAAATTGAAGTTTGAATTCAAACCGTCTCCTGAAAAAAGTGATGATATATAATAGAATTGAAGATTGAATTTAAATCGCGCATTTATAACTTATGTGGAGTTACTCATAATTCAATCTTTACCTGTGTGTTTTCCATTACAATTATAGAAAATATCATTTGAGCCCTTCATCATATATAATGGAATCAATTAAATCCTAGAATTTTTAATTTGTACATGCAAACCACTCACCTATTTATACTGACTTTTAATACCATGTATACAATTTTCAAAAACTGTCTTATATTTCTCTCTCTAGATTTTCTCTGCCCTCTCTCTAACCTCCCGCCGCCGCCCCCCTTCTTCTTCCGTTCTCCCTCCCTTCCTCCGGTGACAAGATGGAGTCCAGAGTGCTGGCTACCTAGTGTAGTCTCTGTCTAGCTGTGCCATTCTCTCTTTCCGACGACCCCATGAAGCTCCGGCGAGCTTCATCCTCAAGTAGGAAGTCGAACCATGGATATAATTTGAGGAAATCAAAGATGTCAGTCTTGGATTTTTCTCCGGCCGACGAAGCTGTTGAGGAATTAGAGGAAGAAAATGGCGACCAGCAGCCATCTATGAACGTGCAGCTATTGAAGGATAATACTACAGATATGGTAAGTGTGGACCGAGATCTGGTTTTTGATTCTCCAGATCTGATGGAGATATATCAGAATTCAAATTCAGACGTGCCTTCTACTTTGAAAGGAGAGATCCATAGTACAAAAGTTGATGGAGATATCCTGCCAACTTCTTTCCGGGGAGTCCAACACGTTTCCCACTTTACCAATAAAGTCAAATTTATTACCCTATTCTTCCATCTGCCCTTCTGGGCAGTCCAAAAGCCCATCCAACTCTTTATCTTTTAAAGAAAAATTAGTGGGTCCCAATCCTTCTCCCTCCTCACATCGATTACCCACCCCGCCGCCCTCTTCTGTGATTCCGGCCATGAGATAGGCTGGTGGCCCTCACTCCACTCAACCCGAATCCTCGTCCTCCTCTTCCATCCTCTTCGCCTCGATTACCCATCCCGTCGCCCTCTTCCGTGTATCCAGCAATCCCTCCTCCCTCTTCTCCGGCTGCCATTATTCCGCCGGAGCATATGAGTGTGGCCCTCACTCCCTTCATTCATAATCCTCGTCCTTCTCTTCCATCTTCTACCCTATCCCCCTCACCGCAAATCACAAACTTCCTTGCTCATCCACCATCTCTCCCTCCCTTGCTTCTTATTCACTCTACCCCAGACCCTCAATCAGCTCGTCAATCTCCAGCCCCTCCCCCAACCTCTGGCCACCAACCACCAAAACAACAAAATACTAAACCCCACAACCGCACCCCTAATCCCATTCACCTTCTCAAAATGTCCCCCAAGACGAGTCGGGAGTTGCTGTAATTCCGGATGAGATTATTGATAATGAAGATGATGAATGGAATTACACTCTAATTGGATGCTTTGCGGGACACTATCCAGGTTTTCAAGCTGTGAAGGAGATCATCAGCAAGTGGAACGTTGAAGTTAGAGTATTCAACCATGATAGTGGTTGGATTATCTTCAAATTGAACAATGAGGAAGATGCCCAGAAAGTCATTCAGAATGGCCCTTACGAAGGCAATTTCAAATATCTAATGTCAATTTGATGAAACATGATTGTCAATAGTACCTGTATGGGCGAGACTTCCATCACTACCGCTCAAATATTGGGACGCTGAACGACTAAGTATTATTGCATCAGCAATTGGAGAACCGGTGATGATGGATTACTATACCACCAACAAAGAAAGAGTTTCATTTGCCCGTGTGTTGGTCCATGTTAATGCTTCCAAAAAACTGCTGGATCAAGTTTGGGTTAGAAAACGGAATGGAGGATTCTGCCAGAAAATAGAGTATGAATTCTATCCCAAATTCTGTACTACTTGCAACTCCCTTGGGCATCATGCTCATGATTGCCGACCGGGGGATGAAGCGCATCAGGCAGAAAAGGAATAGAAATAGGGGCCGTATGCCCAATCTAGGTGCACATAGCAGGTACAAAGCAATTCCGTCTTTGCCAGAAGTTGAAAACTCTAAAAAACCACTTAAGGAGATGCAGAATCAGAACTATTACCACATTTCTGAAAGAGTGGTTAGAGGAAAAGAACATCTGCATTATCTCCAGACTATTTTCATGTCGAGCTTGAATAATCATGAGCTACAGCAGGAGATTACCGAGGCGCTTAATAAGCAGAAGCACTTGGAGTATTGTGAGACTAACTTTCTTATGCAGGTTCTCAATCACAAGCACATTAAGAACCAGGACTGCGCTACAAAGTACTTCTACTTGCTTATTCGAAGCAAGGGAGCGGGGAATAATATTCATTCTTTTCACACAGATAGCGGACCTACTTCTTCATACCAAGAACTGATTGATACATTTCTCTCTTATTATCAATCAATACTTGGTGAGAAGGGTTCGACCACTCAGTCAATAGAACATGAGGTATTGGATAGAGGACCGAAACTCTCTTATTTGGAAGCTAGTACACTTGAAGCACCAGTAGATGAGGCAGAAATTAAGGAAGTATTGTGGTCAATCAATAAAACAAGTCGCCGGGTCCTGATGGCTACACCTCGGCGTTCTTTCAGAGTACATGGAGTGTGGTTAGTGGAGATATAGTGGCGGCGGTGGTGGAATTTTTTCGGAAAGGGAAGTTGCTCAAACAGTTGAACGCTACTTTTATCTCTCTCATCCCTAAAAAGAGCCATGAGCCGAGAGTTCAAGATTTTAGACCCATTTCGTGCTACAACACAGTGTACAAAATTATCTCAAAAATCTTGGCAACTCGACTCCGAAATTGTCTTCCTTCCATAATAAATCAATCTCAATTTAGATTTATTAAAGGAAGGAAAATGAGAAATTATTTTATGCTTGCAGAGGAGATCTTCAGAGGCTATGGACGAAGAGAATGAACTATCTCCCCTAGGATGGCAATCAAGGTTAATATTTCTAAGGCATATGACTCTGTGAGCTGGAAATATCTCTTTGAATTGCTTACGGAACTGGGTTTTCCCTCTACTTTTCGTGCTTGGATTGAGCAGTGTGTTACTACTACTTCCTACTCCTTACTCATCAATGGCAAACTGGAGAGTTTCTTTAAAGGAAAGAGGGGTCTTCGACAGGGTGATCCGATTTTCTCACTTCTATTTGTTATTTGCATGGAGTATTTTAGTAGATTGATGAGTAGAGCAGTAGAGCGTCATGAGTACAGATTCCACTCTAGAATCTGTAAATGTGTGGGCGTCTCACATTTGATCTTTGCGGATGATCTTCTGATTATGGGTTATGGAGATGTAACAACTGCAATGTGTATTGAAAGGATATTGAAAGGATTCTCTAAAGTCTCTGGATTAATAGCAAATCCTCAAAAATCTAATCTCATTACCTAGGGAGTTTCAACTCGTAACTGACGCCGAATAGCTCAGATACTCCCATTCAATACAGGTACCATTCCTTTTAAATACTTGGGCATCCCTATTTGTAGTAGGAGAATAGGAGTTGCGGATTTTACACCCCTTCTGAATGACATTAACAACATGATACAAATTTGGTCTTCTAAACTGTTGTCATTCACGGGTCGATTGGAACTTATCACTTCTGGAATATATGGAATTCTATCTTTTTGGTGTGGCATTGTAAAAATCCCAATTGTGGTGGTCAAGAAGGTGGAGACCATTATTCGCAGGTTCTTGTGGGGAACGAAGGTCAGCCCGGTAAGCTAGAATGACATCCTTCAACCTAAGAATGCAGGGGGGCTAGGGTTGAAGGACATTACCACTTGGAACAAGGCCTTCTGGCAGGAGCATTGTGGGATGTACACAGGAAAGCCTTATCTCTCTGGGTGAAATGGATCCATTCTGCCTACCTCTCATCTTCTCAGTGGAAAGTGACCTCTCCCGGTAACAATTCTACAAACGTATGGAGAGTTCTCATTGCCATTAGGAATACCAGAGAGAATGACTTAGAATGGGATGAAGGAGTGATTGGAGTCATGGAGAAGCGTTGTGAGAATGCAGTATTCAAAGCCAGCCGTATGTATGATTATTTGAGGAGTAGATACACAGCGGACTCGAGCTGTGTCTATAAACATATATGGCACAAATGGATTGTGATGAAGTTCAGTTTCAGACTATGGTTAGTGCATAGAGACAGAGTTGCTAAAGGACAGGATTTGGTGCACAGGAGAAGACAAACAATGTGGTTTTTGCTTCGATCAGGAGACTACATCGCATATCTTCTTTCATTGCCCTTATACCACTCGCATTTGGAATGAAGTAAGAGGATGGATTGGATGGAGAAGACGAAGGCTAACATCAATCACAGATGTCTTTCGGAAGATATTGCAGGATACCAGAAACAACAAAAAGGCTAAAAGACTTCTTTTCATCTCCTTTTCTACCATGATCTACTACATTTGGATGGAAATGAATGCTCTTCAGTTTGGCACAAGAATGCTATCCCCGAACCACATTGCAGACATAATCAAATTCAGATAGCATTCTTGTATATGAATCCTTGATGTATTTTCTTTATTCACCTTAAGCGTTATGCTTAAGTAGGTTGGATAGATTGGTTAGATTTTGTATTCGCATCGTACGTAAGTACTTGATGTAACCGTTTTCAGTGAAATTACATTTACCAATTTCACTAAATACCATTTATACCTGACTTTTGATATTTATCCTCTAGACATTTTTAATATATTCTCTCTGTGTCATCATAATATTTACTAACTTATTTCTAACGTCTCATTATATAATTTATATTTTTCTTTATAATAAATGAAATTCATAATATTTACACATTTCTATTTTAATGACGTCTCATTATAAAATTTATTTTCCTTTTATAATAAATGAAATTAATAAAAAAATAATTAATATTATTTGTATTGGGCACGTACAACATTAGATGAGTTACATGACCCAAACCAATGGACGGAGGAGGGAGTAAAAGCCTAAAAGGGTATATATAGTTTTTTTTAACAAACGATAAAATTCATTTATATACTAGCTCAACAGGCTACGTCGACTCTTTGGTAATCAACCGAGAGACCAGTCCCTCCACAAGGGAGATTACAACTCCATAAAGGAGATTTAACACCTCCCAATGAGTACACACTCCATAAAGAAGACAAATAAAAACAAACTCAAACAGTCGAGCATGAGAAAGAGAAACATCAGGAGTAACAAATGCAAAATGTTGAGCAAAACAACATATGCTAGTTAGATCCATAGATGAACCATCCCAAAACCCAACAATGAGAAAAGAATAGAGAACTAATAGGCAAAAGATCTAAAAAATAATAAAAAAACAGCCAAAGAAGGCAATCCTCCTCTCCACCGTCCACCGCACCACCACCTTCTCCGCATCCTTCGCCAACTCTTTCTTCACCACATATCTACCCAAATCTGGCCTTTGCCGCCCTTCTCCGACCGTTCAAGGAACACAATCCCATACGGATGAGGATAAAACGAGTCAAGATCTACCGTTAGGAAAGAAGAAGGTGCTGACCGCTTTCATGCTCCATCGCAGAATGGTGTCGTCGCAGAGGGAAGAGAGGGAGAGGGGCGGGCAGAAGTGGTGGAGAGGGGGGATTTCAAATATGAAATTTAGAGAGAGAGACTAGAGAGAAAGGATATCGTTTATAGAGAAAAAGGTATATATAGTTGTATCGCCAAATTTTAAGAAAAAATTATATAATGTGTGAAAGAATCATCTTAGTGGGCTCATATTATAGATGCTCAATGCTAATTATTTATAATCTCCTCGTAGTGGAAAAATTCATTATCAGCTTATCGTTTTATAAGCTTTTATATATGATGAACAACTGAAAGTTTCTTTTATATAAGTTTTAAAATCCAAGTCTTTGAATCAGCGCCTCATAAGCAAGTAGAAGAAATAGCCACATCACATTGATCGGTCAGCCAAGAAATCATACTTATTGTGATTAAATGTTCAATAAATGCACAAATTATGAAACATGTATAAATAGTACAAACTTGTATACGCACCCAACTCTCCAACATTTAAGAGAAATTAAAATACCCACACATTAATATTTCGACCATCACATAAGAATATATTGAGTGTAAATTTTTTTACTAGAATTATAACTAGCTTATCATACATAGGAGTATCATTTTTATTTTATTTTATTCCTAATATTAAAAATATCTTAATTTATATAGAAAAATTACACAAAATAATATAGAAAATTTTTTTTTTTGGTTCCGTAAGAATTGCTCAACTCCAAAAATGTCCCAAAACTGGCAGATTTAGTCTCATACAAATTTTTCATCAAAATCTGTTAATAGTTAACTAAATATTCTGAACCATTAGTAAGACCAAAATGACAACTTGTCGATTTGATTCCATAATTTGCAAAAATAATCTCTAAAGAAAACTAATACAATGTTTATTGAGAGAGAAAACAGAGTGGAATTGTCGTAATGGACTATGTTTATATTGAAAGATAGAAAATAATATAAATCTGGTAGTTTATAATAACATAAGTTAATTCGGGATGAAAATTTTCGAAAAATTATGGTTATAATATTCTTATGGGACCAAAACTGTTAGCTATGGGACCAGTGAATTCCTATGAGACTAAAATTAAACTGAAAGAATTCTTATTGGACCAAATGTGATATTTTTCCAAATAATATATTGTAATCGTAATATATTAAAAGTGGCTTGTGTCATGGTTAACATTTTTTCCTATTTTATCCCTACCTAATTTCCTTTCATCTTTAACTTAAATTAATAATAAATAAATTATTTATTTTGCATGCAAGACTATTTGCATTCATTTAGGTCACCCAAGTCTTTTGGAATACTTTAATTTATTACTAATAATAATATGTTACAATGAATTCACAAAACCATTTAATGAGTAATTAATATATATGAAGAGGAAATCAAATATTATAAAATGAAGTGTCCTACGGTGGTAATGTAAGTGTTGGAGACGGAGTTCATGAACGAATTCATGATGGCAATGGAAACTTCTCGAATGCTTGGCTAGATGAGAGGAAAAAGATGAAGAGTCATATGTGACATCGGAGAAGGAAACGACGATGTCGCTCTGAGAGTAGAGATGGTTATGAGTTGTGAGGTTAGTTTTAGGGCTATCTTCTAAAAAAATCGGAACAGAAAATTTGTTCTGTGTAAGATTTGTGTATGTATCAACTTAGTTTTTATTTTATTTTTGGATAGATTAAAAGAATGAACAAAATTGAAGGCAAATGTTGTCTAATATTTTCTCATATGGTTCTATTCATATGTATATACTTTCAGACTCTAACTATGATGAATATTAATTAAGCATGCCTGCATTTTCCTGAATCATTATCATTATATATTTACTATTAAAATATAGTATGCAAGTATTCAGACAGTTTTTAAGGTACTGTTTGTGGGCTGATTAAATGAATTCACAATTATCACTTGCTGATGAGTGATTTTTTTACATAGATTTTAGTGTCTTTTTACATGTGTTTTCGTATTATTTTATCCATATTTCGTGCGTATTTTGGTTGTGTGATGTGTTTTCATGGAAATGTGTGTGAATGAGTTTAAACGTGTGTAAAACAGGTCAAAAATGAAGTGGAAACAAAAATGAGCAAGAAACAGACTGAAAATACCCAACTCGACTTGCAACTCGAGTCGAGTTGAGGTCCGCAAGAAGTCCAGAATTGTCCAGTAGCTCAACATGACTTGCAAGACCCAGCTTGACTTGCAACTCGAGTCGAGTTAGGGGCAGAGCAAACTTAAAAATCATCAGTGAGCCAACTCGAGTTGTCAAGTTGTTACTCGACTTGCAACTCGAGTCAAGTTGGGTCCCGAAGTCAGTCTAGTTTCAGAGCATCGCAACATGACCGAACAGGTGGGTGCACGAGTTGCCAACACGAGTCGAGTTAAGTTAGCTTGAGTTACACATATGCAACTCGAGTTGGGTAAGGTCAACTCGAGTTGCATATTTTTGGGCAAAAAATCTGGATTTTCACCTTCTAGTACGTGCAAGTGTGTGTAAAAAGCCTAGCTAATGTTAAATTCGTGGTCCAAGTTGGGAGAGTGTATAAATACCCTCAAGTTCAACATTTAAAGAGAGATTAGAGAGATTAACAAGGGTTTTCACTTGGACACATAGATCACACACTATTTCCTCCAATTCACACCATCATCTTCATCCATTCCATCTACCTTCATCCCACCATCAAAACCTTCATCCAATTGAGGAAAAGATGCAAAGAAGAGAGGAAAATTGCAAGGGAAGGAAGGAGATCACCATTGAAGCACTTCAAGTGAGTTTTCATCCATACTTTGTAGTGAAACCTCTTTGTTTATCATGATTTGTAAGGATCTTAATGTCTATGTTGATTTCCTTTTGAATATGATAGACTAATCTCCCTTGTGAGATTAGCAACATGAGAGCTGTTGGATAATTTTGGAATCTGTGTATTAAAATTCATTTGTTGATTGGGTTAATTGATTTTCTATCATTGATGCTTTAGATCTTGACGTTAATGATGATTTGTGTGGTTTGTTGTTTTAAACATGTGATTAGATTGAGAAGTCAATTGTATATTTATGATAATTAATTAAATCATTTTGTCATACACATCATGTGCATTATAAATTGTAAAGAGATTGAGAAATCCTTTGGAATTTAGAATCCTTTGATAGGACATCCGATTGGTTTGATTAAGAGGTTGATTAATCGTGTGAAGGAACCCTCATTTCAAGCTTAGTACCTAATTGGAATTGTTTGAGTGAGAATCAATCATTTGAGCTAATTGAGATTTATATTCTATCTATCTTATCTATCTTGAGAAGGAGTTTAGGTGAATTTATTGTTGGCCCTTAGTCTATACCCATGATTCATATGAATTGATGCATTGATCTTAATATTTCTACTTCTTAATTGTTGTTAATCTCACTTTTGTTCAATTTGGAATACCACTTTCATTTATCTACTCTATTTGCTTGATCATTGCTTGTTTACTTGCATTGATTACTATTTAATTACTTGTTTGATCAACCAACCTTTGATGAATCGTCTCTATAAAATTATGAGAAACGTGATGTCGCTTAAGCACTAGTGTCTGCCTCCCTGTGGTTCGATAAATTCTTAAATTGGTCAACCCGACTATAAGTTATGGCTAATCACTTGCCATATAAAAGATAACTATTAATTCATTGATAAAGTTTGATCATTAAAAGTCATGATTTATACAACATGTGTATCCAAAGTTCAACAATTATTATTTCCTTGTAATTTGATTCATCAAATTTAAAATTGGACCAAAAATCTTAAACAGATCTAATATATGTCTATTCAGATAATCGATCCCTGTTTTCCTCAATATCATCAAATTCAAATCCGATATCTAAGTCTTAAGAAAAAATACAAATCGAGCAAAGAAACAAAACAAAAAGAATCCAGATCCAATAAAATCTACAAAATGAAGATTTAAAAATCTTCACATTTCTTCAACAATTCAACCAAATATAATCAGAAATAAATTAAAAAAATACTACATCTTAAAGGTTGATTAAAATATAATAAATTCAAGTAGTTAAAACATACAAGGAATGGATTTCAGAGCCCAACAAAAAAAAATTGACATCGAAATTCAATAGGAAAAGAGGTTGAGATTTACGATTCACCGAAGCAGAGTAGTTAAAGGATGGAAAATCTTGATACTAAAGAAGATGATATACTGGGGAATTGTTGATTGAATTCAAACCGCCTCCTGGAGAGAGCGATAATATACAGTAAAATTGAAGTTCCGCCTCTTGGAAAGAGCGATGATATACAATTAAATTGAAGATAGAATTCAAATCGCGAGTTTACGACTTATGTGGAGTTACTCCAAATTTAATCTTTACCCGCGCGTTTTTGATTTCATTTATAGAATTATTACTTGCCATACAAAAGTTAACTATTAATTCATTGATAAAGTTGGATCACTAAAAGTCATGATTCATACAACATTTGTATACAAAGTTCAACAGTTATTATTTCCTTGTAATTTGATTCATCAAATATAAAATTGAACTAAAAATCTTAAACAGATCTAATATACGTCTTTTCAGATAATTGATCCATATTTTTCTCAATACCATCAAATTCAATCTGATATCTAAGACTTAAGAAAAAACACAAATCAAGCAAAAAAAAAAACAAAAAAAAAATCCAGATCTTATATTAATCTACAACATGAAGATTTAAAAATCTTCACATTTCCTCAACAATTCAACCAAATATAATCAGAAATAAATTAAAAAAAACATACTACATCCTAAAGGATGATTAAAATATAAATCCGAGTAGCTAAAACATAAACGAAATGGATCTCAGAATCGAATAAAAAAATAAATTGACAGCGAAATTCATTAGGAAAAGAGGTTGAGATTTATGATTCAGCAAGTAGGGTAGTTAAAGGATGGGAAACCTTGATACTAAACCTTGAAAATAATAATAAAAAAACAATTTAGAAGGATCAAAACACGTTGCCTTCATTAATCAAAGTTTTACTTTCATACATTAGCCTCACTTAGTCTATGTATATAAATATTAAAATAATTCTTCAATCGATAAAAATGAATACATTTTATTCTTCTATTTTTAAATAAGATTCACTCATTTATCATTCTCCAGGTAAGTTCATCAACCCCAATTCAAATTTTGCAATGATAAGAATTGGATTTAGCCAAAATGCAGAAAAAACAACAAATACCAGTATAAGATTTGTACACTTCAATTCTTGTGTTCAACAAAAACCTTAGCATTCAGAATAAGAGTTGTACACTTCAATTCTTGTGTTCAACAAAAACCTTAGCAGTCAGAATAAGAGTTGTACACTTCAGTTCTTATGTTTAACAAAATCCTTAACAGTCGAGGATGACCTCAGCAAGCTCAGCAGCATCTTTTTAATCTTCAACAACTCTGATGGGCTAGGTGGAGCTTGCACATTTAAGAGCCAATTGAAGTGCAAATTGTGCAATCATCTACACAAATGACGAGCTTGTCAAGTGTTTCAACATGTTTCAGCAGAAAATCTATAAAAAGGAAGATTGAAGCATCAGAAAAGATGGTGTGTATATCAATCCTCCTTAAATGTAAGAGCAGAGAGGAGTTGGAGTGTCCAACATCCATATATTGACTGCATGATCATACATCTCCAATGGGATGTAATCACTGCTCTTAGAATTCTCAAATCTGATTTGAGGGTTATCATATGCTACCAACCACTTTAGATTAAGAAAATCCATTATTAGAATAAGGGTAAAATAAGGAGATGTAAACTTGAGCACGTTCACATTTGGAAAAGATGGAATATCTTCCATGTCAAGCACTTGGATGTATGGTAATATTAGAGATGAGACAAAAAAACAAAATCAATCTTAAGGTAACTTAGAAGACAACAAATTTACCTCATTCATACAGTCATGGGAGAGTTCAAGTTTCTCAACATTATCAATTTTTGAAAGAAGAATCTGCATGACCGTATTTTTAAGCGTTTCCCAATCATAATGATCATCAGTTAACTCAAATTAAAGCTTCAAATCAATCAAAGATGTAACATCTGTAAGAGAAATCCTTAGGTAGCATGATTTTGAGAGATGGAAAACTTCAAGATGTGGACACTTAATTGTCAGCTCTGTATCTACTGGTAGTATTTCATTTTCAGTCCAGATATAATTCCTGGCTATCTGAAGTTTTTTTAAACTGTTGGACTTGATTGTCAAATTTTCATTGCAAATCAATAAAACCAACATAAAGTCTTCCAATAGAGGAATGTCCAATATAATAGTGTTTATAAAGTGTTCGTTGACACAAAAATCAAGAATGTGTAATGTCTTCAGTAGAATCCAGGCAGGAGATACATCCATATTAAGATTGCAACCCCTCAAAGTTAACTTTTTCAAGGAAGAACATGAATAAATGCACTTGGGAGTCCTCATTTTCCTTATTATTCATTTTTTGATTGCAACCCCTCAAAGTACACCAATTTCTTATTATTCAATTCAGGTACATGCCAATTTTTTATGTCCTTTCCATGGTCAAAATCCTGGAGTAAAGTTAATTCTTCCACCTCATTTTCCACTTCAAAATGCACCCACAAATCTATATCTCTAGAAAAGCCCACAAATCAAAATCTCTACGTTTCCTACGCTGAAAGGGAGTTAGATCAATCTTGAATTTTACAAGGTTTTGCCCTCTCCAAAAAATCAAAGCCCGATTATAGAAGTCCCGAAGCATAATTTCGCTATTTGGGCTGCGATTTCTACGCAAGATGTTCATCCCAGGAACCTTAGTCCATAGCTTTTTTCAACTTTTGGAGAGAATAGTTGTGACAACAACATCCTCCAAAGGCAACAGAGAAAGAATAAGTAGAATCAACACCTCAGGTAACTCGCTGAGTCTATCGCACTCCATGTTCACTGAATCTTCCATCTCTTGATCTTCACCTACGAAAATTCTGCAGAAAAATTACCATCTTCCATTAACTTGTAATATTAAACAACGACCCTCGGAATATAATTTTGTTTTAGCGTCTTCAATATTTTTCAGTTTCGCAAAGACCCGTATACTTTTAGCATAATTCTTATAACACCTGCCCATTGTAAGTGGGCATGAACTTTTTTAGGATCTAGATAGAGCACATTTGATCTTTCTATTTAATGACAAAAAAACTAAGCGATGTCTTGAATATTACACGACACCTATTTAGACTTAATAGTGGTTGAGCATATAAATGGTTTAGCATTCAATCAAGAACACAGTAAAACACAAAAATAAAATATTAATTATGAGTAAAGAGTTAGATTTAGGATAGTGAGAACTAACCTTCTTACTTACTCTTGCGCTTTAAAATTGACTGCAACATCACTGGATCACTGTACTGCTGTATCACTGAAGAAAGAACATGACATAGTCAAGAATTAATTGGGTTTACACTTGTCATGGGATTTGGCATATATAAGTTTGATAAAGGAACTTAAAGTATGAAATTAGATTCAGGCCTAAACTATGAACAACACCAACAAGAGAGGAGATTGGTATGAACAACACTAACAAGAGAGGAGAGTGGTAGTAGAAACTCATATTTTAACCCACCCATAAAGTATTCAGACAGTTTTTAAGGTACTGTTTGTGAGCTGATTAAATAAATTCACAATTATTACTTGTCATACAAAAGTTAACTATTAATTCATTGATAAAGTTGGATCACTACAAGTCATGATTCATACAACATGTGTATCCAAAGTTCAACAATTATTATTTCCTTGTAATTTGATTCATCAAATTTAAAATTGAACCAAAAACTTTAAACATATCTAATATACGTCTTTTCAGATAATCGATCCCTGTTTTCCTCAATACCAATAAATTCAAATCTGATATCTAAATCTTAAGAAAAAACACAAATCGAGCAAAGAAACAAAACAAAAAGAATCCAGATCCTATATTAATATACAAAATTAAGATTTAAAAATCTTCACATTTCTTCAGCAATTCAACCAAATATAATCAGAAATAAATTAAAAAACATACTACATCCTAAAGGTTGATTAAAATGTAATAAATTCGAGTAGCTAAAATATAAACGGAATGGATCTCAGAGTCCAATAAAAAAATAAATTGACAGTGAAATTCAATAGGAAAAGAGGTTGAGATTTACGAGCGAGACAGAGTAGTTAAAGGATGAAAAACCTTGATACTAAAGCAGATGATATAATGTAGCGCCTCCTGGAGAGAGCAATGATATACAATAGAATTGAAGATTGAATTCAAATCGTGCGTAAACAATTTATGTGGACATACTCCAAATTCAATTTTTACCCGCGCGTTTTCGATTACAATTATGGAATTATTACTTGCCATACAAAAGTTAACTATTAATTTATTGATAAAGTTGGATCACTAAAAGTCAAGATTCATATAACATGTGTATCCAAAGTTCAACAGTTATTATTTCCTGGTAATTTGATTCATCAAATTTAAAATTGAACCAAAAACCTTAAACAGATCTAATATACGTCTTTTAAGATAATCGAACCATGTTTTCCTCAATACCATCAAATTCAAATACGATATCTAAGTTTTAAGAAAAAACACAAATCGAGCAAAGAAACAAAACAAAAAGAATCCAAATTATATATTAATCTACAAAATAAAGATTTAAAAATCTTCACATTTCTTCAACAATTTAACCAAATATAATCAGAAATAAATTAAAAAAGTATACTACATCCTAAAGATTAATTAAAATGTAATAAATCCGAATAATTAAAACATAAATAGAGTTGATCTCAGAGTTCAATAAAAAATAAATTGACAGTGAAATTCAATAGGAAAAGAGGTTGAGATTACGATTCACCGAAGCAGAGTAGTTCAAGGATGGGAAACCTTGATGCTACACCAGATGATATATCGTAGAATTGTAGATTAAAATCTAACCGCCTCCTGGAGAGAGTGATGATATACAATAGAATTGAATATTGAATTCAAATCGCGTGCAAACAACTTATGTGGACTTATTCCAAATTAAATCTTTACCCGCGCGTTTTCGATTACAAATTACTTGCCATATAAAAGTTAACTATTAATTCATTGATAAAGTTGAATCACTAAAAGTCATGATTCATACAGCATGTGTATTCAAAGTTCAACTGTTATTATTTCCTTGTAATTTGATTTATCAAATTTAAAATTGAACCAAAAACCTTGAACATATGTAATATACGTCTTTTCAGATAATCGGTCCTTGTTTTCCTCAATACCATCAAATTCAAATCCGATATCTAAGTTTTGAGAAAAACACAAATCGAGTAAAAAAACAAAATAAAAAGAATCCAAATCCTATATTAATCTACAAAATGAAGATTTAAAAATCTTCACATTTCTTCAACAATTTAACCAAATATAATCAGAAATAAATTTAAAAAGCATACTACATCCTAAAGATTAATTAAAATGTAATAAATCCAAATAATTAAAATATAAATAGAGTGGATCTCAGAGTTCAATAAAAAAAATTGACAGCGAAATTCAATAGGAAAAGATGTTGAGATTTACGATTCACCGAAGTAGAGTAGTTCAAGGATGGGAAACCTTGATGCTACACTAGATGATATACTGTAGAATTGTAAATTGAATTCAAACCACCTCCTGGAGAGAGCGATGATATACAATAGAATTGAAGATTGAATTCAAATCGCGCGCAAACAACTTATGTGGACTTACTTCAAATTAAATCTTTACCCGCGCGTTTTCGATTACAAATTACATGCCATACAAAAGTTAACTATTAATTCATTGATAAAGTTAGATTACTAAAAGTCATTATTCATACAGCATGTATATTCAAAGTTCAACAGTTATTATTTCCTTGTAATTTGATTTATCAAATTTAAAATTGAACCAAAAACCTTGAACATATCTAATATACGTCTTTTTAGATAATAGATCCTTGTTTTCCTCAATACCATCAAATTCAAATCCGATATCTAAGTTTTAAGAAAAAATACAAATCGAGCAAAGAAATAAAATAAAAAGAATCCAGATCATATATTAATCTACAAAATGAAGATTTAAAAATTCTCACAATTCTACAACAATTCAACCAAATATAATCAGAAATAAATTAAAAAAAACATACTATATCATAAAGGTTGATTAAAATGTAATAAATTTGAGTAGCTAAAACATAAATGGAATGGATCTCAGAGTCCAATAAAAAATAAATTGACAGCGAAATTCAATAGGAAAAGAGGTTGAGATTTATGATTTACCAAAGTAGAGTAGTTAAAGGATGGGAAACCTTGATACTAAAGAAGATGATATGCCATAGAATTATAAATTGAATTCAAACCGCCTCCTAGAGAAAGTGATGATATATAGTAGGATTGAAGTTTCGCCTCTTGGAGAGAGCGATGATATGCAGTAGAATTGAAGATTGAATTCAATCTATACCCGCGCATTTTCGATTACAATTATGAAATTATTACTTGCCATACAATAGTTAACTATTAATTCATTGATAAATTTGGATCACTAAAAGTCATGATTCATGCAACATGTGTATCTAAAGTTCAACAGCTATTATTTCCTTGTAATTTGATTCATCAAATTTAAAATAGAACAAAAAACCTTAAACAAATCTAATATACGTCTTTTTAGATAATCGATCCCTATTTTCTTCAATACCATCAAAGTCAAATCCGATATCTAAGTCTTAAGAAAAACACAAATCGAGCAAAGAAATAAAACAAAAAGAATCTAGATCCAATATTAATCTACCAAATGAAGATTTAAAAATCTTCATATTTCTTCAACAATTCAACCAAATATAATCAGAAATAAATTAAAAACACATACTACATCTTAAAGGTTGATTAAAATATAATAAATTCGAGTAGTTAAAACATAAACGGAATGGATCTCAGAGTCCATTAAAACAACAAATTGACAGCGAAATTCAATAAGAAAAGAGGTTGAGATTTATTATTCACCGAAGCAGAGTTGTTAAAGGATAGAAAACCTTGATATTAAACCAGATGATATACCGTAGAAATTGTAGATTGAATTCAAACCGCCTTCTTGAGAGAACGATGATATACAGTAGAATTGAAGTTCCGCCTCTTGGAGAGAGCGATGATATACAATAGAATTGAAAATTGAATTCAAATCGCGCATTTACAACTTATGTGGAGTTACTCCAAATTCAATCTTTACCCACACGTTTTCGATTACAATTATGGAATTATTACTTGTCATACAAAAGTTAACTATTAATTCATTGATAAAGTTGGATCACTAAAAGTCATGATTCATACAACATGTGTATCCAAAGTTCAACAATTATTATTTCCTTGTAATTTGATTTATCAAATTTAAAATTGAACCAAAAACCTTAAACATATCTAATATACGTCTTTTCAGATAATCGATCCTTGTTTTCCTCAATACCATAAAATTCAAATCCAATATCTAAGTCTTAAGAAAAAACACAAATCGAGCAAAGAAACAAAACAAAAAGAATCCAAATCCTATATTAATCTACAAAATGAAGATTTAAAAATCTTCACATTTCTTCAACAATTCAACCAAATATAATCAGAAATAAATTAAAAAGACATACTACATCCTAAAGGTTGATTAAAGTGTAATAAATACGAGTAGCTAAAATATAAACGGAATGAATCTCAGAGTTCAATAAAAATTGACAATGAAATTCAATAAGAAAAGAGGTTGAGATTTACGATTCACCCAGATGACATATCGTAGACCTCCTGGTAAGAGACAATAGAATTGAATTCAACCTTTGCCGCGTTTTCTATTACAATTATGGAAATATTAAATACCACTAGTCTCCCATTTTCATATGGGCTTGCCCATCAACGATATAAAAAAGGTACCTAGAGCTTCAGTTAATTGGGCCTAGACCTAATTTTTACAAACCAAGTTGATATTCAACTCTTTCTTTTTTCTTTTTTTTTTTAACTAATCTTAACCTCGTGCTATATCATTGGAAGAGAATTAATAATAATAACACAATTAAAGACATAAATCACCAAGAAAATTATATTATAGCCTCTACTAATTTAAAACAAACGCGTCAGTCTAATTCATCAAATTTTACCATTTACAATTTCAATGATATGGTTCAACACAATCAATTAATGCAATTAAAATTTGATTTATTTTAGGATTAAATTCTTAAATATAATCCATATTAAAAAAAAATCCTCCCTTGCTCAACTAAAAATCAATGTTTTTCAAATACTAGTAATATAAAACGTTCGTTACACGTTACTGGTATGTTATCTTTCGTATAACGATATTCTTTTGTCGATTACATGTTATATACTCATTAAACGTCATTACTACTAATTCGGATTTATTCAAGGGCTGCTTGATTGTGAGTAGTGGAAGGGGGTAATGAGAATTGATGTATATTGATTCCTATTATTGATGTTTAATTGGTGCGGAATTAAAATTCCTCAATCAATCTCATTAATTCAATAACTACTCTCTACCATTCTTTCTTATTGTTATTACCTCCTTAGTTATACCTATTGTCATTTCGATTGAAGATATCAAGCGGCCCCATATTAACAAAACTTGGTATCTCTTACAAGTACAACAACACATATACAAGAAAAATCAATAAAAATGAATTATTAAGTAAGAATTATGAGTATAGAATTTAAATGCATATATTGCATGCATGTTGATTAATGACACGGAGTATACAGTATTTCAAAATAATTATGAGTAAGAATTTGAATGCATATGTTGCATGTTGATTAATGATACATGGATTATATACTATTTCAAAATGATTTGGTCTCACTAATATGAGTAAGGAAATTAAATGCATATGTAGCATGTTGATTCATGGCATGTAGTATGTAGTATGTAGTATGTAGTATTTACTATTTCACAAATTATTTGGTTTCACTGTACTTCCACCGTCTAGAGAGACTTAATTTGCCTTCACAAATTATTAGTATACAATTTATTTTATCTATTTAAATAATATATATCACCTATTAATATGTGCACATATACATGTACAGCAAAATACATTGAATAAAATAATAATAAAAATAAAAATAAAAAAACTCAAAATCCTTTTCACTTCAAAATTATTGTCTATACGTACACACATCATTTATAACATATATACCATTTAAATATATATAGTGCATTTGTTATTAAAAGAATTAAATTTCAAAAGCCAAAACAATAGTAATTATATGAAGTTTTTTAATACAGGACCCGAAAGATAGATAAACTATCAATTATGGACTCAAAATATTTTTTTTATCAAATTAAGACCTGAAAGATAAGGAGTTTTTTAAATAGAGAACCCGAAATATAGTTAAAGTATCAATTAGGGACCCGAAAGATTTTTCTATTAATCCAGGACCCAAAAGATATGAAACTATCAATATAAGACCTAAAACTATGAAATTTTAATGTAATTTTTATTATTTTATTTTTATTAATTTTATGATTTTAGGTCATGTATTGATAGTTTCATATCTTTCGGGTCTTGAATTGATAGAAAAAATCTTTCGGGTCCTGAATCGATAGTTTACCTATCTTTCGGGTCCTCTATTGAAGAAACTCCAAATAAGGAGAGGTTATAAAAACTACATTAAAATTTAATAATTCATATCTTTCAGGGCTAAGTAAATTAACTCCAAATGATCTGATATTAATAATTCATATCTTTTGAATCCTGAATTGATAGAGAAAATATCTCACGTCCCTATTTCGATAGTTAATTTACCTATCTTTCACATATTGAAAAAACCCCCTAATTATATTTATGAAAAAATGTAAATGCAGTAAACAAACTTGAGCTTTTGAGCTTATGTCGGAAAACTATATTATAAAATCAATCCAAAAAATAAAAGTGAATATTTCAATGGTTTTTTTTTTGTTAATCCATATTTAATACATAGAATTGATTGATTTCCACACGATAAAGATTGTTCGTTTCTACGTAGTTGAAGTGGATTAGTCTAGCTTTCAAATAAATCATAAACATAATTCCTTTTTTTAAAATATAAAATATGAGTATGCATAATTAAATACAGAGTATCTGTAATTAGTCAGTATTGATTAAGAAATCATGAGACTTTTACGAGCTTTATAAAATATTATTATTATTTTAAAAAATTTTGTAAATCGTTAAATAGCAGAGGTCCTATACGTACTATTGAATTGATTTTATTTATTTATAAAAGAAAATATTTGGGCTAAATTATACCATACCCGCCAAACTTGCTGTTACGTTCTATCCTAATATCTTAATAACCAACTCTTATTATATCCGATTTAACTAAAATGTTTATAAGCTGAATACTAAAAATAAAGATAAATCACACATTTGTAATCCTAATTAATTACTAGGAGTATATAAGATGGCTAATCTTCATTTTGCCTTTAATATATTTTTTAAAAAAAAAAACCTCCAATGATTAAATTTCTTCTAAAGATTATTATTGGATAAAGCTTTTATTCAAATAATATGAAAATAGAAATGAATGCATCATTGACAATGATAAATACAATTACAAGTGTTACTAGCAATACAGTAACCTTACACGCCAGATTTGCCCACTATCTGTTTTCGACAAAATTGATTACATAATGGTGTTGAACACACTTCACTCTCAGTAGATATTTTTTGCATGCAGTTTTTTTCAATCTTTATATTATCATGTCCTACAAAAATTAAAGTTATAATAAAATGAAATAAAAAAAATGACTAAGTTACGTATATTTTCATTAAGATTTGAATTGATACACAATGATTAAGCTGTTTGATTCTTGAAAAAAAAATCGTTTGATTTATGTCTTTAGTTTGATAAATTTTAAAGATCAATTCAAAAAGAGTTTGATAAATTAAAATGTGAAATTTGACTCGATGAATTATTAACTGGAAATTAAATTAAGAATTACAAGATCATCACATGTACAAAAAAAACCAGTGATAGCAGAAAAACGAGACGAAGGGAATTCATGATTTTTATTTCTTGTAATATTTAATTTTAATTTGAAAGAATTTATGCTTCATTTAACGTGAAAATGATGGAATATATAAAAAATTAGAAGAGTATTACTCAAGATATTAATTGCCAATTTATGAAATCTTGCTTAAAAGTTTGAAATGGAATCGAGCTAAAAGTTTTGAATGGAAGCGCATTTCTAGTGTAACACTCCCTGATTTATGTGGGCAAAAAGACTTGTGTAATATCTTGGATAAAAAGTAGTGATAATTTTATTTTATTTTTTTAATAAAAATGATATTCAATTTATGAAAAAGTTATAGTGACACAATGAATTATTTTATGAATAGTTTATAATACAAATATAAATTAATAACATTTTAAATAAATATGATAATATCTTTAATAAAAAATAATAATTGTACTATTTAAGAAAAATGTAAAAATAATCTCAATCGTAAGAAAATTTTACGCCAAACTACCCTATTCATGTGATATGCCTACAACAACTATTACAAAAAGTATGATTTTAAGGTAAATGAAATATGACTATAAAGTAATTAAAGTGTGATTTACAAAAATATGCTTAATGATTCATAAAATATGATTTTAAAATGATTATATGATAATTTATTAAAGTATTATGTTAAGAGTATCTTCATTGATTTTAAAATGTTAGTTTAAATATAAAGTTATGTAACTCAAATCAATGTGAATTTTTGGCTTTAAATCCACAGGGTACTAATCAATGCGACTCATATGAGTTTACTGCGATGAACAGAGTTTATATATCCTTTTTTTATTATTTAAATTCATTATTTAAATATAAAATAAGTAAAAAATTACTCATTTAATACTCAGTTTAGAGCCGTGGAGCTGAGGCATTACAGAGAGTTTTTTAAGCCACCACAAGTGGATGCTTTAATATATGATTTTTTAGTGGTTAAGATTGATTCATCAAAATATGACTTTATGATGGTTATAGATGATTCATCAATTATAATAATATATAATATTTTAAAGTTAATTCATTAAAGTCATATATTTATTAATCAAACATCACACTTAAACAACATAAATTAAGTTATACTTTAATGAATAGCCTATCATACTTTTATGGTTTAATAGTCTAGATTTAGAATTATCCATTCAATTTGTTGTTCTAATTGGAGTTTAATAAAATCCGATTATATAAATCTCTCCACTTCTTACACACATAAGATCCTACTATCTCGTACACATTACTTACTTACTTTTAAATAGATTTGACATATATTAGAATCTGCCATGCTTAAATCCGTTTAAAACAAACATATATATTTGAATTTACTAATCATAAATCCAAATTTCTGATTTCTATTTACATTTAAAACAAACACTATTTGAAAATCATATTTTAATTATCTTAAAATCATATTTTATCTCATTAAAAATCATACTTGATAAAATTATGAATCAGAATCTAAATTGGGATAAATACCGATTTAGTCTCATAACTTTCCTCATAGTCCTTTTTAGTCCCAAAAAAGATAAGTTTGTCAAATTAGTCCTACCGGTGAAGAAATAGGGTCAAATACGTCCTATTTTTGTCGGAAAACAGTGACATCGCCGGAAAATAGCACGTGATTGTCACGTGATGACTGGAATTTTCTGGCGATGTCACCATTTTCCAACGAAAATAGGACGTATTTTGCCCTAATTCTTCACCGGAGGGACAAATTTGGCAAACTTATCTTTTTTGGGATTAAAAAGGACTATGAAAAAAGTTATGGGACCAAATCGGTATTTATCCCTCTAAATTTCTCCTACGAACCATGTCACATGCACGTAGACTTTATCATTTTTCATATAATTCTACACAAATTATGAATAGAAAATTAACTAATATTGAACGGTAAGAATTCTGTGTTATTTCCGCTCTACTTTCTTATTTTAATCTCTAAGCTATTTAACAGTATACTTTTTATTTTGTTGTAAGAAAAAAATTTGAAAAAATTTGCATGGTAATCTATTACTACTACTTTTTTTCTTCATTATTTATCACTTTTCAATATTCTATTTTTCAAATGATTAATTATCACTTTTCAATATTCTATTTTTCAAATTGTTTAGGAATCTATTTTTTCAATTTAAATGTTTGTCATTCTCATTAATTATATATACATTTTTATTAAAAATATTTTCACTTTTTATTCATTTTATAAAATTCATTATATATATCATCTCGGAAACTCTATTGTAAAATAGATATATTTGAGACGGGTTGATCAATTATTAAATTATACTCATTATATAAGTAAATTATATTTATTGATAGTTAAAATATCTTTGTAATAAACATATTATAAACTTTAACTATCAACAATCATATTTTAACTATATAATAATCATACTAATCTATATTAAAAAAAAAACTCAATGAAAATACGATTTTAATCATACCCCTTCAATATACGCCTAAGACCGATTAACAATAGTTTATCAAGAAATTTTTGAAAACGAACATATACACTCCTTCCAATTTTAATAAATTAATCAATTAATAATTAGAGTCAAATTTTAGGGTAATTCTGGGTGCATCGGGTGTATCAGCGCACTTAAGGATTTAATGGTGTAATTTAGGGTATAATAGTAATTACATAAATTAAAAAGTTAGTTACTAATTAAAATCTAAGGATGAAGATTAATTGTTTTAAAATTTAATGGGTTAGATCTTACAGGTGCACCCTAGTAAGACTTCAAATTTTATTTTACTCCCTCTGTCCACTTTTAAGAATGTCATTTGCTTTTTGCACGTGTGAATTAAAGAATATTATTATTTAACGTGTAGTGAGTAGTTGTATTAGTTGTGGTGTGAGTCTCATTTTTTAGTTGTATTAGTAGGTGTTTGTGGATTTCATATGTATAAAAAAGGAAATGAGACCCTAGGGAGCGGACGCCCAAAATAAAAAAAAAATACCTTTGAAAACGGACGGAGGGAGTATTATTTAATCCCGCACACAAGAAATTTTCCAAATAAAATATAACAAAGTCTATGTAATAATCACTGAACGACATCGCTTGCAATTATAACCAAGAAATATCGAAAGCTTACGTCATAACAAGGCAGCTTATTATATGTTACTATTATTTAAAATAATACTACATTGAATTTAATAAAGCCTAATTAAACATAAATCAAATACTACTACTTGCAATGACGAAATGTGCATTCACATCGATCGATGAAAGTACAACGTTCACCCACAAAATCTCCTTTGTCTTTAATTTTACTGCAGGCCTCATCGCATGTCTGTTTATTACAATCGGTAGTTAACAAATCAATTGTCACTTTGCAGATGCGATCTCCTTCAACATTTTCATGGATTTCACCTACATTAAACAAAAAAATTTATTTTAATTACTTCAAATGTGAAAAATTGATTTATTCTTCTACCAGTTCAATGAAAAGAAAAAAATTCAAAATAGAAAATTATTTTCATGAATTGTCTTTTTCGAATTTTGATTAAAACTTAAAAAATAAAAAGACAAAATTTGATTAAAAAAGAAGTAAAGTTAAAATATAAAAAATTAAGAAACTAAAATAAATTTAATTTAATGAAATTATATGTTTCAAATTGTGTATGAGATAATGTATGCTCACCATTGCAAAGTAGGAACGTGATTAGGAGTAGAAGAAGACAAATTGAGTTTCTCATGATGGCTAATTTGTAGCTTAATATATTTTTTGATTTTTGGTATGAATTATAAATAATTTTTATTGGATATATATAGACGCGAAATTAGAAAAGTCAACATCTACGTTATGGTTCACTTTTTCGTAAATTTATGTAATATTCTTATAAAAATCCATCAGAAAAGAAAAAGTGTAACTTCTTCATAAATACATAATCTTGTTCTCCACATACACTTTCTTCAAATAGATAATAATAATTAATTATCAGTATGTAACCCAAAAGCATTGGAAAAATAGGATCCATATAAGCGTTTTTTTTTTATTTTATTTTATTCTGTTTGGGCCTTACTATAATGACTTTAAATTTATGATGATTGGGCTTAACCCACAATTTTTAACATTTCACTTATTTTGCTCATAATACTGCACTATATATTTTCGATGTAAGCTATTCAATCCACAGCTCATTCTAAGCAAATTTAATTAATTTAAGTAAATTTAGTATTCAATTAAACTATTTATTCACAACATAACTGTATGTTGATGCATATAATTTGAGCTATAAATATTATTTTATTTAAAACCAAACAAGAAAGTTTATATAATTTTCACATAGTTTTGAGTTGAGAACTCGAGAATAACGAAAATGGAAACTATAGCATAGTGTTGACTGCTGATGTTTATAAATAGTTGAGAATAACAATAACCTTATTTGTGTATTAAGTAAGAGAAGAGGCATTTAAAGCTACACAAATGAGTGATAATTAAGTAAACTAAATTAAGAAAAATTAAGTACTAAAAAAAGAAAAGATTCTTAGAGATTATTTTATTTTATATGTTAAATCAAAAGTATCCATGTTAGCACAAGGATACAAAAAGAGATTAAAAAATTATATCATCGAAACATTTCTAATAAAGCAACATAGTGTTTTGGACAAGTATCTAAGTCCATCTTGAGCACTACATTTATTTATTCCAAGGGGCAACTCATTAGGCTAAGCAATTGCAGTAGGTCAAAGTTTTTTTATTTTATTTTAATTAATTAATTAGTTACTACATGCAGGTACCTACACCTCCACATGGTTATAATTATTGCTTTCAATTTCTAATAAATATTTTATTTTACTAATTTTTTTTTGATAATTTCAACCCCCAACTATATTATCATAATTCTTGATAAAAATTACCCTCCCGTTTGTTAACTACAATTAATTTTCAATTTTTATCACATCAAGTGAGAAAAAAAAGAAATAGATTTTTACACTAATACTTAATAAATTATGACTTTGTAATGATTAAATGCCAGGGTCAAATAATCATAACGATTTCTTAAAAAGATCCTTTTGCTTTTGGAGTGGTATTTTTGCTAATAATAAAAATAGAATTTTTGCTTCTAACTACCCAATGTGATGGGATGATTCACCAAACCAAGTTATAGTACAAGTGCCAAAGATTGGTGTAATGACTATGGCTCTATGCTAGCTATGATTGTTTTAATTTAATGTTGACTTAAAAAGAGAATGTTTTGTTGTTGTGTTCATATTTATCCTACATACTCCACACTTTTAATCTTATACACTAAATTTAAATTCCACTGTAAAGTTCCAAGATAAACATATTAAATAAATAAAATTGCTGTTTTATTTTATTTTTTTTTTAAAATTTAAATATATTTGTTGGGTAGTTAAAATGAATTTTGTCTTTTAACGTATAATAGTCAAATGACTGTAATACCCCCACCAAAGAGAGAGAGAGAGAGGTGGTGAAAAGTTGCACAATTTCTGAAAGTCATTGCTCAGTAAAAACTAGAAGACCGAAATACAAGACCCCATTTTCTTTTTCCGTTCCTTGCTATTTCTTCCTCTTTCTCTGGCTCTTTGATCGATAAAATCGAAATACATTAAGCCCTAGATTTTGGAAATGGGGTGTTGACATCTGGGTTTTTGGCATCTGGGTCAGCATTTATATCTTGGGCTAAGTAATTTGTTCAAATTTCTGAAGAATTTTGGTAACTGTAAAAAACAATTGTTGGACTTATTCTTCTTATCCAGTGGCTGATGTTTATGTTTTATCCCTTGCCTTATACTCTGGCATTGTTGGAATTTGGTACTGTCGAGTGTGGATGGCATAAATTTTTACAGTTTCTTTTGAATCTATGGCGAGGCGTCATGGGTGGCAACTCCCTGCTCACTCCTTTCAGGTTCGATTCTTCGCTTTGACACCTTCTTTCACGATGTGGCTGGTGGGTTTAAATTTTCTGTATGTGGGTGGTTCTGATCTTGAAATGTGGATTCTTCTACTTTGACTTGTGCTTGGGAGTTTAAATTTGGCGCACACTTGTTTGAGTTAGTTGTAAAGTTCATAGGTTGTATTTTGTGATTATTACTGTGTATTATAGTAGCTTCTTAAGGTGTATTTACCTAATTATGAACGCTTTAGACCTCAATCAAGAGAACTGGAGGAATTTTAAGATTTTTTTGGATAAGCTTGTGTTTGAGTTAATTGGGATGGTAATTGTGCCTGTATTTTTATATCTATTAAACTTTAGTTGGAATCTGGCCAATCTGATCTTAAAGGTGTTTTCAGTTTTTTGAGTACTTGCTTTTTGAAGCTAGGTTAGAAAATATCAGTGGAATCCAGAGCATTACATATAATGATATCCCTCTTTTCATTTTCTTCCCCATGCAGGTTGTGGCTATAACTGTTTTTTTCCTATTATCTGTTGCATTTTATGCATTTTTTGCTCCTTTCCTTGGAAAAGACATCTACGAATACTTCGCTCTAGGCATTTATTCGTTCCTGGTATGTGCAATCGGAGCCCATTCACCTTGATACTTTTATTCAATTTTGAAATAATTTATGCTTCTTACCTTGCCTTTTTATTTATTCTAGGCGCTCAGTGTATTTATACTTTATGTGCGATGTACCGCAATTGACCCCGCTGATCCCGGAATTCTCATTGAAGCTGACAAGATATCTGTATATACATCTCATGTTGGGACAGAGTTGCCTGGTAAGTGAAATGAATATTATGAAGATAATAAGTAGAGCATAATAATGTCAATCACTAATTAATAAAAACGTGAAGGAGTTAATGCTCGTCACCTATTATTTGCTCACTAAATCATTTAAAGGTTCCCTTTTTTTTTTGTACTATGACTGGGTTTGTCTTATTGCATTTGATTTCTTCTCGACAGCTGCATTATAACTCTATCCCAACACTTTGGTGATAAGTTGATGGTCTTGATTAGGTACCCTATCTACAACTGAAGAGCCTAGTAAAGAAGGATTGGACAATGGAGGAAAACATTACAAACATGCTACAGGTTGCTGTTCAAAACTTGGGGGCTTCCTTTGCTGTTGTCTTGTGAAGGAAGATTGCCGTAAGGATGATGATCAACAGGAACAAAATGGCGAGGAGAATGCTTTGTTCTGCACTTTGTGTAATGCTGAGGTATAGGCAGTCTATTGTCTATTTATTTTTCTGGGAACGAAAACATTTTTCATATTTTAACATTAATGAATTCTATGACCAAAATTTGCCTGGTTTTAAGATCCAATCTTTGTCAAACTCCCATTAAAAGGGAACTGGGGATTTAAGTAGATTTTGTTGGTTTTTTTGTTACAATGGTTATCGCATTCTCAATTGCCATAATGACTGCTTATTTTCTCTGTCTGACAATTTTCACGATCTTGGGATCATACCTTATGGGTGCTACTAAAAATGATCATGTTCTTCCGCATGAATCCCATTGTGGCACTTCTACTTTCCCTACGCATTTGCTTTTTAATCTAAGGAGAAAAATGTGAAGAAAGATAGTGATGCAAAAATGTATTCAAAACTTATGACTTGGTTTGTCCTCATCAGCGGTAACAAATTGCTTGTTAATTAATTTTGTATTTTATACCACTGAGTTTCTCATTCTTAGGTGTGGAAATTTAGCAAACATTGCAGAAGTTGTGACAAATGTGTTGATGGATTTGATCATCATTGCCGGGTAAGGTTATCAGCTTTAGAAAAGAGCTTATAAATGGATAGGACATATGACCATGTGGTTTAACTTACTTCCTTAGAAAAGGCTGATGACTTATTGACTTTTAATCTAATACTTGCAGTGGCTGAATAATTGTGTGGGGAAGAAAAACTATATCACATTTATATGCTTAATGGGTGCAAGCCTTGCCTGGGTAAGACCGGTGCTCAGATGCTTGCTAATTTCATTTTTTTATTGAATGTATTCGTCTATCTTTCTATCTCAGTCTTTAGAGCTCCTGATACACGTGCATTTGTTTCAGCTTGTCTTTGAATGTGCAGTGGGCATCGCTGTTCTCGTTCGCTGTTTTGTTGACAGAAAAGCTACAGAGAATGCAATAGTTGACAGGCTTGGAGATGGATTTTCTCGCCCTCCATTTGCTGCGGTGGTGGTATATTGTTAAACTTTTTGCTTACACCTCTACTCATGACTCTCTTTACATTTTTGGGTAACTTGCAACTTATCTCTTCAACATACTTTTGTGAATCTATCCTCTTTCATCTGAATACCAGAAATGACAGTTAAGTCCATTAGAAACTTTAATAATATGAATAATTAGAAGAGATCCAGCTATGCTTGTTGGAACATGTAAAGTTTTGGGTTCATGCAATGCTTTCAACAATTTGGTTTATACAGTTATAACTATTGTAGTCTAGTTTACGTTTACGTTTATTAGAATTTATATCATACTGAAATTGCATTTTACACCTGGAAATTGTGAAGCTAAATATCAAATAAATATTTTATCTGTTTCTCTTTCAGGCCCTGTGCACAGCTGTATCCTTACTAGCAACTGTTCCTTTGGGAGAATTGTTCTTTTTCCATATCATTCTTATCCGAAAGGTTCACCATTTATTCCTACTTGTGATTCATAGCTAGTTATGGAAGTTCATAATCATTATATTTCTGGACTTTCTGTAGGGTATCACGACGTATGAATATGTAGTTGCTATGAGGACCCAAAGCGAACCTCCTGGCCCTTCGGTAGACGGAGGCGATCAGCAAAGTATGCCATCTTCACCAACTAGTTCTGCTGTGACTGCTATGAGTGGAAGAAGCTCAGTCGGAATGGGGCTCCAATACAAAGGTGCTTGGTGTACTCCACCCAGGATATTTATGGATCATCAGGTACTCGTATGTTTTAACTGCTTTGATTTTTTTAACGAACCGACACGCAAGAAATTAATTTAAACTTATATATACATTTGCATAAAAGAAATCAATGTTTGAGTGCAACTGAAGTCTATGGATGATTGAAAGGGTTAAAGGATCAGGAGACATGAATATGGAAGAGTGGATAATAGAAAATGACATCTCACTTATTCTTTTTGCTAATTGATGAAATGTGAGTTATATCATGGATGTGGACTTTTCTGTTGAAAAGATTGCTTTAGCATACTCAGGATAATAGGAGCAGTTGTGATTTTACCACACTCAGGACCCACTCACCTAAATGCTGTTACATGTCATGACCTCAAGTTGTACCGATCAAAATACATTATCCAAATGCTACATTTTATATTAATCGGGAAAAAAAAAATTGTTCGGTTTTTCAAATGCCTCAGGAATTGTTGTAAAAGGACTTAACTTGGAACTCGACATTGACCGCTGTTTGGTTATTTTGATGTACCCAATTGTGTTCCTTTGACTTCGCGTTTGTGTTGCTCAAAAGGAAATGGCACACTAGTCCGCGAATCATTTAAAAGTAGGGTTACACTTATGGTAGAATCGTAGAATAAGTTCAATAACATATGGATGTTCATTGATTTGTTTCACCCGAAGCTAGTTGTTGTTTGTGTTGAGCTGTAACTTCAGCCCTTTTTGTGGTTCCAGGATGAAATTGTTCCACACCTTGAGCCGGGACGACTACCATCAACAGTTGATCCAGATGCTCTGCAACCCGACAAGGGTAAAAAAGCATCTCAACGGCCCATTAGAATCAGTGCATGGAAGCTCGCAAAATTGGATTCCAATGAGGCAATCAAAGCTGGTGCAAAGGCCCGAGCTTCATCATCTGTTTTACGGCCCTTGGGCTCGAGACCTCACAACTATGATGGCGACCAAATATCGAGCACAACGAGTGTTAAAAGCAGTCCAACTAGTACAAGGCAAGGATATTATGAGTCTACTAGAGCAGGTACGTCAAGATTATCACCAACCAAGAGCTCTTATCCACCCAGCCAAGCTAGTCGGGATGACACCGATACATGTGGACACAGTATCAGTAATATGAGCAGCCCTCTTGCTGCAAATCTCACCCCATCGCCATTGGGCCCACAGACCTCAAACAGAGACCATTTCAACCCGATATATCAGTCATCAACCATGCATTCACCCCTATCATCAAGAGCAAACGAGTACACGGTTGGTGATGACTTGACACGCGCTCCACCAAGGAGAAACAATGCTGGCCCTGCAGAAAACACGAAATCCTCAGTCTACTGGGATCCAGAGGCAGGTCGGTTCATCTCTTCTGCCACCAGGAGTGTAGATTCTTCATCTCAGGCTTCTGCAACAGAGCTCACTTATACAGGCCAGTCGATTTTCTTTGGAGGCCCTCTTGTGCACGAACAGATGAACAGGAATGCAAGGACAAGTGGTGGACAACGGAGTTCGACTTCCAGTTACTATCAGCAGGGTAGATCACAGCGTGGGGGTCAGCTTCCGGTCTTCGTACCGAGTGAATCCCAACAGTAAAATCAATTTTCGGCTCGGTTGGATTAGTATTCTGATTTGAATCTTGCACGTTACATGAGGATAGAATTAGCTAATTACAATGTTCACTTCTCATAATTTGTTTTTAATGTCATCTTTCTTCTTTTGTCAATCATCTACTGCATCTTAGTGACGTCTATGATATCCATACTTGAGAGCCCGAGCCAGATTGACTCGGGCTGAATATATCTGGATCGGGCTTTTAGTCCATCTATCCAAATACTATATTTTCAATCCTGTCTCTCGTGATAGTAACTTGTCTTAATATTATAACATATAGTACTTGGGAGTGTATCGCACACGTTCAATTCTCTTAAAATAGCATATATATATATATATATATATATATATATATATATTAAACTTCGGGCTATTTTTGTAATTTTAAATTCAAATTTAGTAATTTTTAAGTCTTCCAATTATCTCCAAAACAAATTCCCTCCCCAAAAAGCATATATAATCCCTACCAACAGTCATCATATCTTCATAATTCTTTTCTCACAATGGCACTCTTGTAATTAAACCTAATTCCATGACTTATCTTCCACACATTTCGGTTCAATTCCGTTACTCCACATTAACAACTCCCCCGAACCGGCCCTGCTCTTCTCTTCAAAACTCCTCTTCATCTTACTATTTTCGGAAAACTCCCAATATGATTCATGATCATCATTTTTTCTTCATTCCCACCTGACAAGAAATGAAAAATAATCACATTTAATTTTTTTCCCTTTTAATTATTGATTGTTGACGAAGGAAAGGCATGGCCGGAGGAGGTGGAGGGGGGAGGGAGCTCGACAATACTCCGACTTGGGCAGTCGCGTTAGTTTGTTTAGTTATCATTATCATTTCTATACTATTGGAGAAAACTCTACACAAAGTGGGAGAGGTATTATTGTATGCCATTTCTTTATTTCAATTCAAATTATACGAGCAAACAATTGCAAGATTAGCAGTTTCTCTGTGTTTTGAAATATGATTAAGTTGATGTAGATTCAATTTTTGAAAATGTGCTTGATTTGGATCATGTTTTCTTGCTATTGACATATTAAGATTAATGATCCTTTTTTTTTTCCCAAAGACTTTCCATAAGAGGAAGAAATTCTCATTGGTTGAAGCTCTTGAGAAAATTAAAGCAGGTATGAACCTTCAGTTGTGTATATTATCCCATTTCTTTTTATGATTTTATAAATGTAGTTTAAGTTAGTGACATTATCTTGATGATGTTTTATTACAGAGCTTATGATTCTGGGATTCATTTCTCTGCTTCTAACATTTGGGCAGAACTACATAACCCAAATCTGCATTCCAGAAGAAATCTCAAGAACCATGTTGCCATGTAACTTTAAAGAGGGTCATGAAACTCCCAAGAGTTCGGACGAGAAGGGCGGAGGTGATCATCATCGGCGGCTTCTCATGTACGAGCATAGGGTTTTAGCCGCTGATAGTCCTGCAAAAGGTTGCAATAAGGTACACTTACTTACAAAACAAGTGTCCTAATGTAGCTACATTTTTCTACTTATATCCATGTCTGAAGTGTCCTAATGTGACAGGGATATGTGCCTCTTATATCTGTAAATGCACTTCATCAGCTCCACATCTTCATCTTCTTTTTAGCCGTTTTTCATGTCTTCTACAGCGCTTGTACGATGATGCTTGGAAGGTTGAAGGTACTAAAATCAGATTCGGTTTCATGATTAATGTGGTTCTCATATTTAGTATGCTCTTTTCTTTTGTTCTGTTGTGATACTGTTGTCTAGATACGAGGATGGAAAGATTGGGAGAAACATATTGCAGCACAACCTGCTGACACAGCTAATGGTACACACTAATCACTCTAATTCCATCACTAATATTTTCTTTCTCCCTCATTGCTCAATCCGTGTTGTTTCTGCATAGATCCTTCAAAATTCAGACTTACACACGAGGATTCTTTCGTTAAAAGTCACAATCAACCCTGGATGCAGAATCCTATCCTCTTTTACATTGTAAGTACATAAACTCAACTCCACTTTCTTGTACATTGTCTGATGTTCAACCATTTCAGACTTGTTTTTTCCGGCACATTTTATATTCAGTTCAGAGGCCCGACTACTGCACTCTACGCCATGGATTCGTCTCAGTAAGTTGTCTTAAGCTCAAAAGTACATTGATAAAAAAACACTAGACACAAGTGTTGCTTAATGAATCAACCGTCATGCACAAATAGGTACATTTGTCTCCTGGAACTAAGTTCGACTTTCAGAAGTACATCAAGAGGTCGCTGGAGGACGACTTTAAAGTGGTTGTAGGAATCCCGTATGGTTTCTCAACTTTGTTAATTAATTTTATAGAAATTACACGTTTATTGTTACTAACATGACTAATGTGGTTTCAGTCCATTTTTGTGGATGACATCAGTTATCTATCTGCTTCTAAACGTAGAAGGTTAGTCTTTTATTATTCGTCTGATGTGTTAGCAAAAAGTTGTCCTGATAACATATGTTAATTTGTGGTGTTTCAGAGGGGGAAGCAATGTTTGTGATGTCAGTCATTCCACTAGTGGTAACCACGAGGCTCATCTGATGAATTGATGTTATTACATGAGATAGAACACTGACTAGTTGATTGGTTAAGATAATCTTAGCAGTTGGAACGAAGCTGCAGTCGATCATAACTCAGATGGCTATAGAGATTCAAGAAAAGCATGCTGTTGTTCAAGGGATTCCTCTGGTTCAAGTATCTGACAGACATTTTTGGTTTAGCAAGCCTACATTAGTTCTTACACTTATCCATCTTGTACTCTTTCAGGTTCCCTTCTCTCTCTCTCTCTTTCTCTTTGTTTTCAAACTTCTCCCATCCTCCTTAATACTCTTTCTTGTTATGAATTACAGAATGCATTTGAGATAACATACTTCCTCTGGATAACGGTATGTATATCTCTCTCTGAAATGGCATAAGCATAAGCAAATGCTAATCATATGTTGTGATGCAGTATGAATTTGGGTTGCATTCATGCTTCCATAGTCATTTCAATCTTGCTCTATTAAGAGTCTGTATAGGGTAACTCCATCTCCCACTCTCTTCTTTTTCTTCTTCATGTTAATTATTTATTACCACCTTAATTAAGTAAGGTGATCTTTTTTGTAATTAATGTGAGCAGAATAGGAGTACAGTTTCTTTGCAGCTACATCACACTCCCACTCTATGCCCTGGTTACACAGGTGAACTGAACTGAACATCAATTACTCACTCTCATCTGCATGAGATTGTCAAGATTAACCTGTCTGAAACAAAAATGAGCAGATGGGATCGCACATGAAGAAGTCCATATTCGATGAGCAAACTTCCAAGGCACTCATGAGCTGGCACAACAAAATCAAGAAGAAAGGGGATGCCCCCCGCGTCCCAGGATCGCCACGTATGAGGAAGTTAGGGGCGAGTCCAGGGGACTCGTCCGGCACTACTCCGACAGCGATGCACAGCGCCGGAGTTGTTGCAGAATCAAGAGTTGAAATGGTGGAGGGAACAGACTCGCCTAAGGAGATGCAAGACATTGATTTGCTAACAGGCCCTTGATTTCTTCATTTATTGCTCTTTGCTCTACACTTTTTTCATTGCCCCCCTGTAGCTGTAGTTTACATAATTTGTACAGCTCTAGGACAAAATACACACATCTTTCTCCCATTCTTTAGAGGATCATAGCACATTTTTGTTGATTAATTTATTTATTGAGGTTAAGTTTATCTTCAAAATAATATATTATGCTTTATAAACTCCAATAATTTTTACTTGAAAATTTAATTTTATCATTCTTTTAGCTATTATTTTGTAGATGGTAATTGGTAAAGGGACCATAGGAACTGTTAAGGCATATTCTCTTTTTGTTTGACAAGCTACAATTCTTGGTGTCCACAATTTCAATTTAATTTGATACCTTATTTTACATATTAAATTTTATATTGAGATATGGCGTACCTTTCAAATATAATGAGGCAAATTATAAATGATACTACTAATAATTTGTGTTTTATCAACAAAAACAGAAAAAAGATGCTAGTAAAATTTCAAGATTTTTGTTAGAAGAAAAATTAATTATTTCATGTGTGACAAGTTTTTTTTTCTTAATAGTCAGAGAATTTTGATACATGCCAAACCTAAGTACCATCATTCTTCAAAATTCCTCAATTCATCACAAAAAAGACTAGATTAAAAGGCAAAGCACAAGATAAAAATAAAAGTGAAAATGATGGGTGCATTTGGATAAACCGTCGAAAAATATATTATCTTTGGTTAGTTGGTATTGTCCAACGGCCATGGCTTCCTTAAGAACCCTTGAGAAATTAAAATTGAAAAATGTTGAATCTTGTTCGGACCACACGACCAACACGGAGCGAAATGTTGCCGTTTTTCCATTTCCCATTTCAAGAAGGTCTGCAATTCTCATCTCTGTGCTGCCATTAAGCCTTGTTGCAGTTCCTCAGGCATTGCTAGCCAGAGAGAGGCGTAATAGGAAGACTATCCTGATTGAAGATTATCTAACTAACTGTTAGCCCCCTCCCCCCTCTCCCTGCGCATAACAATTTCTTCATATTGTCGGATTTTGATTTTTTATATGGGCTACTTTGGTTATTCATGTTAATGGGTTTTTGTTCTTTTGGATTTCTTGACCGTTAATGGTGTCTGATATTGCACTACAGAGGATTGCTTCTTTATTAGTACAGGATAATATTGTGACTTTATTGAGTTTCCTTTTCTATTGGGAGTACCTTATTAAGTGTGAACTTTAGCTATTAATTTCATTATGATTGTAATTAGTTTGATTCAATTAACAAAGATTGTGTTAGTTGGACTGTAATCTCTTGAGATGACATTTCCTTAGCAGTTATATAGAGGGAAAGATCATATTTGTTATTGGTTTATTTCCAGTCGGGTTCTTTTATAAGTTAATCAAAACTATGGAGCATTTGATCGATATGCATCGCTTAACCTTATGCTATGTAGTCAGTATTTGCTTTCAGAAAACTGTTGCCTTTGGTTATTAGTTGGCTTGATTCCAGCCCTTTTCTTTTGTAGTTAATTAAGGCCAAAGGGAGCATTTGATCGATGTGCATTCCTAACCTTATGCTATGAAGTTATTTTAATGGAAAAAATATGGTGTACAAGTTAAATAAAAATCTAAGTAATTAATCAGTTCTCTTCTGAAGCAGCGGATGGGCTAAAATATTATGATATTGTCCAAGGGAAGGGTCTGGTTGCTGAAAAGGGTTCGACAGTGCAGGTCAGTTTGCAATAAAATGTACTCTACACATCCCTTTGGTTTGCCTTGCAAATCTCTCCTCCTTTTGTAATAAATTCTATTTTCTGATGGTCTTTCATTGAACAGCTGCACTTTGATTGTTTATATCGTGGTATTACGGCTGTATCAAGTCGGGAATCCAAACTCTTGGCTGGCAATAGGATCATTGCCCAGGTTATTATATTATAGCATGTTTTTCATCAATTTATTTACACTGGCACTAGCCACATAGTACTCTGCTACTCACATTTTTTGTTCATTCAAGTAGCCTTATGAGTTCCAAGTTGGTGCTATCCCGGGAAAAGAGCGAAAACGTGAGTTTGTAGACAATCCAAATGGCTTGTTCTCTGCACAGGCTGCACCGAAACCTCCAAAAGCTATGTATACTATAACTGAGGGGATGAAAGTTGGTGGAAAGGTAACTCAGCTTCGCTCTCTGTCTCTCTCTTGCTGGTTTATATTGTGAATTGTTCTGGGATGCAGAGGACTGTGATTATCCCTCCAGAGGCTGGCTATGGTCCAAAAGGAATGAATGAAATTCCGGTAATGTTTCCACCATGCTTAATGATATGTTGTTATAGGTCTCAACTTGCTCGTTTCACTTTGTTGCTCTGAACCATGAAACAACATAAATGTAGTAACAAAATACATGTTCTCGTGTCGTGTTTTGCAGCCCGGTGCTGAGTTTGAGCTGAATATTGAACTTCTGCAAGTGATACCACCTGAAAACAAGTGACTCTCGGATAAGAAAGATCATGTACATACGAGCTTCTTTTCTTACATTGAGGACTACTCGCCATGCTTTTAAAACCCTTGCAGAGTTTTGTTTCGTCCACATTTTAGCTAAGCACACCCTGTATGAGAAGTGCGAATAATTCTTAATTTATCATCATCATCTTGCTCTTACTAGATACTCCATAATGTGATATAACCTTGTTTTGGACCGTGTGTTCTTTTATGATCATCATGATTTGAAACCGACTTTCTTTGAGTTCATTCAAGTTTGTTGCAGGATATATGAGGTATATTAGCTCAGCTGTAGTTTCGATTATTTATTTATCTGTAAAAATATGTTTGGAGGCTAATATGTAAATGTAAATGTTTGATGAGTTGAAAAGAAGCTTTTAAAGTTAGTTTGTAGTTAGCTCTTAACAAGTTCATAATCCTACCAATTTAAGATATTTTTTAGAGTATATATATGCCATTTTTCTGTAAAATATTTACTCTTGACTTATTTATTTTTCTTATGATTTCCTATTTTATTTATTTAGTTATTTTTAATTTTAAATTGACTTAAAATATTGTAAAATACTAACACAAAAATTACAGAGGACACCTCCTTTTTTTTTAATTTACAAAGGAGGTGTAGTATTTCTTTTCTTTGTTTTAGGTAACGATTTTAGCAGCCAAACGCGGTCTTATTATTAGTGCACTTGACAGGCCCAAGCACAAGACTCCTTCCCCCCATTTCATCTCCAAATCGTAGGGTTTCTCAAAACCCTCTTTCCCTTCTTCACTACTGACGAACCCACTCTATCAAACGTCTGTCAATCACCATGTATCTCTACAGTCTAACCCTCCAGCAACCCACTGGAATCATTTGCGCCATCAATGGAAACTTTTCCGGCGGAAAATCTCAAGAAATTGTAGTAGCGCGCGGCAAAGTCCTCGACCTTCTCCGCCCGGACGACAACGGTAAGCTTCAATCCCTCCTATCTGTCGAGATCTTTGGCGCTATTCGCTCTTTAGCTCAATTTCGCCTTACCGGTGCGCAAAAAGATTATATAGTTGTGGGCTCGGACTCGGGCCGGATTGTAATCCTCGAGTACAATAAGGAGCAAAATATTTTTGAAAAAATTCATCAGGAAACGTTTGGTAAATCGGGATGCCGTAGGATTGTCCCGGGTCAGTACTTGGCTATTGACCCTAAGGGTAGAGCTGTGATGATTGGTGCGTGTGAGAAGCAGAAGCTTGTATATGTTTTGAATAGGGATACTTCAGCAAGGTTGACTATTTCGTCGCCTCTAGAGGCGCATAAAAGCCATACGATAGTTTATTCGATATGCGGGGTGGATTGTGGGTTTGATAATCCCATATTTGCAGCTATAGAGTTGGATTACTCTGAGGCGGATCAGGATCCCACTGGTCAAGCTGCCAACGAAGCACAGAAACATTTAACTTTCTATGAATTAGATTTAGGGCTTAACCATGTTTCTAGGAAGTGGTCTGAACAGGTAGATAATGGTGCTAATTTGCTTGTGACTGTACCTGGTGGTGGGGATGGACCTAGTGGTGTGCTTGTGTGTGCAGAGAATTTTGTTATATATAAGAATCAGAATCATCCAGATGTCAGGGCAGTCATTCCAAGGCGTGAGGACCTGCCAGCAGAGCGTGGAGTTTTGGTCGTCTCTGCTACAATGCATAAGCAGAAATCCATGTTCTTTTTCCTTTTGCAAACTGAATATGGAGATATTTTTAAAGTGACGCTAGAGCATGACAATGATCGAGTTAACGAATTGAAGATTAAATATTTTGATACTATTCCTGTGACATCATCTCTGTGTGTCTTGAAGTCTGGGTTTCTGTTTGCTGCTTCGGAGTTTGGGAACCATGCATTGTATCAATTTCAGGCTATAGGTGACGAACCAGATGTGGAGGCTTCATCAGCTACACTGATGGAAACTGAGGAAGGGTTTCAACCTGTATTCTTCCAGCCCAGAAAACTTAAGAATCTTGTTCGGATTGATCAAGTTGAGAGCTTGATGTGTATAATGGATATGAAAGTCATAAATCTTTTTGAGGAGGAAACCCCTCAGATATTTACGCTTTGTGGTCGGGGACCTCGTTCTTCTTTACGGATACTGAGACCAGGTCTGGCTATTAGTGAGATGGCAGTATCACAATTACCTGGTGTTCCAAGTGCTGTATGGACTGTCAAAAAGAATGTGACTGATGAATTTGATGCCTATATTGTTGTTTCTTTTGCAAATGCCACTCTTGTACTTTCCATTGGTGAGACTGTTGAAGAAGTTAGTGACAGTGGATTTCTTGACACAACACCTTCTCTTGATGTGTCTCTGATTGGAGATGACTCCCTGATGCAAGTTCATCCAAGTGGTATTAGGCATATCAGAGAAGATGGGCGTATCAATGAGTGGAGAACTCCTGGAAAGAGAACAATTGTTAAAGTTGGGTCTAATAGACTTCAGGTTGTCATTGCTCTAAGTGGAGGTGAGCTTATATATTTTGAAGTTGATATGACTGGGCAGCTAATGGAGGTTGAGAAGCATGAGATGTCTGGAGATATTGCCTGTTTGGATATTGCACCTGTTCCAGAAGGAAGACAGAGATCACGCTTTCTAGCTGTTGGATCATATGACAATACCATCCGTATTTTGTCTTTGGACCCCGATGACTGTATGCAGATTCTAAGTCTACAAAGTGTTTCTTCTCCTCCAGAGTCCCTCCTCTTTCTTGAAGTTCAGGCTTCTTTAGGAGGCGAGGATGGAGCTGACCACCCAGCTAGCCTCTTTTTGAATGCTGGTCTGCAAAATGGAGTTCTGTTCAGGACGGTTGTGGATATGATTACCGGCCAACTCTCAGATGCTCGCTCTCGCTTCTTAGGACTTAGAGCACCAAAACTCTTTTCCATCGCCGTGAGAGGACGGCAAGCTATGCTTTGCTTGTCAAGTAGACCTTGGCTTGGTTATATACACCAAGGACACTTCCTCCTGACACCACTTTCGTATGAGACTCTTGAATATGCTGCTTCGTTTTCATCAGATCAGTGTGCGGAAGGTGTTGTTGCTGTTGCTGGGGATGCATTGAGGGTTTTCACTATTGAGAGACTAGGTGAAGCTTTCAATGAAACTGCTATTCCTCTAAGGTATACACCAAGGAAGTTTGTAGTTCAACCGAAGCGTAAGCTTTTAGTAATGATCGAGAGTGATCAGGGTGCGTTCACTGCAGAAGAGCGTGAAGCTGCCAAAAAGGAGTCATTTGAAGCTGGTGGAATGGGGGAAAATGGAAATGCTGAGCAGATGGAGAATGGTGATGATGAGGAAAACAGTGATCCACTTACTGATGAACAATATGGTTATCCTAAGGCAGAGTCTGGAAGGTGGGTTTCTTGTATCAGAATTCTGGATCCTAGGACAACACAGACAACATGTTTACTTGAGCTTCAGGATAATGAAGCGGCATTCAGCATGTGTACTGTGAATTTCCATGATAAGGAATATGGGACTCTGTTAGCTGTGGGCACAGCAAAGGGCCTGCAGTTCTGGCCTAAAAGATCCTTTGAGGCTGGATACATTCATATATATAGATTCAGGGAAGATGGGAAGGTCCTTGAACTCTTGCATAAGACACAGGTGGAAGGTGTCCCGCTTGCACTTGCCCAATTTCAAGGCAGACTGCTGGCTGGTATAGGACCTATTCTTAGGTTGTATGATTTGGGGAAAAGAAGATTGCTAAGGAAATGTGAGAATAAGTTGTTCCCTAACTCAATCACATCAATCCAAACCTACCGTGATCGGATTTATGTTGGTGATATGCAAGAGGTACGCCCTCTGAACATCTAGATATTGTGCATTTGTTTATTTACTTTTATTTTTAGTAGTAAATAAATGGCCTTTATAGGATATATCGATTCTTCACCTTTACATGTAATTTAGAAAGTGTTGTTTTTGCAATTTTATCTTTTTATTTTAAACGATGCTGCTATTTTGTCTAATGAACATCTTTTCCTTATTCAGTCGTTCCACTATTGCAAGTATAGACGTGATGAAAACCAGCTGTACATATTTGCCGATGATACTGTTCCAAGGTGGCTTACTGTGTCACAGCATATAGATTTTGACACAATGGCAGGGGCAGACAAATTTGGAAATGTATACTTTGTCCGTTTGCCACAAGACGTCTCTGATGAGATTGAGGAAGATCCGACTGGTGGTAAGATAAAGTGGGAGCAGGGGAAGCTGAATGGGGCACCTAACAAAGTAGAAGAAATAGTCCAATTTCATGTTGGTGATGTTGTCAGTTGCCTGCAAAAGGCGTCTTTGATTCCAGGAGGTGGAGAATGCTTAATTTATGGGACCGTTATGGGGAGTTTAGGAGCATTCCTTCCATTCACATCACGAGATGATGTCGACTTTTTCTCGCACCTGGAAATGCACATGCGACAGGAGCACCCACCTTTATGTGGCCGAGATCACATGGCCTACAGATCTGCCTACTTCCCCGTGAAGGTGAGCTGCAATTATTACTGTTATTTATCTTTATCAGAAGAAAGAACTGCTTCACTTTGTTGTGTCCAGATATAATTAATTCCTAGGCTGATTGCAAAAACTACCTAGGTCTAGCCCTAGCCCTAATTATGAAAACCCGTGTCTTTTTTAAAACATACAAATATTCCACGAATTGGAGTCAGCATATTTTTTTCTTTTTCATTATCCGTTGCTTGGTTGAATCTTTTATCTAAACGATGATGAGTCTCATTAGATGAACTTCTTAAGTCGAAACATTTGTACATTTATTCCCAACTTGAATGAGAAGGTTTTGGTATAACTTTAGAATTCGTCATAAACCAGAATATGCAATAAGAAAGCAATGGAATGAAGTCCAATCTTAGAACTTTCCATTTTCCTTTGTGCTGCACGTATATGTTGATGGTTGGATGTGTTTTGCAGGATGTGATCGACGGAGATTTGTGCGAACAGTTCCCAACTTTGCCTATGGATATGCAACGCAAAATCGCGGACGAGCTTGATAGAACTCCCGGGGAGATCTTGAAGAAATTGGAAGAAATCAGAAACAAAATTATTTGAGAGGATGTTGTTCACCACAACTTTGTACTCCTTTGTATCTTTATTGCACCTCCACCCCCCTTCTTTTCTTAGTCTTAAAAGTCATATATTATTTGCTACAGTTTTCTCTCTGTATGACAGTATGAGCATTTGAGTTGGGATAATGTTATATATTAACACAAGCTTCCTTTGCTCTTTACTTCTGGACTAGATTAATTTTGTACTCCCACCTGAAAATATTTTTCATTTTCCCTCTAAATTGGATGTATTCTTTTTTTTTTCTTTTAATTCTCTAAACAAATAATTTGTTCAATATACTCCTATAAATAAGTACAATTTTGCCTCATCTACCAACTCTTAACATATTTTATAAATTTCTTTATTATAAAAAAAATTACATTTTCTTTATAAAAATCATTTAAATTGGTTAAATAAGACTAAAAAACTACATATTTTTTTTTATAAAAAATCAATATAGTTATTCCGAAAAGGACTTCATTTGTAAATTGGTAAATAAAAATTGGGGCCTGAATTTTGGTATGTGCAAATGTGAGAGAGAGAGAGCGTGTGATGTTGGTTAAAATCGCTGTTCCTTGTTAGAGTTGACTAAGAGGGGAAAATAGCGACAATCGGGAGGTCACAGGTCAGGGAACTGAGTCTGAGAGAGCGCCTTCACTGGGTTTTGTAGATTTGTATTACCATTCAAGAATTCCGGCAAACTTCTCGGAAGGAACTGAAAAATGAAGCGAATCCGCTTTGATCTCTCGCTGCTCTTTGTTTTAGGATTTTCTATGTTTTTCTCGAATGTCTGCTCTGATCTTGTCATCTCCAAACTGGATCGACAGGTTCTTTCGAATTTACTGTGATTTTTCCTTAGGTTTTTTTAAAAAAATTATAAAATCATATTTACATTTATGAGGGTTTCCTTATCCGGCAGTCGCTGTGGTTTTTCCTTTTGTCTCGGATAGTTTGGGCTTAAGGAAGATCGTGGATGCGTTATTTGCTTGCACCTTGTACATTGCCTAATTAAATGAGCTAAATTAGAGTCCTTAAGTTAAGTATGTGTTGGTGTGGCTTGGGAATTTGGGTATTGTTGTTTTCTCTTTGTGATTTGATGTACTTCGATAAAAATTTTAGAAGAATGGTATCAGGTGAAGAATGTTTTCTTATTATGAGCATATAACTCTACCCGGAGCATGTAGATATCTAAAGTCTTGGATGCTGAATCATTATTTTGGTTTTGATAGCATAATCAAGATCTGGAAATGTATTTTCTTGGTTTCATTTCACTACGATACTGCAGTTTGAGTTTCTGAAACTCATTTTTAGTGCTGACCTTAAGCGATGTTTGACTGGTGCAGATTGATTTGTCATCACAGATAGTGAAGACGAGTATATCATTGAAGGTAATTTATCCTCCTCCATGTTGTTGATTTTTGTGCGATGTCCATGATAGCAATTATGTTTTGACTAATTCAAGTGACCAGTGTAATGTTGCTGTAATATCATGATGGTTATTATATTACTCCCATCCAGGTAGAAAATAACGGTGCAGATGCAGTATCACAGATTTTGTTACCCTTCCCGGAACATCAAGCAAAGAACTTGGCTTTTCTTTCAGTAAAGTTAAGTGAAGGGAAAGGGAAGACAAAAAGTTCTTCTGAAAACCTCCCTGTTGATGTCACAAACCCAGAAGGAATGCCCCCATCATTGACTTGGTATGCGGTCTCTTTGCCCGCAGAACTGGGTAAGGGAAAAAGCTTGTCTTTGGGGGTCAAAGCTGTATTTACTCATCTTCTGAGACCTTTCCCTGAGAAAATAACTCAGGCTGATGTTCAGCTCATAGCCTTGCAAGATGGTGCACATTATGTCTCTCCTTATGAAGTCAAGGTCCAGTCGCTTACTATTAAATTACCTGAACCTAAAGTAGAATCTTACACCAAATTAGAGAATACCAAGTTTTCAGGTTCAGAAATTAAATATGGGCCTTATGAAAATGTTCCTCCCTTCTCATACCCGCCAATTGTTGTACACTTTGTGAGCAATAAGCCATTTTCTGTTGCTAAAGAGTTGGTCAGAGAGATAGAGATTTCCCATTGGGGAAATGTCCAAATCACCGAAAACTATAACCTCATTCATGCCGGTGCTGAGATCACAGGAGAATTCTCAAGGTATAATTATCCTTTTCTTCAGGATATGTTATATTATCATTTTACCATCATGTTGGACATTAATTATATTTGTCTTGCAGATTGGACTATCAGACGCGGCCCCATGTTAGAGGGGCATCTGCATTGAGAAATCTTGTTGCCAAACTACCACCAAGAGCTCATTCTATATATTACAGAGACGAGATTGGGAATATTTCTACATCTAATGTTAGGAGTGATTCAGCAAAGGTGGGTTTGATTCTACTTGGGAAGTGCCTTGATTTGGATATTCTATTGTGATAAATATTCTTAAAATGCAGACACTCCTTGAAATTGAGCCTCGGTATCCAATGTTTGGTGGTTGGAGAACTGCTTTTACAATTGGATATGGGTTGCCACTTCAAGATTTCTTGTTCCAGTCACAGGGAAAACGTTTCCTTTATATTTCCTTTGGTTGCCCAATGAATGATGTTGTCATTGAAAATCTCACTGTTAAGGTAATGTACTTTTGTATTCCCAGATATATCTCTTTGTGGGTAATGTTAGTTTTCTCACTGATTGAAATCAAGATTTTGGACCTTTTCTTGATCTCTTAGTTAATTGAGAATTGTTCCATTCAACAGCTTTAGTGTTTCTCCTGAATATGATGCTATTCATAACATTTCCTCTGTCTACTCTTTGCTTGAATATCTGAGTTTCATGAGTAATTTATCCCTCTTATTCAAGCATGTATGTTTTTTTATGCTTTTGTGAAATCAGTGGCAAGTAATTACCTAATGTCTCCCCACAAATACCCGACTTTTTATATCCACATTTAAACTTGGCCAGCCTGATCTCATTGTGCTGAGGATATACAAGCATTCTATCATAAAACTGTTTCTGTTTTTCTGATATTTTAATAATGAAATTTTCAATGTGTAACGACCAAATAGTTTGAAGTACTTGGGAAATAATTCATATGGATGGATTTATCTTTATTGCTACTGGTACTATTTGCTAGTATATGATGTGTAATTTATGATCTGCGTATGCACATATGTAATGCTTATGCCAAATGAGTTGCTGGTGTTAGTGATGCATACATCTTTGAGAGAAGTAAATTCTTGATTTGATCACATTTAAACTTCTTGGTCATGTAGTTTCTTTTTGAATAATCTGAAGCTTTTATGTTAGATTTACAAGCATTATGCTTCGCTCAAAATCTTGCATTACAATCCTACCAGCTTGTCCTTTCTGATGTTTCTTTCACTCCTACTTTCTGTATTTTTATTTTTTGTTTCATATTTTCTTTTCTGGTTTAGGTTGTGGTGGGAAGAGGTGTCAGATGAGGGATTAATTGATTAGAAGTAAAAAGTCATTATTAGATTCAAGTCTACAAACTTATGGTGCACAACATTCAATTAAATTAATCTTCTTTTCTTTATGTGGCTATAATGAACTTCTGTGGGACAATCTTTTGCCTGCTCTTCAAATGTTTTCGCTTAAATTTTGACTTTCTTTTCCTTTCTTCTAATAAGATTACTGATTTGACCTGTGACTGCAAGATCAGGTAGTCTTACCAGAGGGGTCAAATGATATTTCCGTTGCAGTTCCATTTACTGTCAAACAGACTCAAGAGGTGCAATTAAACTGCTGTTTGGATCTATAACATTCTATCCAAGTGTTTGTAGTTGTGTCTCTATTCTCATAAGTTGTTCCTGGGAGCTGGTGCAGATAAAATTTTCACATCTGGATATAGTTGGCAGACCAGTCGTTGTATTGGAAAAGATGAATGTTGTCCCAGAACATAATCAATATTTTCAGGTGACTGTGTTATTACCTTTACTCCAGAAAATTATGAGTTAGTAATAACGTGAGAGAAGTGTTCTATTAATTTGGATGTATAGATATTATACTTTTCTTGAAACTGCATAGTGAACGAACTTCAATTATAGTTGTCAATAGTAGTCCTGTAAGAGATCAGACTGAAAAGTTAAAAAAACATCTGGTTTATAAAATTGTGTTTGTTTGACACTTTACCAATATGTTGAACTTATATATTGATTGATACATTCCACATGTCTCTTTAAGTTGTTTCACTTGTTCATGATTTTTTAGAATAGCTTCAGAAAATTTGGGTTTTTCAAACTATCAATAAACTGATGAGATTGGGTTCGTTTTTGGAGTTGGTTCATTGTACATGCAGTATACACTAGTTTGTTTTGTTTCTAATTATTCATGACTTGGGAAAAAACAGTTCAATGTGTAGCATGCCGAGAATATTTCACTTAATCTGAGTCAATGCTAACCGGACACCTTGGCCTCTAGCCCATTGTTTATACTTGATGATTAAGTCTTCCAGATTGTTGCCTTTTTCTTTTATTGTCTCATTTATCAACCATCACTTCACAGTTACATTTTCTATCTTGATTTCATTCTTATTTCAAAGCAATCTAATATATGTGTTTTACACAGGTTTATTACAGATTCAGCAATCTTTCTCTCCTTAGGGAGCCATTGATGTTGATTTTCGGATTTTTCCTCATCTTCGTTACATGTGTTGCATATATGCATGCAGACTTCACCATCTCCAAGTATTCTGCTTCTTATGTAGCAAAACAACAGTGGGACGAGGTATGCTCATAGATATTCTTTCTCCCATTTTTGTAGTTAATGGAAATTGCTCACTCAATATTTGATTAGGACAGGATGAGGTAATGTAATCAAATTTTACAGGTCCAAACTGCAATCCAGCAGTTCCAAAATATCATGAATCGTTGTTTGGTTGTTCATGATAAGGTAGAAGCATCTCTGCGAGATCTTTCAAGGACAGGCGATGTGCAGGCGTGCAAAGCAGCACGCAAAGCTTCCGACAGCCTGCTTAAGGAGCTATCGAAGGAGTTAAAGCCCTTGTTGTCACTCGTGCAATCATCTCCACAGGCACTTCAAATCACACCAAAGGTTCTTACATTTTAATCATCTGATTTTTTTCTTCGTTTTGATACTCATAAAACTTGGAACTGTTTCTACAAAGTGGGAGATGGAGATGGTGGATGGTTCAATACAACATTTTCCATGGTGACCTCTATCATATGAAGTATTTACTCCATTCAGTTGTATGTAGGTTGAAGAATTAGTAGCCAAGGAGAAGGAATTACAAGAAAAGCTGATGGCGAAGCACTCCATTGTGGTTGATTCTTACGAGAGGAAATCTGGTGGTCGGGATATTGACAACCGAGTTGCTACGGTTCAGCAGAAAATTACAGGCTTAAGACAGGAAGTTGATGATCTTCTAGAAGTTATTGATGAGATATAGTGTGGACCGGAATTTGTGTTATGCTCTCCCAACTTGAGATTTTACTAATGGCTGAATGTTGGGATTAAAAATTTTGCTTAGACTTTTGGAATATGTAGCTTAATATAAAGTTATGTTTCTAATTGAACATTTACTTTATTATAATTTACACTTGGATTGGACAATTTCTTAGCAATTTTCATATATATGTACAACATCATCACAAATTTAAAAGGAGAATATACTACATCCCTAATTTACCTTCTTTTTTTGTATTTTCTTTTAGCTAAAATAAAATTTACTCTCTTGCTGCCAAATTGAAATAACATGGGAGTACTCTACTACTTTTCTTTGGCCAAATATTTAACACTTTGGAAATTTAAATTAAGATGAGTGATTGAATCATTCACTTTCTGACATTGAAAACTTAAATTACTCCCCTAATAAAGATTGGTTGCTACATGCCAAATTCTTGTTTTGGAAAACTTAAAAAGGCAAAAGCTCCTGCCTCGGGACACGCTATGTGGGGAACACGGATACAACCCCCTTCATATTCTATTTAAACCTATATATTGTTAGGGACGAAAATTGCAAATAAACACGGTGTTCCGGGGCACAAGAGCCTCGCTCACTTAAAAAATGAAAGGGAAAAAAAAAACCTTGTAATCGCATTTCAGTAGAGCGATTTTGGGATGAATTAGCAATTTAAGAAACTTCCAATGGTTTCCGCCATTTCCATTATCTACTTCTGTTACTGAGAATTTGGTGATTGAAGTAAACCCTAGTTTGTTTGTAGAGAAGGATTATTGTTGATTGAAATGGAAACTTCGATAAGATACGGCGGAGACTCCAAATCTCTACGTCTCAACGCAAAAGAAAAATTCCCCATATCCTCCAACTCTATCTGCCAGGTGAATTTCTGTTGGTTTCTTTGTTTGTTTTACTTAATTATGTATATTTAGTTTTGCGATATGATTTATTTTCTTAGTGAGCTGTGATTCTAACCTTCATTGCTCCTCTGTTGTTGGATTGTGTGGTTCTTGCTAGCGTGCGGATTTCATATTTGAATATTGAATAAAATTTATATTTGGTGGATTGAGTTGCTTATGGTGTTGGCGTTTATGAATAAGTTCAGAAATGATAAATGTGCTATAATTGGGAAGAATATAATTCAAATGGAAGTGGGGGATATCGAGCAAGCCTTTGTTCTAAAATGCATTTCTAGTTGTTTTACAAGAGTTTTATTGTCATCTGTTACGTCCTAAGTTTTGTCGGAAGATAATTTTTTGAAATGGATTTTTCTACTTAATTGATTAGATTCTCCTGTGTTTGTTTTATGGATAGTCGGATAGCATCATATGGACTAATATCTCAATTTTGTTTCTTCAAATTGCAGCTTCATGGAGAGTTAGACACAAAGATGGGGACTCCAACCTACCTAAATGCAATGATTAGATACTTCCCTTCTGACGTATGTGTATCTTATTCTCTAATTGATTTTATATATAATATGAAATAAACATCCCTCCACCTGAATAGTTAGCGAAGATTAGAAAGATTGAATTATATAATTTATGGGTTTTGTTGTTCATCTTTTTAATTGAAAACGGATCACTAATGACCTCCAATGAGGTGTCTCACGTGTACTCCAAAATATGTTCATAATCTATTTTGTGTAGAAAAAGTCTCAAATCGCCAGGAAATGTTTTCATCCAAGTTAGTACTTATTTTGCTCTTTTTTAGAGAATTAATGTGGTTTTATCAGAGATGCCTTGCAGCAGTTTGACATGTTTCCTTATCTATGAAGTTATCGGCAAACCTTGGTGTGGGTGTTCAGTACAATAAAATCAAGAAACTTCACTATCATGCTCGTGGGAAGATGACGTTTCCAGTAGCTGCCGATAAAAATCATAAAATAGACTTTAATGTCAAGAGTCGATGTAATATTGATGAGGAGTTTAAAAAGGTCAGTATATTGATGGCATGTTTCCTTATCTATGTGGCTTAAGTTATCATATGACCTACTGGTTCATGGAGTTATAATTATTTTTATTTGTCTTGGTCTAAAATCTCCATAGCTTTGGAGTTTTCCATGTTTTAGATGTTTCTCATAAATGGAAGCTAACTTAAAAATTATGTCTGAACAGATAGACTATTCTGGAGCTACTGAATTTGTTTGGAACATCTCCGATATTAAAAAGGATCAGGATTTGCGTCTCAAGTTGGGATATGATGTTGTTGATAAGGTATGCTCAAGTTCTGTAAAATTAACCTAGGAATTTTTCACTGAGTTTCTTCCTTTATCGACCCAAATGAAACTGAAGTTACTGAATCTAGACTTAGGTCAGATGATTAATTTTAGTGAGAAACCTTACCTCTGAAAGGAAGGTTATATGAAGGGTTATGGAGGTGCCTTTTCTGCTACTCTGCATCATTTAATTTTACTTGTTAACTTTCCTAATATTTCTCTTCTTCCCTGATTATGTCTTTGCAGATTCGTGAAAATAATTGGACGTTCAATATTGATGGGGACGGCAGATGGAATGTGCGATATGACCTGTGAGACGCCTTGCTTTTCAACATTGTGAGGAGGAATATCATAGGTCCATGAGCTTCTGATGCCATTATGAGATGAACTGTAGTTTATATCATTCTTACAAAGTTATTTGTCTTGGCCAAAACAGAACGGAACCTGGATTTCATTTTTTGTGTATTTACTACTACAAACTGTTTCATTTAATAATTAGATTAATTCTCCACAGTATTGTTTTCATTTGTGCTGATATTTACTAATCGTGGTCCCATGGATGATGATATGGAGGATTTTGTGACTTTTATGTCTTATTATTTGGTCAATGCAGTGTTAACAGTCAATTCTAAAATTTTCAAAAAACACCCTAAATCCCTAATTAGAAATTAATCATATCTTCTAAGTTTAGCCCAACCCCAACATCATCAAGAGGGAAAAATTAATTTTGATTTTTGCTGGATGTATGCATGGGAAATAATATTGAGGTAGAAATTTTAATAAATAAAGGATTTTGTTTTTTAACTGGCAACATGGATTAAATATGTATATGTGTGTAAGTGGTTTGGTTTTCTGCTATTGAAAGCACACTGCATGTTTGTTCCTTGTGTCTATTATGTGGGACAATCAGAAGCATTTTTTAGCTTTTTTCTCTTTAGAAGATTCACCCTTTCTTTTGATTTATTTTCATATTTCATCCTCTATTTTCACTTGTATGAGCCCAATATATATGATTTTATTCTAATTATTTTATAAATAAGTTATTATCCTTTTCTTGGGTCTAATTTGATAGAGAACAAAACTTTGTTTGAGTTGAGAAATGTACATAATGTGGAAAGTTGGTTATTTCTCCATTGATCATATATACTGTATTGTTTTAATAATAATTAATACAGTAATACGTTGGATCTTTATATTTGGACTTAAAAGAGTTTTGCTAGTTGGACTAGATTTTGTAATCCAATTATAAGGGCGGCCCATTATAACAGTAGTATAAGATTTTTTAAATTAAATTAAGATAAAAACTTGCGATAAAACCATTTATATATGTAAAATACGTACTCCATATAAGAAAATGAGAAGTGAGTGATGGAAGGTGTAAGAAGATAATGGGAGTGGGGCAGTGGATACTTTGGAATTGGGTAGGTTCGGACACCCGACGTGTATGTGGTTAGGATCGGGTCTTTATCCCCAACCCTGTTTGATTTAATTTTAGTGGGATGGCCCATCTCACTTTTCCAGTTATTATTATAAATTACTCCTATTTATTTATGCAATTCATTGTGTCCAAAAATCAAATTTAAGACAGTGGTTCCAAGATTTGGGTGATTTAGTCAATTAGATTACGACTGCTCCTACATACATTTAAAACTAAGTCAAATATTTGGTCTTCCAGACGTGCTACATTATTTTTTAAATGCCATAAATAAGCACTTAAATAAATTAAAAATTATCATTTTAAAAATCAATAAATGTATCTTAGTCTTACATATCTTACCTTCCTCCCAATAATTTACCAACGCTTCGGCCTTAGATAAATGTTCACAATAAACATTTAAATTTATTAAAAATTATCATTTTAAATCAATATGTATACTGCAGAAAATACTAATAATTATGAGCACTTCAATATAATTATGAACACTTTACCCTTTGTAAAATGTTTGCAATTATTGGGACAGAGAGTATTTGACGTCATAAAAAAATTAAAAAATAATCCAATGTTGAATTTCTTAAACTTTTTTTCTCTATATGGCATTTTTGTGTGTCATGAAATCCAAATTTACAATAAAGATTTTTAATTTGATAATTAATTAATATTTTTCCTCTTTAAACCCTGCAAAATGTCTTATTTGGCTACTGAAGTTAACCATTTAGAAGGTATTAAAAATAAAATAAAATACATTCAATTTTGAAATTAAGATTATAGTAAGAAATTTTATGACCTTGAATTCATTAAGGAAAAGATCAAACAGAATTTGGTTAGGTTTTTACACAGAATCGCTTGTTAGATTCCTTTTAAAACCGTGTGTTTGGCTTCTTTAAATCATCTTTTACTACTTTCAATTTCTGTATCTCTTTCTTTTTTTTTCTTTTTCTCTTAATAATATTGTCTATTTTAATTAAATAACTTGTAATTTTTATGGACTAAAAACTTACTTTGAGGAGGGGTAATATAAATAAAACATTATTCATTTCATGATTGTCAAAATGCATGAATTAACTCAACAAATTCAAAAGGTTAAACAAAGTCATTCGTCTGATAAAAAAAATAAGTAAATACTTATATATTAGTTCTCTCTGATCATTAAAACTTATATCATGAAAAGGTTATGATATAATTAATTTTTACTTTGACTTAATTGAAATGCATTATAATAAAGTAGTACTGATTATAGTAGTTGGATCTACTTATAATTGTGTTGATATTAGGTGCAAGGGTGCATGTGTATAAATTTTTATTTTATTTTATATACATATTATTCTATTTTGTATACGTATTTTTAATAATTGTATACTTTTTTCACATTATATTTCCTTTAAAAAAACTAGCATCTATATGTATATAACTTTTTATTCAATAGTGTATACATTTTTTTTAATAATTGTAGATCTTTTTACACTCAAATTTTTATTAAAAAAATTAACAATTAAATTGTATACATTTTTATTCATAATTGTATATGTTATTGTTTATATTTGTATATGTTTTGAAGATTGGTGCACCCTATCTTAGAGTGCACTCTATAATTAGCCCTTATAATTTCCTAGAAACAAATTTTACGTGAATTGATATTGAGTAGAAAATAGTATTTCCATTGAGAAATAGTGATTTATGGGTATGAGAGGCCATCATTTTATTGAATTATCAAGAAAATGAAGCACATTTGTATAGTAATCTCAATTACGTTATAATCAACATTTAGACTCAAATAATTGGTTGGATTAAATTGATGGAATCAACGAACCACGTATCTAACCTAATTCGATTGAATACGTGTTCGATTTTGAATACAATACTTTTATTTAAGTAGTTATAAAATAAAGTTAGAAGGAATCAAATTTTCTTATATTCTAAAAATAAAGAGTGTAAAAAAAAACTTTGGGTTTGGATGTCTTTTTTGTTCCACTACCAGCTTTTGCTCTTTTTAAAGACATTACCTTTGCTTTTGTTCTCTCATCAAGGGCCTTTGGGGGGAGTTTATAAATAGTGAAAAATAGTTACACACCCAGAAAATGTGAATGATATACTTTTGAAAATATATATGTGATTATGGCTAATATATATATTGCAGACTTGTCCAAGAAGCTTATTTTTTGTTGAGAAATAAATACAAGCATAACTAATAATAAAATTGATTGGCAAGTTAATTTTTTTAAAATGAGGGATTCTGAGTTTTATGAAAGAAAAAGAATATGTTAATAATAGGGGCTAATAATTGATTGAGGGAGATTAATTTTTATTTGATGAGAACTCAAGTCTAGTTCCCGCTTTAAGGGATGGATGATCAGAGCATAAAACCTGATATTAATGTCTCCTTTCGAAAATTGAGACAAGTATATATATATATATATATATATATATATATATATATATATTTTGTTCTAATTTTTTTTTTTTTTTTTGTATCTGACTGAAATAAAAGTGTTGAATATATGTATAAATGGAGGTATTAGAATTAGATAGTTGTTTGATGTGATATTTTGATTGCAAGGTTGAAATGAGTGGTGGGTGTTTGTGAAGTAGATTTGGGAATATAAAAAATATCTGTTTAAATAGTGCAGGCCATATGCCAACCATGTGACAACATTAATAATTGGACTTCAAATTTAAGGTACTCAAATCATGGTACAAATTGTTGTCCATTTTTTTTACATCAATATAACTATCAAAACTGAACCCACCTCCACTTTCGCACATGGGTATTACACAATTTTTGTTACGGATATACTAGTAATTTTCCGTCGCACTTAACTTTATATTTTCATTTTGATTTGTTTTAATTTTAATTTTATACTTGCATTAAAAAAAACTAACAATATCTCTTTAATATATACACTTTTATTTTAAAGTTATTATTACCACCATATTAATACACATAATATATTTTATCATTTGTCCTTTAAAAAAAATATCAAACTATATATCCAAAACAAAATAACTTAAAAAAGTATGAATTGTAGTATAAAATTTGAGCGACTTGAGTGCCCGGGTCATCATTCCAAAATATTACTCATCCGTGCAACATTAATCCATTTATTTTTTGCGCGTAGATTAAAAAATATTATTATTTTATTTGTAATAGGTAGATATATTTAGTGGGTGTGTGAGTACCTTATTTTAGTTGTAATATTAGTGCGTGGGTGGGTCCCAAATATTTAAAAAAGGAAAATTGATAGGTTAAGAGTGAACGGCTCAAAATGATAAAATTGATAGATTGACTGTAGACAAAGAGAATATATTATTACAAGATTTAAAAATCTCATTAAAAATTTGGGTTATTTTAGGAGCACCGGGTGCACCGATGCACCTGAGAGGCTGGGATAGTTATAATATTTTTTTAATTATTTTATTTTATTTAGTGATTAGGATTTAAAAAATTTTGATTTAACAATTTAAATTATTCAGGTGCACCGATACACCGGATACAGTGCAGTGTGACTCATAAAATTTTGGATAACTTAAAAGAGTATAAAATGTAGTACTCACTCCGACAACTTGAAAGGTAATCGTTTACTTTTTACACGTGGATTAAGGTGTATTATTATTATATGTAAAGTGAGTAGTTGTATTAGAGGGAGTGGTAAGCAATATGATATACTCTTTTACTAAATAAAGGAAATGAATATTTTTGAAATTTTACTCTCTCCGTCAAATGGAAAGGTATATATTTTTTATTTTGGGCATCCGCAACAAAAATATACATTTTCCTTTTTAAACACATGAGACTCACACACATCATTAATACATTTAATATATGGGTCCTACACATCGCACTAATACAACTACCTATTACACATTAAATAATAATATTTATTAATCTACATGCAAAAAAGCAAATGTATATTCATTGCACGGATGGAGGAAGAATTAGAAACGGTTCTTACATATTCAAATTACACCAGTCATTTATCCATAGTCTAAATGCGTAGGGTATAATAGTAGTTTCATTATAATGATATATATGACACTTTATCCTTACTGTTTAATGTATTAAATATGATCTTTAATATTCTCTTGCTTCATGATTTATTTTGAAAAAAATACTACTCCTTTCATCTTGGGTATTTTTACCTATTTATATGGGTACGGATATTAAGACGTTTTATTTTTTTAATATATAATGTAAGAGAAAGTATGAATAAATTAGTAATTTAAAAAGAAAAAGTGAATAAAGTTATTGGGAATGATGAATAAAGTGTAAAAAAATAATTAAAGTTGTTGGGACTGTAAAAAGTATGTAATAAAATATTATGTATTTTTGCCAAAAATTGAATAAGTAAAAATACGTGGGGCACCCCAAAATAGAAAGTGGGTAAAAATACGTGGGAAGGAGAGAGTAATTATTTTTTCAACGTAGGTCATCCATGTTTTATGGTATACATTTGATACACATGCATACCAAGTTTTGATGTAAAACCTACTAGTGAGAATTTCAGACAGCCAAAAAATTGAATTTATTCAGTAATTTATCAACAAATAACATCCATCTCATTTAATTTGCAGAAATACATGCACATAGATTAATTGGCTCTCTCAGAAACCTATAACTGATTAATTTACTATTATTAGTCTGTATACCATCAATACATATAATGTTGATAAGTGAAAAATAAGTTAAACATGATGTCATCCGAGAGGAGACAAAAACAGGAACAGAAATAGGATCGTTTAATAAAGAGCTGAAATAAAGGTATTTTTATTGCATGAAATTAAAAGTGAGTTCACATTGTAATGGATAAGATTTGTACAAAAAGGTGATAAGGATAACTACTGAAAACAGATTCATGATATGATATGATATGATTTAATTTGCTTCAATTCTATTTCTGGTTCATACTTGCCTCACTTTTTTGCCTCTATTTTTTAATCTATTTTTCTTTGATGATTAATATTCATGCAACTACACTACACACGTAGTTATTGTGAATCAATAAATTAAGGGTGACAAATGGTGCTTCATTTCTTCCATTTTTTTTTATCTTATTTAATTTCTAGAGATATGAGAGTATATATTAAGTCCTCAAATTAGGAAAAGACTAGTTTCTCCCACAAATTTACTATTGATTAAAGATCATTTAATTTATTTCAAGTTGTTCTACAAAGAACAGTAAAACAAATACTACATAATGTTGAAATAAGTGGAAGGATTAAACATGTGGTTGGTCTTGTGGACAAGTAGGTAAATTACGAGAGTAGTGTTTGTTTTGGGCTTAAAAATGGACAGCAGTGGAAGTGTTCAAACAACTATATCATTTTCTGTTTTTAGAGTATTTATTTATTTGGATAATTTAATTTATTTAAATCATTTTCTGAAATCATAATAATTAGGATGAGGAAAGAGATTAGGTCATTTTTGTCGGTTTTGTGTAAGGATGTTGATTTGAGGCTGCCTTACTTAATGATCGATGGACAATTGTGACCAAATAAATAAATATATATATATATATATATATATATATATATATATATATATATATATATATATATATATATATATATATATATATATATATATATATAAAGTGGTCCTAATTACTTCATATTACAGTATTAATTAATTGGACAACAACAATTAATGTCATTATTTTTTTATACATAATATATACACAGATGGTACCATTAAAGCAAAGGAAAATTCATATATCTAAACATTATATTTGTAATATAATGTGTGTGTCAAATTAATCTTTTACCTTTTCATCTTGGAAAGGTATAAATTCATCAATTAATTATACAACTAATTAATGCAGTATTTTATCCACGTTAATCATATTTTATTCTCTGATCTTTTCATTACATTTTTCACAATTTCTTATTTGTTTGTTCATTACGTTTTTCACATTTTAAAAATAATAAAATTTCAAAACAAATAACTTTTAAATAAAACTTTATTTTGAAAAAAAATAAAAATTCACCTAATACACATAATTTACTTTATTAATAATAATAAAATAAATAAAAAACTATAACAACAACAATAAAATTTCCTAAATTTCATATTGGAGTATTGCACAATAACCGTAAAATGTGAACTGAGATCATATGAATATTATTCCACCCTCCAATAGTACTATCTTTTTAATAAAGAATGAGGCTTGAGTGCATTGTTAGAATTTAGTATTATGGATAAAGGTATAATATTTTGTTTCAAATGGGTATACACTTTAATTAATAAGGGTACATCACTTTATTCTAAAGGGTATACACTTTTTATTAATATTTTTTTATTTTTCTTCAGAAAATAAAGGGTACACATCTTTATATTAAAGACAATTTAACATAAAATTCTAAAGGCACACGGGGTGTGCTTCCATGCACCTGGGCGCACACAAGTTTTTGCCCTTAATAAATTAATAAATTATACTGAAATTGGTGTTTAATACTAATTAACATCTAATTATTTAACACGAAATTTAAAATAAAATAAAATTCACGAGTTTAACGTTTGATGATAACATATAACTTATTTCACAGACTCCACATTCACAAAAGTCCTATATAATTATATACATATGATAATCAGCCTTTCACTTTTAAGAACCTAATTATATGACAATTTGACCACTAATTAATCATGTGATTAGTGGCCCAACAAACATTAAGGCTCGTCCGTAGAAGTTGGAATCATTAATTCTTTATATACTATTTTATTTATTGAATGAGAGAGTTTTATATGAATATGATTTATTGTAAAATGGGTTGTAAGACGGGTTAATCCGTTATTAAAGTATTATTATTATATAGGTAAAATATGTTTTTCTTAAGTATGATGAATAATGAATTAAAGTATGTTTTTTTAGTGTTATAGTATTATTCACCAGAAACATACCTTAACAATCAATAAACATACTTTACATATTAACAATTACTTTAGTAATGAGTCGATCCATCTTACAACGCATCTCATATGTATCCGTCTTATAAGAGAGTAGCTCCACCTATCATCCTAATTTTATAAAATTATGTTTTAATACAGAAAATTTATTCTTTTTTAAATAAAAATTATTATTCATTTTAATAAAAATATAAAAATTATTACAACATACTCCCTCCATTCCATTATAAGAAGTGCATTTTATCATCTTCGTCCGTCCTAACGCAAGAAGTGCATTTCCCTTTATAGTAAATGAAACCAGCAAAAAACAATTAATATATCTCAATGGGACCCGCACACCAAACTAATACACATATCCACCATACATTAAAATATTATTTCTCTCTCACCTCAACTACCCATTAAATATTATATCTCTTAATTTACATGCAAAAAAGAAACGTACCTCTTGTGCTGGGACGGGGAGAGTATTAAATTTTAAGAGTAATATTTTTCATTCAAAAGTGTACGTAATAGTTCGGTTTCCTATATGGTAAATTTTTTATGTATTTAAAAATACTTAATTTTTATAACACAAACACTTGTGTAAATCGAATTTACGGTATAAATTTTGTGTCCCCCTTCAATTCTATATTCTCTGATCTCTATGTATTGTTGAGGTGTCTTATTATAACTAGTAATGCCCCCGTACGATGCACGGTTATTGAAGAAAATATAAACTTATTCGTTAATAAGTGATATTCAATTGAGGAATAAAATTGAGATTTTTGAATTTAAAAATATACTAATAAATAATTATATATATTTATTTTGAATTTTTGATATGTTAGATTTTAAATTTACATCAAATTAATGTACTAGAATATATATTAATTTATAGTATAAAAAAAGAGGAGAGATAAAAAGACAATGAATATTAAATGAGGAGATATTATAGAGGGTGAATATGTTTGGTTGTAAGTCACTTTTCACTTATACTACAAATTACGGCTGATGCACCTGGTGCACCTACTTTCATAAATGTATACAATTATGAACAAAAACATACTCCACAATTATGAATAAAAATGAATACACTTTGTTAAAGAATTTTTTGTTAATTTTTTTAATAAAAAATTGAATGTAAAAAATATATAATAATTACTAAATAATATGTATACACTATTAAATAAAAAGTATACACATATGGATGCTAGTGAAAAATGAATGTAAAAAAATATACAATTATTAAGGAAACATGTATAAAAAAAATAAAACATGTACCAAAAAAACTGAATACGTATATATTTTTTTTCATTTTTCTTCAAAATCAATAATTTTGTTTATTTTGTAATTTGACTCAGAAGTCAAAATTTCTTTCTATACACTATGATGAAAAAATATTATTTTTTCATCTTTCTTCAAAATCAATAATTTTATTTATTTTGTAATTTATCTTGGAAGTCGTAATTTTTTTCTAATAAGTTTCAAATAAATGTATCGGAAGACAGAACTTCTTTCTAATGAATTTAAAATAAGTGATATTTTTTTTTTATTTGCCTTGGTTATTTTTATTTTTTTTAAATTTGTCTTGGAAATCATAACTTCTTTCTATTTTTTTTCTATTAAGTTTCAAATAAGTGATATATGTTTTTTTCTCCTTTTTCCATACTTATATATTTTCTACAATAAACTAATATTCTCTTATGTCCAATAAATTTTAAATAAGTGATATATGACTTCTTTTTTCTTTTTATTATTCCTTTTTTATATACAAAATTTATATATTTCTAAATAGACTAAACAATACTATTTAGATTCAATTTTTTTCGTTTTTTTATATGTACAAAATCTTATATTATCTCAATAGAATAATTTGAATTAAATATATATATACAAAACTCTATATTATCTCAATAGAATAATTTGGATTACTTAGATATTTATGCATTAAGCATATAATTCACCTTTAATTAAAATGACAAATTTATGAGGATAATGTCCCAAAATACAAAATGACAAACTCAGTTAATTCTCACCTTTAAATTGATTAATTATCACCTTAAATATAAATGGCAAATCTTTCATATTAAACACAAACATTTCAGTAAAATTAGATGTATAAGTGCAATAAATACAACAACGTCACACTACTGCTTATCCATCTCTTCTTTGATGTATAAGTGCAATAAATACAACAACGCCACACTGCTTATCTGCCTCTTCTTTTCGGATTTGATTCTAACATGTAAAATTTGATGTATAAATGCAATAAACACAACAACGCCACACTACTGCTTATCCGTCTCTTCTTTTCGGATCAGATTCTAACACGTTAAAAATATTTTTCAAAGATAAATAATTTCTTTTTTCTACATTAGCTTTAATATTAAAGAAGACATTACGATGTAAATAACTCATTCATCATTATCAAAGAAGCTTCTACTCTCTTGCTATATCTCTTATCTTTCTTTCTTTTGCTATATCTCTTATATTTCTTCCATATTTCATATCTCAATCTTTTCTTTATCATATACTCCATATATATACACTATTTATTACCCAAAAGAATTTCTAAAAATTAATAAAAAACAACTTTTCTCAATAAATCCAAAATGAAGCCAGTTTATATAATAAATATATCATTCAATACTACTTTATAATTTATGTTATATTTTTTGTGACAATGAAACTATACTTTTCTCATTTTTTTTCTATTGAGTTTTGAGTTCCCCTGCATATATGAATACATAGTATTTTTTTTCATATTAATCTTCATTTATTTGTAATCATCAAGATACTACAATTTCTCTATCTTTCAAATACATACTCCGTCCGTCCCGTTTCAATGTTTATGTTTATTTTTTGCACGTTGATTAAAAAATATTATATTTTAATAGATAGTGAATGGAAAAATATAATATTTTATGTGAAGTGTATAGGTGTATCAGTATTGGATGATATATTAATTATTTTAGGTGAATCCCATATTTCTAAAAAGAAAAACGTAAACATTGAAATGAGACGCACAAAATAGAAACGTAAACATTGAAATGGGAGGGAGGGAGTACAATTTTTATTATTTTGGAATTTATTTTCAATGTGCTTCAAATAAGTAACATATGATTTTTTCAATAATATTCTTTTGTCTTAAAAATATATATCTCTCCTCAATAAAAATAAATTACAATAGGATATACTCAATTTAAGTGAATATCCATGCATACTTTAGTTTCATTTAAAGAGAACGAAATCCACTCCTCCACGCTTTCCTGTTGTTTAAGTGTGTCTAATGGCATTCAGAGTTAATTATATGTGTACACCTGATTTATCCTCATCTCATCTCCACACACTGTTAAGAAGTTTTTCAACTTTGCTCTTTTCTTTTTTCATAAAACTCAATTCTTCTCTCATTGAACTTTTAGTTTCCCCCCATCTCTTCCTCTTTAGAAATAATCAACATACATACATTTACAACAAAAATAATAATTTTTTCTTTTATCGGTAAATTCTAAAATAACTACTCCACTGAAATCTTTATCTCTATTTCCCACTTAAAAATATGTTTAGAAAGAAAAATAAATTCCTGCTTTCAACCTACCTTTGAAGAAGACATTCTCTGATTAGGCCAAAGCCTCAGTTTTGGGCCACATTTCTGGTATGTTTCCCAGAAAATCCCATCTTCTTGTAGTTTGCGCCTGGTGAGACTTCATTTTCGAATACTTGAATGAACCATACCCCCCAACCCTGAGACTGTGAGACACACACACACACAAAATGTCATATTTTCCATATTATTCTGTGAATGTTGTATCAACAACAAATCTCAGATATGTAATCTAAATAAAAGTTGTAGGAGTAATTAATTCCCACATACCCTGACAATGCTTAGCAAGTTGCAATTGATTCCCACGTACCATGACAATCTTATAAGCAAGATTATAGAGAAAAGATGCAAACATGGAAGTGCCCTCTCACCTGTTAATTACACCAAGTAATTTGGTTTAATTACACATACATGATATCCCCAATTGTGTTCGTGAACTGCACAAAAATAAAATAAATAAATCAGGAGCAAACCTATATGATAAAATGGACGCATCATCAAATTCTGAAACTTAAGAATTGTGTTATCTGACTACGTGTATCCGATTGCTTTACAACTATCTGATTACTCAAAACCCTAAATCTGTTGTCGATTCGCTCACCGCCGCCGCATCCGGAATTCTACCCCTACCAATTCCGACGAAAACAGCATCTACCCACCCCCTGCATTTCGTCGCCGAGGATGACGACGACGAAGACATTGTAATCGGGCTGGATCAGGCGATTATTGACTCGTATCCGAAGCTTGTTTACTCGAAACGGAATGGAGATTGGGGGAACGATGTCGTTTGCTCTGCGAGTACAGAGAGTCGGAGATGCTGAGGATGTTGCCGGATTGAAAGCACTGTTTCCACGTGATGTGTATCGACACGTGACTGAAGCTCAATACGTCGTGCCCTGTCTGTCGGAACTCGCTGCTGTCGACGCCTTTGCAAGGGGTGGTACTGCTTCTCAATACTCCGATGGACGGAGCCGGTGAGGGTGGGTAAGTGAATTTTGTTATTGAAGAATTATTGGAGATTCGCTAGTTGCCAATTTTTGTGGGTGATGAAAATCCCGCTTTCTCCTCTCTGTGCTCATTTATAGAAAACTCAAAAAAGTGTTTTAATCTTCCACCATAAACTTTGCACACATTTCAATTATAAATAATTTGATTTTTTTCCAAAAATAAATAAGTAAAGTATAAGCTAGCTTGACACTCACCATTGCTTTTGTAATACAGCATCCTACTTTTACATCAATCAATTATAGAAAAAGCTAATCACACAGTTAACTTTTCTTTTTTAATAAATTTCCAAATATACCCTGGCGGGAACTTAACTATTGTGTTATTATATGTAAATATAGATTTATAATAATGAAAAAAGTAAAAAATGAATTCTTCAGAAATACCCTTGTGTTTATGTTATATTTACTATAATGGCAATGGAATTTCAAATGTTAGTTAAAAAATCCCAATTATAAAAACAAGCTAACTGTAACATGCTCTTCAGTTTGCTAAAACTTCACACACTTGACTCTCTCTCTCTCTCTCTCTCTCTCCTCCTTCCTCAATAGACACTTTCTCTCTCTACATGACCGCCCGCTCACGCCAATTGGGCGGTGTAAATCCACCGCCGACGCCCTCCAACATCGCCTCTCCGCCAGTGGAAACTCTCGACTCCGACTTCGTAGTAATCCTCGCGGCTCTTCTCTGCGCTCTCATCTGCGTGCTTGGCCTCGTCGCCGTTGCGCGTTGCGCCTGGATCCGCCGCCTCTCTGGTAGAACCTCCGCCACTTCTCAGTCGGCACTTCCGCGGCGCTCAGCCGCCAACAAAGGCCTTAAAAAGAAGGTTCTGAAGTCGTTGCCGAAACTCACCTACGGCGAGAATGAGGACCACGCTGAAAAGCTCTCCGATTGCGCCATTTGCCTATCGGAGTTCGCACCAGGGGACGAAATCCGCGTGTTGCCGCAGTGTGGTCATGGATTTCACGTTGGCTGCATTGACACGTGGCTAGGATCTCATTCCTCATGTCCTTCCTGCCGTCAGGTTTTAGTGGTGGCGCGTTGTCAGAAATGCGGCAATTTACCGGCGACCACCGCCGGAGCTCAGCCTCAACTCACCGCCAATGTAAATGGTTTTTTGCCTTAGCCCAACTATGACGGTAGGAATTTCCAAGATGAACAAATTAATTAGTGATAGAATTTACAAGACCAAATTAAAGTGGCTTTTCTTTATTATTGTTTTAATTTTTTTTTCTTATGAAATTAATTTAGGTAGTATTTAATATCTATGATTTATAAAATTTTAAATTACCAAATCAGTTTGCTGGATTTCATTTGGTTAGATTAATAGTTTAGGACCACAAATACAGAATTTTATTTACTGGATTGCACCCATAGATTTTGCCTAACAAATGATTAAATATACCAACTTGAATAAAGTTTTAAATTTGAATTTCCTACATTAATCATTCCTAAAACTTCTTAATCTTTGGATTCCAAAGAAATATCCTAAAAAAATAATAATAATAATTTGCGGCAAACAATTTTACTTACTTATATTTTATTAACGGACCAAATTTATAGTAGTCACTATTTACTAAGTACAATTTTAAATAGTCACCTCTCTTATATATAATTTTTATTAGCCACTGTTTGGTGGACTCGCCAAATTATCCCCATAATTGTCAGATAAAGGACGATAATAATGGGGACATGATTATGTCAGTGTTGACTGCATTAAATATGGTGGGTGGGACCACATTTAAAATTATAGAAAATATTTTTTTTTCCAAAAAAAATTTTAAAAAAAATTGAAAAAATATTTCTTCTATTCGACTTATTCGGCCAACACTAATTGTTCTATTCGGCCAACATTTTTTTTCAGAAAATTTAAAAGAAATTCGAAAAAAATATTTCTTCTATTCGGCCTATTCGGCCAACAATTTTGTTCTATTCGGCTAACACTAGTTGTTCTATTCGATCAACAATTTTTTTCAAGAAAAATAAAAAAAATTCAAAAAAAATATTTCTTCTATGCGACCTATTCGGCCAACAATTTGTTCTATTCAGCCAACAATATTTGTTTTATTAGGCCAACATCTTTTTTCTCAAGAAAAATTAAAAAAAATTCGAAAAAATATTTCTTCTATTCGGCCAACAATTTTATTCTATTCGGCCAACACTATTTATTCTATTCGGCCAACACTTTTTTTAGAAAAAAATTAAAAAAAATTCGAAAAAAATATTTCTTCTATTCGGCCTATTCGGCCAACAATTTTGTTCTATTCGACCAACATTTTTTTTCCAGAAAAAATTGAAAAAAATATTTCTTCTATTCGGCCTATTAGGCAAATAATTTTGTTCTATTCGGCCAACACTTTTTTTTTCCAGAAAAAATTAAAAAAAATTCATACGAATAAAATTAATGCATCTTTTTGTATTTTAATAAAAAAATATATTCATGAGGCATATAAAAATAACAAATTAATCATTCAATAGACTGTAAAATAAATTATTGTACTTTTGTACTTTTTGGTCAAAAAGAGACCTCAAACATGTGATCAGTGGGTCCCTTTCAATGGCATTTTGATCTGTTCCATTAAAAGTGATTAGAATAAATTGTTTTTAACTTGTTGCTACTAAAAATTATTTTTAACCAAGTGTGACTACTTTTTACCATTATCACTTTTATTAATTAATGAGCATAAATTCAGCCGCCTTTGTTGAATTTTAAAGTGTAAAATTTGATATTTAACCTAGACAATTTATAGTGTGCACCCCGTATGTACCTAAAAATATGATGCACCTACATACAAATATAAACAAAAATATATACAATTAAGAGTAAAAATGTATACAATTTAATTGTTAATTTTTTAATAAAATTTTATATATAATATTCAATAAAATGTTATACACATATGAATGTTAATTTTTTTTTTATAAAAAATTAATATGAAAAAAATATACAATTATTACAAAACACGTATACAAAATATAATAAAAAGATATACATATATGAGTGCACCCTTGCATCGGATGCACTCAATATTCACTCTTTTAACATATATCAATCAAATGATAGTGGGTGGAGTTAAGAGTGATTAGTCCAATTTGAAGAAACCGAATGTACCAGAGAAGAAAAGTGGGCCCATGATATAATTTGCTATGGGTTATGGATGTAATCTTAAACAACATTTTTTTTAAATAAAAAAAAAATTAATTAGATTCCTTAAGTAAAGATTTGAGCTAACCTTTATCTTTAATCGTGCGATCTTTGTCTTCAATCAGTTATTACTTGCTTTGTAATATTCTTCTACAATGTATAAAAGTGACATTATTTTATAGTGTGATTCTTTGTTAGGTTGGACAAAGAAATTTCTTAATAGTTCACAAGAAACTTGCAGGGAGAAAAAAAAGAAAAAAAAAAGAGTGAGATTATACGTCTGATTATAGGTTAAAATTCATGTTAAAAAATCTAACGCGTGAAAAAGAAAATTTACGAGGAATAATAATTGCAAACGCATTGATCAGATTTAAATTTAAATTTTCGTAGCCCGCATTTTTATTGTTTATTGTTTATAGATAAATTAATCTAAGAGATCTGAGTAATAATGAAAAAATTGTTAATGCATACGTCTATAATAAAAATTATTTTTCTAAATATAACTCTTAAGTCGCATCACTAGAATGAAGGGAGTTGGTTAGAGTAACTAAAATTTTCTGACATATCAGGCTTTGATGTAAGCAATAGCGTATGTTTAATAATATATCGGGTTATTATACCGTTACATTTTTTTGTTTTAATAAACGATATCCACATTAAACATTTAATATTTTCGTACAAGTTGTATTCAATACTAATACAGAATATTATTATTTAATACCTAGTGGGTAACTGTATTAATGAGAATGATTGTATTAGAGGAGGTGTGTGAGTCTCATATGTGTAAAAAAAGAAATGAGACCCTTTGAGTTGGACAGCCAAAATAGAAAAAAGACCCTCTTTGAATGGGACAGAGAGAGTATTTTATATTTAAATATTGTATTCTTCACACACTGCACATTAAAATACTATACTCCCTCCGTCCCGTCCTTATGGTTGCGTTTGTTTTTTGCACGTGAATTAATGAATATAGTATTTTAATGTGTATTTAGGTGAGAGAAATAATATTTTAATGTAAAGTGGATAGGTGTATTAATGTGATGTGTGTGCCCATGAAGAGAGAAGTAATTAATTTGTGTGTGTTTCATATACTAAAAAGAGAAATGTAACCATTAGGATGAGACGCAAAAAAAAATGTAACCATTAATATGAGCTGAAAGGAATATTTTTTATTCATTCATACAAATAGAAAATGTAACTTTTGCAATGAGAAAGACCTTGATTATTATTCTCTATCCCAGAATGTATTTCACGTTATATAAGGTGAAGTTTAAGAAATTTTGATTTTTTATGTCCTCCCTCTATCCTGACAATCTTGTTACATTTTACTTCTATCAAAGTACTCATAAATAGTGTTACATTTGTTTTTTACATTTACATTTAGAGGCTTCATCCAAAAGACTCCTTTGACTGAGATTTAAAAGTGAAAAATCGTCAAATTAAAAATACATGACATCAATTGATGACCAAACTAGCTACAATTAAGCAAATATAAGAATTAGTAAATGCTACAATAGAATATGTGTTGAAAATATCTATCTTCACTCCAACCCCCCACTCAAAAACACCACCAACTTTTTCCTCTATACTAAAACACCCAACTCAAGTTTATGAATGTTAACCTCACATTACTACTCCATATTTATACAATTTATATCTAATCTGCATAAATTTATGATGAAATACTAGTCATGTATATATGTATACATTCACCACTTGATAACTTAAAATTGATGGCATCAAAATCCAATTTGATTCATTTTCAATTACTTAATTATGTCACTTGATGACTATAAATCATGCCCATATATATGGGTGAATTTAAAATATCATTTCTAATTTTAGAGCTAAAAGTACTGCGTGAAAATGTTTTGTAAAATCAGTTATGCAAAACGAAAAATAGTTTCTGCATATCTTCAATAAAAAGTAATAATATCCTAGGGAAATTATATATATATATATATTAATTATGTTCATGTATTAAAATATTTCATAAAAATGTTTCAAAAAAAAAAATTCATATAACAGTTATAAGACAAATAAAAATTAATATTTAATCACCTTATGAAATAGCTATGGTTTCATACAAAGAAGTATTAATAAACACTAGTAAAAGGAATTCATGAGTTTTAGACCACAATCTCATTGGCTCTGCTAAACTAAATATCTTTGTGATTGATAAAGATATTTGTAACCTACCTAGTATGCCTAAAGAGTTTAAAAGTATCTTTGATGTTTATTACCTAGCATATAGAGAATTATCCAAACAAATTAAAGTGGTGTTACAAGCTAATAAATCTGCAACATGTGTGTTTTATGTTTTCAGTGTGGAAATTTGGTGGATTGAAGGGTTAGTTGAAGTTGTATTTTTTTACTCATGAAATATAAAGGTATAATTTTTTTTATAATAGAGGGTATTACATTAAATATAGGGCCGGGGTACATGATACGAATTTAGAGAGGTACGTTTAGAGTCACACCACCCCTAATTTATTAATTCAATTCAACTATCCAACTATTTCACATTTAAAAAGTACTGATTTTTTAACATTGCACCGAATACCTATGCTTGAAAAATTAGAATTCTTAAATTCTCTTTGAATTATAACGATTTGTTCTTAAATATTAGAAAAATACTAGAAATATAATTTCATTAAAATGTTAACATTTTCAGGTATGAATACCTAAAAATCTCTATAAACGTGCCATGAAATGATTAGAAAATCAAATGATCAAAAGAAGAAGAACCTTTCACTTAAATCATACTATTACTTTCATATTTAAAGCTAACTCCACAATTCTTTTCTGGAAAAAAAAAATCTGAAGATTGAAGCTCACAATTCAAACCTCAGATTGCAATTACTGAACTCAATGAATGTCAATAATTCAAACTTGAATAAGATTAATCATACGATCCTTGGACACATAAGAGAAGCATCAATCTCTCTACAGAATTACACTGCACAAACCCTGCAACTGCAAGAGGCTGTCCATCGACGAAACCGAGCTCGTCTCATCTCGTTACTCATTCTTCGCAACGCCTTGCTTGGCGCCAACAGCGAAGAACTCCGTGATGACTTCTAGTGGCATTCCCTTGGTCTCCGGAACCCTCAGGAAAATGAAAATCCACGAGACGACACAGACCACAGCGTAGATCCCGAAAACCCCAGCTAAGCCGATTGAGCTCAGCATAACAGGGAGTGTGTACGTTACTATGACATCGCATATCCAGAAAACTAACGCACAGATAGCAATACAGATGCCACGGACCCTAGTAGGGAAAATCTCTGAGCAGAGGATGTTAGGGATGGGACCGTAGCCCATCACAAATGTGCAGAAGTAGATCACAACACATATGGTCGAGATTATTGCGTGAACTACCTCTCCAAAGTCGAAAACATTTCCTATAACGAGGAAGACGAGTGATATTACCAGAACTGGTATTGTGTTCAGCAGCAACGACCTGGAAAAAACAGCAAAATCTTGATTTGAAATATGCTAGAAATAGGTGGATTTAATACAAGTTGAGCAGTAAATTTAAGGTACCTTCTACCAGATATGTCCATGAACCTCATAGCAACGGCTATACTCGGAAGCATCAAGAAATTGGTGAAGGTGCTGATAAGAAAAGAAGCAGAGTCTGATCCAAGGCCGAGGTTGGAGAGAAGAACTTCAACTCCCGCCTGCTGAAGAATTTGAGGAGTGTAGTATAGGACACCATTGATACCAGAAAACTGCAGAACAGAATGATGTCAGTTGGTCAGCTTTGATTGATGATTTGTAACAGAATATGGAGTATTACCTGTTGCAGTATCTGGATCCCGATCCCAACAATCAACGCTCGTTTAACCCCTGGCTCAAGGAGGGCTCTCAGAATCGGTGCATTTCCAGCTGTTTCTGCTGGATGCGCCATTGCTGGTCCGATTGGATGCTGATTGATAAGCTCTTTGGAATAGAGAGCCGGTTGGCTCACCAGAGCTGCAGCTTGGAAGTACTCTCCTTCGGGGGTCGGTTCACCACCGGGGATTGAAACAATAGAGCCGCGTATTGAACCGGGTGCACCCTCTTGGTGCAAATAGATCCTCTTGAAGCCTTCCTCTTTCTTTCCATCCTCGCCCTCTCTTTCTGACCATTTCCACGCTAATTGCCAACCTCCGCCAATGCCCATACTACCGAGCGCATCACCAGCATTACCTTGCATCAGACTACTATTCCGTCTCATGCCTTTCTCTGCGCCAGTGTTTTGGCGTGAAATCAACGGGCTCTGCAAATTATCATCCGAGCCTGCATCTCCACCCTCGTCTCCATACTCCTCATCCTCTCTTTGTAAACTCTCTTCATCCCAATCCTCGTGTTTAATATTAGGCTCAGCAGTGCTGAACATGCTGCCAAAATTTGGGAATAGCATGCTTCGCATGCTTCCCGTCTCAGGAAGCTTCTCGTGGACGCTGCCAAAGAGCGTGACGAGAGGATCCATGAGAGGCACGTTGGAAGTTATCATGCTTCCTTGGCGGGAGGTGAGGCTGAGACGACTCTGGCCAGTGGTAGGCTTGGCAACCCATGAGATCCCTTCCTCAGGTCCATACAACTTGATAGCGTCTCTATCCGTACTTGGTTCCTCATCCTCCCCTAAATCATCGGCTGGACCGATGATGTACTCTTCTATGGAAGTTTCACCTCCCACTGCTAGACCCTCCACCAATAAAGCCATTTCACCTGAAAGTTATATTAATAATTGACCTCATCATTAGACTGTATTCTAGTCTGATAAGGTAAAAGAAAATATGATGCTACAACTCATTTTAACAACTTAGTGGCATTTATGGATACACCATTAAATAGGTGTGACCTCACAGTAAAATCATAGGTGGTGGGTCATCTAATAACAATCAGTTATTATATAAACAGCAAAAGAATTTACTAAGAACCAACTAACTCATCTATATTATGCAAGATAAGCTTTAGCCACACATGTTCAAAACGACAGCATTACACAGGATTGCTATAATACGAGTCAATGAACGAGGAGAAAACACAACCTATCCTGCAGCTCCTATCCAACACATAAGAAAGGAGAGTGTGCCACATTGAGGAAAAAGTGAAAACAAGGTATTCCAATCATGCCCTCATCAGTTTATTGAAGATGCTACAAATATTAATGTCCACGCGTTCTTAGTAAATCATAAACGTCAAATAATCAATTGAGCCAATAAGATTCATGAATGGATCAGTGATCATGCAATGCACAGGTTAGATTTACACTTTACAGAAGACCACATCTCTTACAAAGAATTCAACCTACGCAAAACTAGTAAAAAATAATCCAAAACCATCCACACTAGTCAAGAAGAGAGAAATCAGAAATGTACCAGAAACATCCTCCCTCCCACGCAGTTGCTGTAGAACTTGTTTTGCCTCGAGCATTTTTCCTTTACTAACAAGCCATCGAGGGGATTCAGGTAAATAAAATATTGTTAACACAAAATATAAAAGTGAAGGAGCGGAGAGAACCCCAAGCATCACTCGCCAGCTGGGTGAGGCCATTAAGGACATCCCAAAAATCATACAGTACGCCAAAAACATTCCACCGGAACCAGTGAACTGCGGAAGTGTATTCAACAGGCCCCGTATCTCAGATGGGGCAGTTTCAGATATGTAAAGAGGTACTAGAGTAACGGCAAGTCCAATACCAAACCCGTCAAAAAGCCTTGCTAGAAGTAGGACATAGACATTAGGTGACCATAGCATTATCAAGCCGCTTAGAAAATAGAACACTGATGAGAGAATTAGCATAGGACGTCGACCAACCCAGTCGGATATTGTTCCTGAGCAAGTGGTGATTAGTGTAGCTCCGATAAGTGACATTGCCACAATAAGTCCTTCTATTCCAGCTCCCAATTGAAGCTCTTTTTTAATATAAACAACAGCTCCTAAGCATATAAGAACCAAAACTAAATTACACATCTGAATAAGAACGAGAATGCAAAACAAAGATAAAAGGAATTTCTCATCCAGATATTGAAAAGGGTAACTAACAGGCAATTCCATGAATTTAAAGTTCCATTGCTTTTAAGCATTCAATTGCTTCATTTATAGTGATGGAAAAATACAAGTTAGCAGCATGAAAGAGAAGATAACCTGCAATGGTTGCATTATCCCAACCCTGCAAAAAGTTTCCAATCGTAGCAGCAATGGCTACCCACGCAGCCCCTTTCATTGTTTTGAAAATTAACCAAAACTCCTATCTTTAGACCAGGATTTGGCAGAAACTAAGATCAATAAAACAGTAACAATCAGCAAACAGAATAGATGACATATATCCTTCTACACAATCTTAGAACAAGCTACTTGAAAAAAACAAGAATTAATATGAAACGTTTGATTGAGCAAAGACATCAACATCAACATAAGTAGAGAGCGAGAGAGATCCAAGACAAAGAAAGATTATGTACCTTGTGGAAAAGTAAAAAGGGCAAACCAGTGGAGTGATCTGAGTAGAAAGAAAGTAAATACTCACTTTTTTAAGAGAGAGAAGCAGTTAGAGAGAGACAAAGGCTCAAGTACATCTACTAATATACTTGTATAAATCATAATTATCCGCAGAAGTGGGATGAATTTCGTGAGTGGAGTGCAAACTGCATATAAACAAATTAATGCCTAAAAAAGTTTCTTTAAAGATAAAAGTGAAGAGAAATTGAATAGAGAGAACCCCAACAGACTCTCTCACTATCCATGTGATCCCTCGCTCTCTCTCTCTCTCTCTCACAGATATCAGTTCACTTAAAGACGGCTCCTTTATCCGGAAAATTTTCACAACTATCAAACAGAAAGCCTCAACACATAGATTAGAGGAAACCCAGAAGTTAAAAATCAAATCTTTATAGTAGATGAAAACAGAATTTTATGAATTTTGCAAGAAAAAAAGGGGATCTTTAAATTTAACAAATGGGGTGAAGAAGGGAGAGAAAACAACTTGTTATTTCCAGTTCGACTGATGAAGACATTAGATCTTCTGTTGTCTCGTCTTCTTTCATCCTTTGCCCCATCATTTTTTTCAAATTCTTCAATTATTATTATTCTAATTATATTTTAAAGAAGAATTGCAAGCAGTAGTTGAACAAAAATATCACCTCCAAATGTCCCACTATTATTTCATATCCATCATTATTGTTGCATTTCTTTTGAACGATGGAGAAATAATTTTTTGTCCTCATTAGTCAAACTTTTTTGAAGTTTGTTTGGTCTCATTGTGTTTTATGGGACGCCATTTTTCCTTGTCTTAATGGGCCACTTTGTTTGAGGTTAATTTTTAATTTAATGTAATTATTATTAGTATTTTCCTTAAAAAAAATATTAGCATAGTAGTACAAATCTTTAATTTATGATGGCCTTGTTTGAAATAAACACGTTTCAGATCGTGATTTCTACAATTCCTGAAATGCAATTATACGTAAATTCATGAAAGTGTGATTAAATAGTAAATAATTAAAAAAAATAAATAAAGAAGATAAGTTTGAACTATGCTGACTGTCTGACACATTAAATTAATGTGTTTGTTGTGCATGGTTAGGAAGTATTTCAAAAGCAACTACATCATACCAATTAAAAAAGTATAAAATATAGTAGTACTTGTTATTTAATAGATTTATTTCGCTCCAATCATACTGTCGAAATGTTGCATGTTATAGTTTAAATAAAAGTTTTGTCTAAATGGATATAAATATTACGTTTGTATTTATTAAAAAAATATTTATGAACTATTTAATAATTTGATATTTTTAGATAATATATAATTTATAATTGTATATAAAAAATGAATAATAATTTTAAAATATAAGTGTTTTAAAAAATAGAATTTAGAAATTGAGGTGTGCTATTAATTTATTATTATTATGATGACAATAATATTAAGTGATTAGGATTCAGGAGTAGGGATGACAATGGGTAGGGTAGGGTACGAGTATGGCAAATCCACATACTACCCTATACTCCCTACCTATACTCTATCCTTTTACCCTAAAATAGAGCTTTGGGTAGGGTACGTGTATACCCATCGGGTATACAGATAATCCGCGGGTAAACAGATACCCGCAATCTTAGTAGATTTTACGGATAATTCGCGGATACCCAAATCCACCCGACCCGACACAACCTATTTTTTTTAACTATAATCCACTAAAAAATAATTATAATACATAAATGAATAATCTAAAATAAAATATGCAAATTAGAAAATAAAGTTAACAACAATAACGTCTAAGTCCGTTAATAAGAAAACATCATAAATTCATAGTTAATTAATCAAATAAAATCATAAAACAAACATCATATTCCAACAATTGCTTCCAAGTCCTCGGTTAAGTATGAAAACTTCAAAGTTTTGCATCCCCTTTTCGCCACCAAGATATCTCAATTCGAATATCATTTTTTTTGTTAAAATATTAAAAAAATAATTATAATTCTTAAAAATAATTATAAATAACACATAATATTATAATATAGAACAAGATTTATTATAATTCTTAAAAATTATTTATATTTATATCAGGACAAGAATATAAATTTTAATTAAAAATATTAACTATATTATAATAAATAAATATTAAATACATCATAAATTTTTCATCAATAATATTATTATACTAAAAGAAATATTAGATTTAGACATTTAATTAAATATATAATACTATTATTAAATATATATATATATATATATATGCCATCCCTATTCAGGAGTAGTAATATGGTTAGTTATGAATGTAGGGATGGAGTATTTAATTTTTGAATAAGGTAATTCCTAAATTGAATAATTGCAGAATGGACAAATTCAGAGTGGAATATAGAAAGGAAAAGTATGGCAGGCGGCCGGCGGCCCCTCCCTCCTCGAGATCCAATCATTTTCTACTCTTTATTATTTTCTGTTTAGTTTTCTCCTTAATTTCTTCGATAAGCTAAAATGATATAGGAAATTGAGATGGAGTTGTTTGGTATGTTGCCTTTGTTAAGTATGCTAAATCTTAAACATCTTTCAACTGTTTAGATATTGAAGTAAACTAAAATTAAGATTTGATGGTTGAATAGTTTGCAATATTTTAAATAGTTGATTTGAGCAGGAAGTTTCAGGGGGGGAAAAGGAGTTGTTGATTGTATGATGAATGTATGTTTCAAACATATAGGTTAGATTTGATAAACGGGATTAGTTAGCAATCAATGGCTTGTGACGACAAAGCTCCATTCTGATGAGGTTTGTTGAAAATCGGGGGTTGCTTGGTTATATATATATGGAGATGTTGATATACATTATAGTGAGTGGAGATAAGAGCTGGATTTTGGATGCAGTCAGCCATGAAGTTGCTCACAAATGCCTTGGACTTGACACTGCAAGAGAAGTATTACAAGTAGTTGGCCCTGTACAAAGCTGCATTGATTAGTGAATGGAGTACCCTGATGCCACCAAAGCCAGAATAGGTTTTACACAAGAAACTTGTCTTCACATTGCTGTGGGTTTACATAGCAGATCACAAACTTTGCCGCCAGAGCTGCACACAGTGCCACTCTTGAGTACTTGATGGTGGAAACCATGCTGATCAAAGTGGCCTTCTGCTTCTCTGTTGGCTCATTGCTGCTGATTTTTATGGTCACTACTTTTATCAGCAATATATATATCATCCATTTTAGAATTTATGATTGACACACATATTGTAATTGGCAGATATCGCTTTGAGTTTGGTTAATAAGTACCCTTATCTGTCGACCAAGTGGCACAACTACCTGTAGCGCCTCCTCTACTCCCTACTCCCGGATAGGATATACGTTGTTCTCTTCTATTTCTTTCATACATCTTTCTGTGTCTAGTTTATATGGAGTATAATATATACTCCTACAAATTAGATGTGGAATGATGTCATCTAAATTGTGTAGCCTAACAACAATGATGTAATAATCCTTATTCAGGTGCCAAAGGAATCAGAAGACATTGCCACTAGTGCTGCTACCACTCTCCACTTTCTTGGAGGTAACTACTGCTCCACTACCACTATTACTTGTGCACTATGTTCTACTAGCACATGATTCCACATTTATCCAGAGTTTGGAAAATGGTCCAATGAAGTGGCTCAGAAGTTGAAGCCCATAATTGAACTACACATGGCTTGCTTCTTGTACACATGACGAGCCTAGCCTGGCCTAGGACAGCTTTGTCAGTGCCTGGACCAGCAAGGATTCAAGCGGAAAAGTTGATGCATGAGCAGGCAATACAAGTTGTGAAATGCTTGTGTAAGAATATGGAAACAATGCATGACAAGGACGCTACATCTATCTACGACATTGCACTGATGACAGCACCACGTTTGGGGATGTCCAAGAGATTTTACATACATTTCACGATTCTATTCATACAAAAATAAAAAGGAAAGGGCATTACTTCTTCCAAGTTGCAGCAGAAAATCACTGTGATAAGGTTTTCAATCTAATTTATCAGCAAAAGAGAAACAGATATTCGGATGTAACCGACTCTTTTGGGAACAACATCTTGCACTTGGCTGCCAGATTGGCACCTCCTCACAAGCTGAGTCTTGATTCTGGTGTAGCTCTTCAGATGCAGCATGAACTACAACGGTTTAAGGTAGTATATATATTAAAAATAAGTATACTTGCTACTTCCATTAATCAACAAAGAAAAGCTAGCCACTTTTCTTAGTTTCCTTGAAGCAGCATTGATTGTGGTTAAACAGGAAGTGGAAAAAATTGTTCATCCTAGTGCTAGAGAAGAGGAAAATGCTGATGGAAAAACTCCAAAGATGATATTCAGTGAGGAGCACAAGAGACTGAAAATAGAAGGTGAGAAGTGGATGAAAGAAATGACAAGCTCATGCATATTTGTTGCATCATTGATGGCTACTATTGCATTTGGTGCAGCAATCACGATTCCAAGACTGGATATCCAGTAATGTCGAAGAGATCAAGTGCATTCGTTGTCTTTGCAATATCAGATTCTGCTTCCCTCTTCACCTCCACCACTTCTCTACTCATCTTCTTATCCATCATGACATGGCGCTATGCTACCCAAGAGACTCTGCATTGCTCTTGTTGTGTGATAGACATACATGCATGCACTTGTGTGTATATGTATTGTCATGCTGCCAAGACAAGTGGAGGATGATGATTGGTGTTGAAGTGTTGATGAGGATCAACAATTAAGCAGCTGCAGAAGTTGGAATGTGAACAAGAAGTCATCAAGATCAGATTCATCTTAACAGTGAATTGAAGAATGGAGTCAAGTTAGTTAGGTTGTTAGTTAGTTGAGTTTGTTAGTTGGTTGAGCTAACAAATGAGCATCCCAAGTGAAGAATCGTTCTGCAGCTTAGCAGTTGAGTTGCTGGTGTATATATATACACAATGAAGCAGCTGATAAGTCTATTCCAAGTAAGCAACACATCAGATATAAGTTTAGAAGCACATTAGGGTTTGTATGTGCATAAGATCATCATCATCTTCCTTAAGTTGTATATTGTAATCATCCTAGTGAGTGATTGTTCCTTCAAAGTGGATGTAGGCTTATGTCGAACCACTATACATCTTTGTGTTGATTTCTTTCATTTCATTCTTCGTTTTGTCAATCAATTCGTGTGTGAAACGTGAGAGATCAAACATTCAAGTGAGTGCAATTCTTGAGTGTTCTTCATCAAGTGTTTGTTTAAGTTTTCACAAGAAGTGGCGCCGTCAGTGGGAAAGATAAGAAGCTGCCACAACATCAGATCAGAAGGGAAGAATCATGGTTACAACCAAGTTTGATGTGGAGAAGTTTACAGAGAAAACTGATTTCAGTTTGTGGAGGATGAAGATGGAGGCTGTACTGATTCAACAAGGCCTTGCTGAGGCAATTAAACCACTTCCAGATCAAGCAGCTGCTGTGGATGTTGGTGCATTAGCTGCAGATCAAGATCAACAATCAAAGGCAAGAAGTGCCATCATTCTGTGCTTGGGTGATAAAGCTTTAAGGGAAGTTTCAAAAGAAGCATCTGCAAGGGATATGTGGAAGAAGCTTGCTGATCTTTACATGGTGAAGACATTGGCAAACCGGTTGTACACCAAACAGAAACTCTACTCCTTCAAAGTATCAGAAGATAAGTTCATTCTAGGCCAACTGGATGATTTCAATAAGATCATAGATGACTTAGAGAACATTGATGTAGCACTGTCAAGTGAAGATAAGGCTGTCACATTGATGTCAGCACTTCCTAAGTCCTTTGAAGGTTGAGAGATACATTGTTGTATGGAAATGTTGAATCAATCTCTCTGGAGCAAGTGATTCTAGCAATCAAAGCAAAGGTGCTCCACAAGATTTCAGATAATGCAGTTGCAGGAGAAGGTCTTGTTGCCAACAAACAAAATAAGTGGAACAAGAATGACAAGAAATCTGGTACTAATAAGAAGAAATATGAAAGAGGAAATCAAAGTACATCAGCAGATGAAGAAAACAATAACTGCTTCCACTGCAACAAGCCTGGTCATTTCAAAAAGCAATGTCATAAGTGGAAAGCAATGGTGGCCAGGAAGATTGCTGAAAAGGGAGGAAATCAAAGAATCCATGCCAATCAAGGGACTGAAAATAGAGGTAACAAGGATCAAGATTATATTGAAGCTTTGGTTGTTGTTTCTGGTCAAGTGTCAGATCAGTGGGTGTTAGATTCAGGTTGTACCTTTCATATGACATCAGTCAAGGATTGGTTCACTGATTTAAAACCATACCATGAGGGTCAGTCTTGTTAGCCAATGATCAAGCCATCAAGATTGAGGGTATTGGTTCTGTCAAATTCAGAATGTTTGATGGATCCATCAAGAAAGGTGTACTCACCATTATAAAGGATAAGTCAGTTGTAATGAAAAGAGTTAGAGCTCTGATCTCTATTTTCTTAAAGGATCAGTTGTCTCTAGGCAGTTGAACACTTCTCAAGAGCAAGAAGATGTTCAGTTGTTGCATGGAAGACTAGCTCATGTAAGTGAGAGAGGGTTACAAGAGCTAGCAAGACAGAAGCTACTAGATATAAGTTCAACCTGTAAGATGGATCAATGTGAAGATTGTATTCTAAGTAAGGCAAAGAGGTTGAAGTTTGGTTCAGGAGAACATACTTCATCAGAAAAGCTTTAGTATGTTCATACAGATCTATGGGGGGCCTTCAAGAAATCCAACTATTGGAGGTGGAAGATATTTTATATCCTTCATAGATGACTACTCTAGGAAGCTATGAGTTAAGATTCTTAAAACAAAGGATCAAGCATTCACTGTATTTAAGGAATGGCTTGCTGAGGTGGAGAATCAGACAGGAAAGAAGTTGAAATGCTTAAGATCAGATAATGGGCTTGAGTTTGTTTCAGAAGAGTTCAATGTTTTCTGCAGAGAAAAGGGAATTAAGAGGCACAAGACTATACCTGGAACTCCACAACAAAATGGTGTTGCAGAAAGAATGAATCAAACATTGTTAGAAAGAGTAAGATGCATGCTGAGTAGTGGAGGATTTACCAAAGGGTTTTGGGGTGAACTTGTGACTACAGCAGCCTATCTGATCAACCTATGTCCATCAGCAGCTTTGAAATTCAAACCACCTGAAGAAATGTGGTCTGGAAAGGCACCTAGTTACACTCACCTGAGAGTAATAGGATGTCAGGCTTACTCTCATGTGAAGCAAGATAAGTTGGAACCTAGAGCAGTAAGATGTGTGATGGTTGGATACTCCAAAGAAGTAAAAGGATACAAATTGTGGTGTTATGAAACTAACAAGTTTATTGTTAGCAGAGATGTCACATTCAGTGAAAGGAAGATGCCACTGGTTGAAAGAAATTTTGTAGTTTCAATTACTATAGACTTTGATGAGCCTCAGGTGGAGCAAGCAAGGAAGGAAGCTCAGCATTGTAATCAAGAAGATAACAGTGCTGATCAGAATAAGGAAGATAACTCTCCTAGCACATCCAGCTTATCAACTTGTAAGGGATAGGTTAAGGAGACAGATTAAAGCTCCAGTAAGATATATAGAAGCTGATATAGTTTCATATGCACTGTATGTTGCATCTGATATAGAAAACTATGAGCCAAGAACATATAATGAAGCTATATCAGGAAATGACAATAACAAGTGGATAGTTGCTATGGAAGAAGAGTTGCTATCACTACATAAGAATAAAACTTGGCAGATTGTTGACAGACCAAAGAACAAGAGGTTAGTAAGCTGTAAATGGATCTACAAGAAGAAGTCTGTTACAAGCAAAGAAGGAGGTGTTAGGTACAAGACAAGACTTATAGCAAGAGGTTTCTCTCAGAAAGAAGGTGTTGATTATAATGAAATATTCTCACCAGTTGTCAAACACTATTCTATCAGAATCTTACTGGAATTAGTAACTCAATTTGATCTTGAGTTACATCAGATGGATGTCACTACAGCTTTTTTGCATGGAAATCTTGAAGAGGATATCTACATGAAGATTCCTGATGGTGTAAGTGTTGAAGGAGCTGAAAGCAAAGTTTGCTTACTGCTGAAATCTTTGTATGGTCTGAAACAAAGTCTAAGACAGTGGTATTTGAAGTTTGATGATTATATTACATCAAATGGATTCAGCAGGAGCCTACATGACAGTTGTGTTTATGTTAGGTACAAAGAAGGTTTTTATACATATTTACTTTTGTATGTAGATTATATCTTTATAGCTTGTAAGAATCAAGCTGGTATAGATGAGGTAAAGGAGATACTTAAGTAGGAATTTGATATGAAAGACCTAGGGGAAGCAAAGGTGATTCTTGGTATGCAGATTGAGAGAAATAGATCAGTTGGTGAGCTGAAGTTATTCCAAGAATCTTACCTATACAAGGTATTAAAGAGATACAATATGAATCTCAGCAAAACTGTAATTACACCAGCAAAGAGAAGGTTGAAATAAGCAATATTCCCTATGCTAGTGCTGTTGGCAGTTTGATGTATGCAATGGTATGTTGCAGGCCAGATTTAGCTTATGTGATGAGTATGATTAGCAGGTTTATGAGTAATCCAAGTTTGCTACATTGGAGTTCAGTAAAGTGGGCTCTCAAGTATGTTAAAGGAATCATCACAGCAGACTTGAAATTTCAGAAAAAGGCAACATGGGATAAGGCAGTAGTTGGATATGTTGATGCTAATTATGTAGCAAATCTTGACATAAGAAAGTCTCTTACTGGTTATGTGTTCAATTTGTTTGGAACTGCAGTAAGTTGGAAAGCAACTCATCAACATATAGTGGCCTTATCAACTACAGAGGCAGAATTTGTTGCACTGACAGAAGCAATCAAAGAGGGAGTATGGCTGACAGGTATCTTGAGTGAGTTTGGGATTGAACAAGAGTCAGTTGAAGTGCATTGTGATAATCAAAGTGCAGTGCATCTCTCCAAGCATCAAGGATACCATGAAAGGACCAAACACATTGATGTAAGGTTATATTTCATAAGAGACATGATAGACAAGGGGGTAGTGAGTGTCAAGAAGATCAAGACAGATGACAATCCAGCTGATATGTTTACAAAAGTCTTGCCAGTTCAAAAGTATGAGCTGTGTAAGCACTTGATTCAACTGAATTAACTAAGGAAAGGAAGGTGGCTGCAGCCTTGAATTGCAGCAAGGTGGAGGAGATTACAAACTAGTGATGATGCAGTCTAAGGTGGAGTATTGTTGTGTGATAGACATACATGCATGCACTTGTGTGTATATGTATTGTCATGCAGCCAGGACAGGTGGAGGATGATGATTGGTGTTGATGAGGATCAACAATTAAGCAGCTGCAGAAGTTGGAATGTGAACAAGAAGTCATCAAGATCAGATTCATCTCAACAGTGCATTGAAGAATGGAGTCAAGTTAGTTAGGTTGTTAGTTAGTTGAGTTTGATAGTTGGTTGAGCTAACAAATGAGCATCCCACGTGAAGAATCGTTCTGCAGCTTAGCAGTTGAATTGTTGGTGTATATATATACACAATGAAGCAACTGATAAGTCTATTCCAAGTAAGCAACACATCAGATATAAGTTTAGAAGCACATTAGGGTTTGTATGTGCATAAGATCATCATCATCTTCCTTAAGTTGTATATTGTAATCATCCTAGTGAGTGATTGTTCCTTCAAAGTGGATGTAGGCTTATGCCGAACCACTATACATCTTTGTGTTGATTTCTTTCATTTCATTCTTCATTTTGTCAATCAATTCGTGTGTGAAACGTGAGAGATCAAACATTCAAGTGAGTGCAAGTTCTTGAGTGTTCTTCATCAAGTGTTTGTTTAAGTTTTCACAAGAGCTCTCTTCATGCTCTTCATCTCCATCTTGTCTATGATGTTCGCCTTCACTGCCACAATCTATTTGGTGTTTGGATGGGTTCTCATTCCAGTGGTTGCACTTGCTTCTCTACCCGCCTTATCATTTTTTCTATTGCAGTTCCCATTGCTTCTTCGACCTATTGTCGCCGCATTTTTAGTTAGCGAATCACCATCGCGTGCACTCCATTCTACTAAAGTCTGTTGCACTTGTGTTCTTCAAACTTCAAAGTGCTTTTATAACAAGTGATTAGAATTTATATCCCTTGCCATAAGTTGCAAACATGCCTTGTGTATAGCTGTTTAGCTGTAGTATATTTTTCAATGAATGCTTTCCCTTTTTTCTTCTAAATAATATGAATTGTTGTAGTATATATGATGATCAGCTAGTTGTACTAAAATGGTGCGCATCATTTAATTCATCAGCTGCATTTCATTTACACTACTAAAATCATCTCCAAGAAACAATGCAGACTTGGAAATTCAAAAGGTTTATTATACAAATAATGCTTTCACTCAATACAAACAAAACTCACCATCACTTGCTGATGAACTTCACATCAGGATTCCGTATCGGCTTAAGCCACATATCAGCCATTATACGAGACGACAGGCTCCACAGAAGGTCCGGTCCCCTTGAGGCCACTCCTCGTTTCACTTTCTTCCCCATTCCATAAGCCACCAGCCACTGCAATGCTGTCAGCCTCTGCTTCTCCGTATCCCACCCGTTTTTCGCCTCCTCACTCCCCACTTTCACCCCTCCTACTTGCAAACTCCCCACTTTGTACCTCTTCTCCTCAACCGCTGCTTTCTCATCAACACCAGTTGCATGTATCAGCGTGATCATAGGCCCTCCAACGGCCTCATACTGCCTGATTGGATCGCGTAATTGGACCACCACCAATACAGTCACCGAGTCTTCTCTGATCCAATCCTCAACTGGAACTGCTGATGCTAATACATTGCTGTACACTTTCCCATTGGATGATGTAGTTCTTGCATCAAGTGGCGACACATCGAATGGAGCTTCTTCTTCTGTGATCTCCGCCTCGATTTTCAGAGCCTCGACTGCCATGCTCTCGATTTTCTGCAACGAGAAGGCGAGAATCTCCTCAACCGGTACAGGATCCTCACTCACATTCCATATACCGGATGAGATTCTATCCTTTCTCCCACTGTTGATCGCATTCACCATTGATTTCACAGCAGCTATGGTCCGAGCAGCACTGGAGCTGGCGCCTTCTTTGTTTCGTCCAACGATTATAGCCGAAGCTATCCCTTCGAAGGCTATCTGCTCGGCCGTCTTCCCGATCAGTTCATCCATTGGCATCAAAGACAGTATCTGTGAGGTCATTTCTTCAAGCCCAATTGCTGCCATTTTCTGGAAAACCTCAAATCCTGTCTTGTTTGATTGGATCAACATTGGCTTGGATAACTGCATTGCTAGCTTGGGCGTGTCCTTTCTGGTGACGAGGGTGTCGAGTGGATTCGTCGCAGCTAGGTAGCCTCCGTTTCGTGTCTGAACAACACAGCCTAATCCCTTCCCTAGATCAGGTAAGAACACCTCAGAATCCGCCTCGTCGTCTTCGTAGCTGCTCGGCTTCTTCGTCTTTGGGGCTAGATTATCGTTTCCTAATCCGGGGTTATTATCATCCTCTGCATCTTCCAGCATCTGAAGAAACTCTCTGGTGACTTTATCTTCATCTGCATCCAGAGTTTGCGACTCTGTTTCTTGGTCTACTTTTTTGTCATCTCCCATCATGGACTCAAGAGCTTTGATCTGCTGAGCAATGGAATCGAGCTCTGTCAATCTGGCAACGTGGGTTTGATCCTGCACCACTTCCTTCACCACCTCACTCCTGTCTGAATTCACCTCAGATTGCTGATCATCATCTTCTAATTTATCATCCTGGATTTCAACTCCTTTATCGACCACATCAAAATCAGGGAGATCAAGGTCTTCCATCTTGGGTGCTAATTCCACCGGCTTCTGAACAGGAACAGGAACCGGAGCAGATTCATCAAGATTGAGATCATCAATTCCCTGCAAACGATCATCATTGTCTGTCCCTGTCCCTGTCCCTTTGGGTGAAGGTGTCCAAGCTTCTGCTCTGCCCTTCATTCTCGGACTAGGAATGCTGAAGGATGATTTCGACTGTTTTCGAGCAATGGAGGGGCTGTTGTTGGTTTTCTGACTCTGTGGTTGGCTGTATATCCCCACCCCTCCGTCCTTGTCCATGATCTGAAAACCCAGCTTCAAGACCAGCTCGCCTCCCTTGGCCTTGCCGGAGAGTTTAAACGTCGTATCCCACTGCCTGATCCTCGTACCTTGGAAGTTCTTCTCGATGGATTCCTGAATCAAACGGCTCAAATCAACGGAGCTCTTCCCAAAATCCAGCTCGTCGGCGTCGACTGCGATGACGTAGACCAGGAAAGGTCTGGGCTCGAACTTCATCTGGGTCCCACTGCCCGGGGTGAAGTAGACGTGGCACCTGACGAACAGGGTCTCCTCGAAATCAGCCGCCATCTGCGACACTCGCGAAGGCATTGTCTGGACGGCTCCATCCTTGTTCTCTTTCTTCCGTACGCACACGGAGAGACGGAGTCCGTTCATGGAAGCAGGGAGGTTCTGGACTGCAACCACTTCAACGGAAAACAGACAGCTGAGCTTCTGCATGGTGATGTGACTCAGAGCTCGAATGGGTTTCCAGTTCCAGATTCCTTTCTTCGAACCGGAAGCTGTAGTTTCGTCGCTCCATTTGCTGCTGCTCTTCGTGACCCGTTCTTCTTCGTCGGCATCGGGCTTGGGTCTGGAGCGCCAGGGAGACAGGGACATTCGCCTGGACCGCGGTTTGGGGTTGAGGGTGAGGTCATCTTTTTCGGGTCCGGGCTCGGGCTCGTCGACGGCGGCGGCGGTTCTCGGGAGGGCGAGAGAGGCGGTGCGGCGAGCCCTGGTGGTGGTGTGTGCTTGGTACATGGAGTCGCTGACGCTGAGCGCTTCCAGTTCCTGGAGGATCTGGGTGTTGGATTTTCTTGAATCTTCTGCTGCTGACATGGCTGGACTGGAATGGAATGGAATGCAGAGAAAAGAAGAAACTATTGTGTGTCTGAAATATTGGATGGAGTAAAGAAGAGGTGGAGGGTTGTGAGCCAAGAGTTAGTTTTGGTTGTATTTGTGAAGGATAAGGGTACAACGTTGATGTGTTGTATTTCTATCATTTTATGGAAATCACTAGATAAATGCCCCATTAATATACTGTTTTCTAGTGTCTTTATTACCACAAATATACAGAGATGAATTGAAGGACTTTTCTGTCAAGTGAACCCATAGCCCAATTGGTTCAATCTACACTCTCCAACTTTAATTGAAATTTCATTCCCACAAATTTAAATTAACTTTAATTCTTAACGTGTCATCAATGAATATACATTTCATGTCAGAGGATTATCACTCCTGCTCACCTAACTAAATCTCACCTAACTAAATCTCTTAAATTAATTTACCCACTTTAACTCCAATGTACTACTCATCTTCAATTTTTCGGGCTTAACTTATTCACCCCTATTTTATTTCATTTATCATGTGTAGGAATACAAAATTACTCCGCCGCAAGTGTTTTTTATGTGAAAATGCCACAAAGTAGTAATTTTAAGTGGTCACATGTTTTAAAAACAATTTATTCTACCTATTTTTATTGGAAGTAACCAAAATGCCCTTGAAAGTGACTCATTAATCACATGTTGAGGAATTTTATGTCTCTTTTTGACCAAAAAGTACCAAAGTACAATAATTTATTTTACATTCTACTGAATGCACTAATTTGTTGCTTTTACATACCTCATGAAATGTATTTATTTATTAAAATGCAAAAAAAAATGCATTTTACGATTTTTTTCTAGAGAAAAAACATATAGGCCGAATATAACAATCATTTGGGGCGAATAGAAGACATGTAGGCCAAATAGAAGAAAATTTTTATCCGTATAACAATTTTTCTAATTTTTTCTGGAAAAAAAAACATAGGCCGAATATAACAAACTATTTGGGCCGAATAGAAGACATGTTGGCCGAATAGAAGAAAAATTTTATCGGTGTGAAAAATTTTTCTAGTTTTTTCTGGAAAAAAAATATAGGCCGAATAGAACAAATTATTTGGGCCAAATAAAAGACATGTAGGCCGAATAGAAGAAAATTTTTATCCGTATGAATTTTTTTAAAAATTTTTTCTGAAAAAAATATAGGCCATGTAGAACAAATCATTTGGCTCAAATAGAAGACATGTAGGCCGAATAGAAAATTTTTTTTATCTGTATGAATTTTTTTTAATTTTTTCTAAAAAAAATATAGACCGAATAGGCTGAATAGGAGAAATTTAGGCCGAATAGAAAAATCAATTTTTTGAGATTTTCCTATAATTTTTAATGTGGTCCCATCCACCACCATTTAATGCGGTCAACAAAAATATAATGATTGTCCCATGATTTTTGTCATTTCTTCTGACAGTTATGGGGGTAAATTTTGGGAATGCACGTAATAGTAGTTAGTAAAAATTGTTTTTAATGTAGGTAGCCAAATAAAATTATACTTAGTGCATAGTGGCTAATAAAATTTTCGACCCTTTTTTTATTGTTAAATTTAACAAGTTGTTCGAAATTTTGATCCTCGACTCAACTTGATAGACCTCGAGCTTAGCTTGATTTGTGGCTATTCGAGCCTGAGTTCAAGCTCGTCTTGTGTTCATTTTATTAACAAGTTGTGCTTGACTCGATAAGATTCGATTATTTCTTACTTCTCTTGTCTCGGATTTATCTGCACTGATACTGTAGATAAGGAGCTTAATAAAAGTTATTTTTTGACCAACTTTATTGACTTTTTAGGAGTATTGTAGTATTTTTATGTAATAAATAAATTATAAAATATGTTATGTGAGAGTGATATTTTTTAAATTAAGATAACTTTTGAGGTTGTTGGTTAATGTGGAGTTTTCTTTTTTTAGGTGGTGAAGATAAGCGTGATGGACGAAAATGAAAAGTGTGAAGATAAGTGTGGGAAAGAGAGAGTATTATATACCAATAATATTTAATTATATATTAACATAACAATATTATATTAAATCTAATAATTAAAAATGGATTCAGTTAGTTCGACTCATTTTGCTTAAGAGAACCTGCATCGGTTGTAAAAATTTCAGTTTAAACCAAAAATATGCAACTCTAACTACTGTGAATGTATCCGTTTGAACCCTAAACCCCACTTGTCATGAACTGAGTTTACTGCAATAAACTCGGTTTATTTGTACTTTTTTTAAGAATTGATAAATAAATTTAATTTAAATCAATTATTAAAAAATAAAATAGTTAAAAAGTGGGTCCTTCGGTAAGAATATTGATGTAGGTGATAGTTGAGTTTAATTGAGATGGGTGCAAAATGATGTGGCGACGAGAGAATATGTTTAAAACCTAAAACTAATGTGGATGCTCTAACAAGCCGAACAAAGCTCGACTTCGAACTTGCTTATGTAATTTTCGAGTTGAGTTTGAGTATGTGCTACCGAGATTCGCTTAACAACTATAGTTTCATCATTAATGTTTAGATAAAGTATGATCATCTCTAATTATGAATAAACTTCAACAACAGTTTTGAAACCTCAAACTTGATCATCCCTACCTCCAGTTTTTGAAGTAAATTAAAGCGTGTTTCTTACAAGTGTCGGCAAAAGGATAAAACCTATGTATTTATAAATTTCAACTTACCCTATTTTAAACGTTATATAGTATAATGATAGAGGAAAATATAAGAGGAAAATATGAGTGAGACTAGAGTGGCAACGGTCGCATAAAAAATCACTATAATAAAATACATCTTATATCGGAAATATGAAATTTTTATTATTCTAAAAATAAATTAAATTAATAATAAACACTAGAAATAAAATAAAATATAAATTGCTATAGAGTAAAATATATAATGAGATTGAAATTATAATATTCTCTCCGTCCCAAACTTATATTCACATTTTTCCGTTTTCGTCCGTCCAACACTTATGTTCACCACCCAAAAAATGAAACTTCACATTAACCAAAAACCTCAAAAGTTATCTTAATTTCAAAAATACAACTCTCACCTAACACACATGACATACTTTATAATTTATTTATTACCTAAAAATACCACAATACCCCTAAAAAGTCAATAAAGTTGGTCAAAAAGCAATTTTTCTTAAACTTTGTATCTACAGTGTTGGTGAACTTAACTATGAGACGGAGGGAGTAGTAATTAAATTAAATATTATAATTTATTTGTTTTTTTTAATATTATACTTATTAAAAAAAGAAAGGAGAATAAAAATATGGTAAAATATGTAAGAAATAAAAATTGGGAAAGAAAAAAATTAGAATCAATTAACAAAAGTATAATTCTGTGTAATTAAATACACTCATTCAAAATTTGAAGATTCTGCGGCATATATGCTTAGCCATGGATCAATTGTTACTAAAATAGTTTGAATATCAAAGATGCAATAAGACGGATTTATAGGCCCTATTAATGCGGCTAACTTCACCTAAAATTTATACAATTCCATACAATACTAACTTGGCATTATAGTGTACCAAAATAATTTGAAATTAAATGAATATTTATTTATGTAAGAAGTTTAATCGGCAATATGGAAGGGCAAGTTCAGCTAAGGAGAGAAGACGTTGAAGAGAAAGATATTAAAATGCAGGAATTGCCATTGAAGAGCAGTCCATATCTTAAGTGCACTGATTTGGAAATGTACAAGTTCCCCCACGCGCCACCACACCAACAAAGGAGCCGCCACCACCACCTCCACTGACGCCGTCCGCTGTTACGTCGGACAGGCTGATGCCATTGACAGAAAATTGAAGTGATGGATCCCAATTTCCTTCCTTCTTGTGAAAAATCTTGTTTTTTTTTTTAATTAATATTTATTTCCTTCTTTTGTAATTAATAAACGGCCTCTTTCTCTCTCTTTGACCAAGAAAAAAAAATCATTACAATGAACTCTTCGATTTTTTGACGTACGCTAGTTTAAGTTGATTAATTGGATTATTTATTTATTTATTTATTAATGAGATAAAGCAAAGAAGGATTGCTAAAGTAGATCAGTGTTTACCTGGTTTTTATCAGCAGAACCAAGGATCAAGATTCACTTTACTGTTTATCCCGTCTTTTTTCATGTATATATATGTGTGCACATATTTCAGATTCAGCAATACGTACTTTCTTGCCTTGTTAATTTTCTCCTTCGTTTTGCTCTGTCATCAAGTTCTTCTCATTCTTGATGGAGGTATTGGCCTTCATCAAGTTCTTCTCATTCTTGATGGAGGTATTGGCCTTCTTACTGCTTACAGCTTCACAATAGCATTAACAGAGTATTTATATTAGATGTATGCATGGTGGAATGACCTTATGAGTGTGTGAGTGTGTGTGGATGCTGTACTTGGTGCCATGAGTGGGATCTACCACATCATATCTTATTGTTCATCTCCATTTACATAATCATTCAACATGAATGCTAACATGTGAAAATTGCCATGCAGACTACTGAACTAAAGGTGGAAATGGTGAGCATCCATGAGAAAAGATTGAGAAAATGCTTATCCAAGTTAAAAGGTACTGCTCTACCAAAAGACAAGCTATGACATAATGAGATGACCCTTCACTAACATAGTCCTTCGTACAGGAATAGAGAGAGTCGAAGTGGATGGCAATAGTCAGAAAGTCGCAGTAACAGGGAATGCCCACAGAAACAAGATACTCAAGGCAGTCAGGAGGGCTGGTCTTAAAGCAGATTTCTGGTCTGCTCAAAATGAGCTTCTTAATGCATATGCCACTTCTAGCTTCCAAAACATGGGATTCAATATCTTCTAGTTCTGCCAAAAACACCTTTTTTTTCCCATCTTTCAAGCATTGTTTTTTAGTTTATTTTTTAATATTTATATATATACAGCGAAAAAATTGTTTGCATGATATGTTTTCCTTGTTACATTTTTGCCTATAGATTTGGTTGTTAGCCAAGGAATTTTGACAATGTAATAGACATATAAAACAGGGAATAACAGACTAATTTTTTAGTCAGTACGAGAAGAAATATTCCTGATGTGATGGCTTTGCCTCAAACAAAATACATTCAGCTACCCTTTTTTTAACTTTCAGTAAATTAATGCATGTAGTAGATAATTATATTATACGTTATTGACTTCGTCTTTTGCAGCAATTACTAATTATAATCAGATTTTGTAGTAAAAATGCTGAATATTAGGAGTATGATTCATTTATAACCACTCAAATGCTACTTGAAAAGAAAATATCTCATAAGACCAATGCATAACATCAGTATTATATCAAACGATGCTGAATAGATTATAACATCAGTATTATAATATTAGGAGTAGATAATTATATTATACGTTATTGACTTCGTCTTTTGCAGCAATTACTAATTATAATCAGATTTTGTAGTAAAGATGCTGAATATTAGGAGTATGATTCATTTATAACCACTGAAAACAAAATATCTCATAAGACCAATGCATAACATCAGTATTATATCAAACGACTCGAGTAGGGTGGTAAAAGGTTACCCGTAAAAAAGTGATGTGCTGGTGATTGGCAAAACTGGTTCACCGCACGACAGTCTATGATGTCATAAACTACCAGCTTGAACAGTAGTCTTGCATTCACCTGAAAATATTCAGATCAGCAATTAATCCCCACGTCGTCTCCTGAGTTCAGCATAACGCATACACAAAATTATGAATACAGAGTAACAGAAACTTTGCTATGCTTTTCCACTTAAGAATTCTATGCAAAATCTCCAGTGACTTAGAAAAATGGGTAATGCATCAACATCTGAATGGGCATCTCTCCAACAAACATCACTAGAAAACTCTCTCTCACAAGCAAAAGTGAAAAGTATACGATATTGGTGTATAAATAAGTATAGCATCGACCCCCTCTGCGTGTTAGTGTGCGAAAAAAAAAAAGAAAAAAGTAAGAGCTTAATCAGGCTCTGAATAGAAACTTCTCTTGGCTGCTTCTATTTATGTATCTTCTGCAACATGAAAGTCATCTAACTAGTAATAAGCAGCCTATGTAGGCATTAAGCAAGGCGTCGGAAGTACCACCACACCAGTGACGATAAATAAAATAATACAAAATACCTGAAACTTGGTTCAATCTGCAATACAACGCAATTACTGAGAGCATATAAGCAGCCACCTCAACAAATACCACAACAAATACCATAGGGCAAATAAAAGCTTTCAACCATCAGTACAACCAAATAATGTATTTCTAGAATTTAAAAGATCAGAAAAAGTGGGTTTAAAAGAAGAAAATTGTGAACAAGCTAACAATATATCTTTACAAGTACTGTAGCTGGAATAAAAACCAGAGTGATCAGTCGCTAGTAACCTAACTCAACTAGGTACATCCACTAAAAACTAAGCTGTAATGCAACCTTTTGAAATCATTTCAAAGATAATATTACAGAAGTCTTAAGGTTACATCAATTTGAGGGGGTACTAAGCAGCTGATTATTTCCAGTGCATGCCTGACATGTTTGGTGGGATGTTGTTGAAAGCCCCGGTGCTCAAATTTAATGGACTGGCGGCCCCACCGGAGGACTCGCTGAGAGTCCCCCGTGATGGTGAGCTGCTTGCACCCGCAGCACCTCCTGCGTTGACCTTCAGCGGAACTGATGAAGGCTCTGCATAATTTGTTGAAACTTCCCTCTGACCATCAGGCAGAAAGCTACCCACAATAACCTGGAGAGAGAGCAAGGGAGATGAAGATACACTCAGCTTTTACAATATAGTAGGAAAAAATCTGGTTGAGAATAAAAGGTACTCCCTATGTCCCAATAAGCTCTTCACCATTGTGCAGAAAAGGTGAAGAGCTTATTGGGACGGAGGGAGTAATAAACATGAACATAGAGAGGTGCAACCAAATTATTCTCTGGATATATTAGACCACCTAAACTGGCATTTCTTGATGTTGTACTCCTTTTTGCAGAATGTTTTTATTATCAATATTCGCATAAGAAAAGTAACAATAAACAAAAGAATCGTGGCGTAACATTGCTGCTTGAGATAAGAATCAATTTAAAAAAAAAAACTCAAGTATATTTGATATATATTATAAATGGATACTGAGTAGCAAAATAAACCTGTGCAGGGGATGCTGCAACCAGTAAACCTGCCACAGAACCACCCAAAACACTTCCATCAGGCCCAGCTAAAGCAACACTTAACCCGCCAGTTCTACTTTTCTGACCGGCTACTTCAGTATGCATAAATGATCCAGAAAGTGACAAGATATCAAACCGACCCTACACAAATGAAAAGAAAATCATAACAACAAACATAAGATACAGGGTTTATAAATGCATAACACATTTGACAAAATCCTAAGAACACACAGCAATGCAGGCAAATTTTACATGAAACACTAAACAAATACAGGTTACAATTGCCAAGATGAATTTGTAAAGCTAAATTGTAAATGAAAAATCAATTCAATATTACAACGATGCACCTTTGTGCTGGACTAAGATTTTAGATAATGTTGTGGTGGTCATTCAATATAGTATCAGAGCTAGCGAAAATGAACATGTCCTAAGTTTCAATCTCTTTTATAACAAATTCATAAAATATTAAAATAAAAAATTATAACCAGGGTTCCAGGAGTAAAATCTACAAAGTAAAGAAAATCCAGTATACCATTGTAGTTAGTTAATAAAACATATATGTACAAAGCTCAAGGAAAATACAGGTGGTTATAGCCTACTCCAGATTTGTTCAAGTTTGGTGTAACATCACATAGATTAAAAAAAAGGTTATTCCTAAATTATAGAAGTCGAAACTAGATCATAGAACAAACCAACAAAAGAAATTTAAATCATTCATAGCCCATTATTCATGTGATTATAAATAAAATTAAACAAAGAGATAAGATATTCTCTCGTGAATGAAGAGAGCAGCATATAATACATCAAATATAAATAGAACTATAGAATCAGGGGTAAAACCTCATAGGTTGCAGTTCCACCAGATGTAGCAGATTGGCGAATTGTCGCAGTTGATATAGTCCCGCTGGCAGAGAGAACACAAACAGCCCTTGGTCCATTCTGGCAGATAGTCATTATTTTTGAGGAGACATCCTACGAAAAGATGAAAAGATTTAATTGTTAATGAAAAAATTAAATTAACAGAAAACGTTCTTCATTTGGTGGGGAGCAGGAATCTCTCAAAAATTGAAAAAAGCCAAAATACAAAAGCATACTATCATAAATTAGATGGCATGGTATGCATACTATGCCTTTGTCCCCAGCCCCCTTACTGCTTTCCACCCAAATACCTCAGATTTTGTATATTTCTGGTGTAATTCCTAATACTACTGCAGTAGAACACAGATTGTCTTCCATAACCTAATGTCCATTCCTGCAACATGTTTACCCCACTCAAATTCTACATAATGTGCAAGGTTTATTACCTGCTTATAAATGATGAGGATTTTTATTTACCTGAGTTGCCCATAATTCATAACATCACAGAGCCTGAACACACAACAATGAGAAATAAAGGGGTGGGGACATGACTCGAGAACATTGAAATAATTTCTATAAAAATACTGGACTCTATTAAGTTTGTGGTTAAGAGAACTTTATCATGACTTCCAGATACTTTTTTATATCATTGATGCAAAGAAACCTCAAACCTCCAAAAAACTAGAAGGAACTAATGACCTTATAGCTGAACTCAGCAAATGATTTTTAAAATTAATGAGGAGCATGAGACTAGGAAAAAAAAAATTCTGACTAAAGCATCCCACTTGCATAATTCTGAATTAATTTTCAGGTTTCAGTTACATTGAGACACAGGGAGCGAGATTTCTGATCATATATAAATAATTGATGAAGTTCAATTAATTTAACAGAAGTCATTTAAAAAAATTTTACCTCTCCAGTGTCCACATTGAGCACATGTGGTACAAATCCCATACCATTTGAACCTGCAAGCATGGCTTTAGTCAGTACTTAAGATATTACAATAATTTTATTATTCAAAATAAAAAAGGCATCTGCCACTGAAAGTTAAAATGAGAGTAGAACACGAAACATTGAATAAAAAGTTTAACCAAGCAATTGAAACAAAAACAGAAAAGCCAATGTGTTTATCATGCAAAAGTAGGTGTTAATTCGATTATATTGTTAGTTAAACTAAAATCTTTATGATGAGATATTTGAACTGAGATGCCTAAGCATTGCTAATAATATCAAAAAATTATAAGATGGCAAAATTAAAAGCTTGAAAATTTCAATAGCTAAAAGCAATAAATTAGCATGAAAAATATGTTGTTGATTTCGTATCAGATGACACAAGCTATTAGGATATTACAGTTTTAGAGAAAACAAGGGCATGTTAATAAAATCCTATTAAACTAGATCCAGGAGTTGGATTCAGCAGATGCAGCATAAATAGTTGCCAATGATATAGTATGTGGTAAACCATTTACTATATTATATATTCTACTATTGTAAAATAGAATGCCAACGGGCCAAGGTCTAACCTACAATTCATTTTCTATATTAACTAATACAAATAAAGTAAAAACCAGAAAATAGAAACACCTTAATAAATATCAGGAAGAATAATGATGTGGTCCACGCAACTCCTAGCAATTAGAATCACACACACATAGAAAAACAGGCACACACATGGTGTCGGTAATACAGAGATTCTTTGTCTAGACTAAAGGAAACAATATAATATTATTATTTTTTTATTGGAACGAGTATGATTCTTTAAATAGCGGAAACGCCAAGCCCCATTTACCTAAGGCTTCTTGATGCTGTTTTTTATTTTTTGATCCACGGGGTCTTCCCCTTGACTTCTTGGAAGATCCATCCATTGGGAGATTCATCTCCGTCTGAACAGGAGCTGCCGCCGGAGAGAAGGTCGGCTGCTGATGTTGCTGTTGTGTCATACCGACACTAATGGGCTGCTGTGGCGTCATTGCCACTTTAATGTTGCCGTCTGGCCCATACTTTCTAGGGCGGCCTCTCTTCCGTTTCTGATCTGAGTTAGTCGTCTGATTTATTCCCATGGCACCGGCACCGGTGGTCGGTATAGATTGGTATGGGAATCCGACGGAGTTGTCGGGAGCGTATCCCATTCCCATTCCCATTCCCATGTGCAATTGCTGCTCTAGTTGAGGCGGCTGTGGAGCAGACGAGTTCATCACCCGCGCCGGAGAATTCAGGGTGAATTGCTCGCGGTTTGCCATGGTCGCGTCAGATGCACCAGACATTTACCACCACCTAACAGAGTGGAAACGAAAAGATCTTCAGGAGGAAGCATCTTACATCAAAAAGCTACTCACATTAAAGCTACTCACATTTTTTTTCAGATTTATTCAGATTTGAAGACGAAGAGAGTAATAATTCTAAGAATTTGGGGACGGAAAATATTACTCTTAAAATTTGATAAATTCAAATTTTAAAAATGTCCGTAAAAGTTAAATTCGTAAAGGAAAAAAATTGAATTTTAAATTACAGAGTAAAAATTCAAAAAATAAAAATAAAAAATAAAGAAACACAGTGAAGGAGTAAAAAGAAACCCCTCATTGTTCTTAAACCTCTAAAATTCAGAAGAATTCACCATTTCACGAACGAATCAAGCAAAAAACACGAAAAAAACAACATAATTTAGCCCAGTAGAACAGAAACAGTTCCAAAATTTCATAAATTTCGACCAAATTACGATTTTAAAAAACAGATTTCAGAGAAAAAAAAATAGATAAAAAAACAAAAAATAGTGAAAAAATCATAAACACCTTACCGAAAAATTAAGGAAATTTCCTGCAGCAAAGAATAATTAAGGAGACCGGTAAGAAGGGTGAAAGGAATTTTCTAGGGATTATAGGTGGAGAAAAAATTAGGGTTTTTCAGAGAAATGCTTTTCGGAAATATATGATATAGAAAATAAATAAATAAATATATATATATATATATACATAATTAATTTTATAAAAGAAGAAAATAAAATCATCATTTACCCATCGTTTTAACTTATTTTCAAATTCGCCGTTTATGCTACGCGCCGCATTTTCTCCAATAGACAACAGTGAACAGTTGATAGGTAAACTGAAAGTTATACTGTAGATCGGCGAGTGGACCTCAAATTCGTGCTCGAGCGATTGGGATACGTACAGATTTTTTATCGTGAATTATTAATAATAATCATAATTACAGAGATAATTTGTGGAAATAACGTTGGATTACATTATTAATTGACAAAGTGTGTGTAAATAAATATATATATATATATATTTTTTTTTAAATTTTATATAGTATATGAAATTAAATAATAATAATAATAGATTTTTGCTATGCGGCTAATTCAATATTCAGTAATTAGGGGTTTGTAATTTTTTAATACTCCGTAAAAGAATTAAGATAAATCTTTCGATTTTTTCATTTTACGAGTACACAATAAATATGACAGAAATTTGTAATTATCATTGGGCTATGCTTTTTGTACTAATTTGTTGGGGGGAGATCTAGACCTTTGACTCATGCATTTATTTTTAAATTCATCCTATGATGTTGGGTGCTTTTCTTTTTTTATATGAATTCAATAAAATTTTGATAAATTATTTTACTTATTTATTTATTTTAACTATTATCATATTTTTTTCACTTTGAAAAAGAAAATTCGAACAGATTCAAAAAAAGAATACTATACATTAACAAATTTATTCATTGATTAATTAATAAGATATACTAAAATAAATTATTTTAGTACTAATACTTTTCTAATATTTTATGGTTATTATGGGTGTAGTTTATAGTTATTAAATTTATTTTTAATTATTTTATTTTATTAAATGGTAAAAATTAAATAAAAATTTAGATTTAACAGTTGAGATTATTTAAATTTAGATGCATAGGTGTACCGCAATTTGACTTAATATTTTTAAAAGAATGAATTTTTACAAGTAAAATATTATACTTTTTAATATTTTAAAAAGAATGAAATTTTACTAGTAAAATATTAACTGTATGTGATATATTCAAAGTCCAACTCAACATGCATTTGAATATTTTTTTCTAAAGAAAGAAATAGGAGTACTAGTTAATTATTAAGAATTTATATCAACTACATAGATCAAACTCTGCATAAAATCAAAATTCAAAAATAATAATTAATCATTGAATTTATATCAACTACATAGATCAAACTCTGCATAAAATCAAAATTCAAAAATAATAATTAATCATTGAGAATCAGCACATAAATCATGCATAACTCGACTATCTATTTAATAGTAGTATTATTTTTATATTAAACAACTAATATTTCTAACAGAATCTACACAAATTTATAATGTAGTTGAAAATGTGGCATTTCTATGCCACTGGAGTAGTATTGTAACAGGTTAACTTGATGTAGAATAAATTTCATGGAATCAAGTGCAATACAAAGTGATGGTAGAGATTGCAGAAGCATCACTTTGCATTTTGAAATAATTGGATTTAATTTTATTTTACATCATCTATAAACTTTTTTTAAACTTTAATTATTTACATCGCAATCTTTGCATACTTGCCCCACACTTAACTGCATCCATGTGATCGGGAGGGGTATTTGAGAATTAACCCATTCTCATGGACTCAAAATGATATTTTCCCTTTTACCATTTAACAACCCAAAAAGTAAAAAAACTGTACATATGCATGAAGGATGAAGATGCATCACAAGACAACATGATCTTTTAGAACCTGTCTAGCAAGATCAAATGCCCCACTTTGCTTGTAGATTAAGTGCAAATTATATGCTGCTTCCCGACGAATATCACAGTATCCTGAGTTCTTTATATTCCTTGGACCTGGATCGTCGTATGGAAGTGTCGGGATGGGATAGTCCTTCTCACGAATAGCCAACACCTTATCATAATATGTAGCAGCCAGTGAAACCAAACCAACGTGGTGATATGCCCGAGCTATGTTGTATAATGCCTCCTGCCATATTAAGGAAAGAACAAATTAGAAGTACGCCTTCAACTTTTAAAGATTTTCGGAGGATACACTTAAGATTTATGCATCTAATTCGTAGTTCCATGTGAAGGAGGTAGCAAAAAAGAACCAGACCTGGCTGTCTTCACAGATTCGAGAGTTGTTATAGAGGAAAGAAAGCCCTTGTAGCACCGTCTGGTGCTTGTTCTGAAGCCTATGGCCAAGGGCCAAGTTTATCAACGCGGTTCCTGAAAGATAACGAGTGTGCTTTCATTGGTACAGATTACATTATTAACATTATAAATGCTCCAGATTTGTTTATAAATTCCGAGGCAAAGATGCATACCCACACAAAGGTTTATCAGAGGATTGTCGGGCATCAGTTTATAGGCTTCCAAATATTCTCGAGCAGCTGTTTGATGCTGACTAATCATGGTAAACTGATGTGCGACGATAAGAATAGGTGGTATAGAATTTCTGTGTTTTACTCTCATTCTATGAAGGAACTTGCTGTGCCTCAAGAGTCTATTATCTCTGAAGTTCGAAATAAACAGCTTCAGGAGCAAAATAAAATTATCTAAACGCACTTTAAGCATGAAAAGAGTCATTCAAGCTGCATGTTACCACAATGTAGACGGGTGCAATTTTCAAAGAATCGCGTCTTACTTAAAATTTAATCTAAACGCAACATGTTATGAAATCATTTGAAAGGGACATAAGTACCTCAGTATTCCTTTATAGAAGAAATTCCAAGCAGCAAAGCTTAAAGGATTTTGAGAAACAAAGTCACGCACGTAATCCCACCCATGTGCAGGATCAGCACTAATACCATATAACTCTACAAGGTGATAAAAGAAGGAAGATTGTGAAATTCGTTACGACTTGTACAGTGAAAATTTCCACCAAACAACTAGGAAAAACTAAAAAGTAATTGCAAAATACATTGAAAAGAAAAGAGATAAATGAGATTCTAAAATATATACATATATCAGACTTACGAGCTCCAAGAGTCCGAAGCTCCTCCTTTATCTGAACAGATGTGTCCAGCTTCAAGCTGAGTTTAACAATTTCTAATGCAGCCCAATACCTTTGCAATGAGGATAATGACTTGCATAACTGCAAAAGTTGTAATAAGGCTTTCTCCAATTAAAAATAATTTAAGAATAAAATAAATTGAAAGACGTGCTTAGCCCTACTAATTAGCAAATAAAATAAAAATTGCTGCATCAAATGGAAAGTGGCCCACTTAAAATTACTCATAACTTCATTATCTAAAAAATTTTAGTTACAATAATGGCATGCACTGGTTTGTTGTATAAAAGTGAGACAAACTAGTTTGTTATAGTTATAAGCTTTAAGACAATTGGATTTCCCTTGCATAACAAATTAGTATCCCACTATCAGGTAATATGAACTTAAGTTCTATGTGAGAGCGCATCAACTATTCACCATAACATAAAAGATTTTATGAATACAAGCTTTACCACTTTCCCTTAGGCTGGGATAGAGTTGGCAATATTAAGGTTTCTAACATGGGATAATATCGCAGTTAATGCTATTAAAATGTCATTTTTCTTTTTCAGTTATATCTATAATTTATACAGGTGATGTCTGATCTTCTTCCATTAGTCTCTCATCTTCCAATGAACTTGATCATCACTGCTATTCTACATTAAGTATTTATAATCTTAAAGATTGATTTGTGAGCAGAAGTGTTTCTGGGGTGGGGTTGACACATTAAGGGGTATTTAAATCATAATATAACAGGAAAAATATAAAAAATCAAACAGTAACACGGGATGGGATCTCTACTCAGAAACTTACATCTAAAATCAACTGATGATTTTCCTCTTCTTTTAGAAAATCAGGCAAAGGAGGATCTGGAAGCACTTGCTGCACAGGATATTAAATCACAGTAGAATTCTTTAAGCCAACAACAGTAATAAGTTTGTCACCTGGAAATCAAACCACATTTTCTATTCCTTACTGGAGATTCATCCTCTGAGTCTTCACTCTTCCATTCAATCCCAGCAGCAAGTGCAGCTGCTCGTTCTACTTCCTTGTCTGCAGCCTTCTTCAGGAGCCTCTTCATTGCTCTTGAGGCTTTAGACCTAAGAGATGGAATGAAATTGTAAAACAGGCATGTCATTTTCAAAGTATATAGGCATGCACTAATTGTATAATGCTGGATGACAAAGTAGTGGCACATATTCCATCCTTAGAGATCCTTTTCATTCTTCCCTTGTGCTTCTGTATGGTAATGGATAACATTAAGCTCCAAATATCTCAGAAAAAGAATGCAATGGATGGTACATTACAGTATATTGGTATGTGTACATTCCTTATTTGAGCACAACGAGAATAAGAACATCACAACGATTACTAAGTCCAAATTTCCTGAAAGTAACTTATAACCGTTAAAACCTTGATATGAGTCCAAGATTTCTGATAATTCATATACTGGAATTGCCTATTGTTTCATGCAAAGACAGATATAGCCTTTTAGATCTTTTATCACTTATCAGTATTTCTCGCTGAACAAATTAAACAGCTTCAATGCATTGAGTGATTAGATCATTCGGTTAACTAAAATGAAATTTAAATTCAGAAATCTGAATGTAAACGAGAAAACTAAATCAAATACTTACAGATTTGCAGAAGAAGCTACGGGCCTAAATTTTCGAAACACGCTGTCAGTTTGATGATCATCCAACACTTTTACTCTTTCTGATAGTTCACTCATAGTCAGCCTTCTACGAACTTTAAGCTGAACCACAAACAGCATATTCATAAAGTCAAATAAGATAGTAAAAATTTAACAATCGGCTAAGAATTCTAGCACATAAACCAATAAATTCAGGATAAAAATAGATAAACACACCAGAAGTGTAATAAGAATTACCTAATGTTTAAAAGGCCGGTTAACGGGTTGGGAGAGCACGGTAAAAGTAAGAAAAGCATATAATAGTTACCTTCTGTCGGTTTAATTCATGAGACAGTGTCTCACGAATTACAGGAAACAATATGTTTGCAAAATCCTCAAATGACCCTTTAGATTTATAAATTTGAGAAAGCTTTAATTTTATCTTCCCACTACAGCACCATAGTTTGCAGGTGTCAGGATGTGATTCTGAGGATAAAAACGTCATCTAAAGTTACATACCATGAGAGATATTTAATTAAGTGTGAATTACGTTATGCTAGTAGAGTTAGGGTTCTGACAACAAAAGTTGCTGTCAGCAGCCCTTAGGATGCAAAATATCAATCTTGCAAACTTCAAGTGGCTAAACGTAACCCAAGAAAAAAAATGATTAGGTATGTAAAAGCAAAACTGGCCATATTTCAGGGGCAAAATGTAATTTGCGTTTTGATTTATTAGACAAGGGCTCGTAATACCTGATTTTACGGGAGGAGAAAGAATGGAAATGGCTTCATCATCTCTACCTTCTTCAAGAAGAAGAGTTGATAGCATTAGCCTTGCATTAACACTATCATCAAGCTTTTGAATGGCTACAATAAATAAAAAATATAAGATATTTCAGTAACTCAATGTAAGCTGATTGACTGCTTAATGAATAAGTTTTAGAAATGAATGATATAGGGATGAAACCAAACTAATTATTATACACAAATTCAAGCATGATATGATTCTAGACATTATATTTATTAACCTTTGTAATAATATTCAATGGCTTGTGCTCCTTTCTTCAAAGAGACAAAACATCTTGCGGTTTTTAGGTGAAGATAACCCTGAGTATTAGAAATGGAATCTTGGATGTCAACTGTCACTCACATTTTCGTACTAGAAAGTATTGCCATTAAATTATACTTCAGTTCATTTGAGATAAACTTATCAAGAATACTTAACTTACATTATCTTTATCTGAAGATTCTTCTAACATCAAATAGTATTTTAATGCTTGTTCATAATGGCCAACAGTCATAAATGAGTCTGCAACATCAATTATCAAGAAAGGATGACAAGGTGCGTTCTCTGTTTTAAAAACAGCAAAATAAGCCTGTGAAACAAATTAGCAAACAATTAGTAAACCCGAAACCCAAAAAATAAAATTTTAGGAACCATACACACACTCAACCTTTTTTTTTTCACCTTAAGTGAACGAACAGTTTCTATTTAACACAATAAGTATGAACAAGCTCAAGCAGAAACACAATCAACCAAACAAGTGAAGACTTGGTTTACATTGCACATAAAGACAACAATAGACATGAATGAAAAAAACTGGGCCAGAAGATATCCCATGCACTACAGCATACAAGCCTGTCGTCATAGGAAAACTTAAATAGAGTCCATCACTCACAAATGCAAACAGATATAATAAATATAAGTCCATAACAAATTCAATGCCAGCACTATTTGCAAGAGAATCACTAAATCAGCTAAACAGATAAATTGTAACCCAAAACATCTGCAGACAAGATTGCAATGTTTCTGCATCATGAGAATAAGTTATTTGGAAGGTAAGAAGAATAACCAGAACCTTGATGTATGTCCTCTGAAGTATGAACAAATAGCTTTGAACTAGGGTTTCAGAAAGCATAGATGACCAAGTTTATAATTAGCAATTGTCAATACAGAGATGTAGACAGACCTCTGCTTTCTCCAGATGCCCAAGATGAACCTGACATATCCCAGCATTTGTGATCAAATCTAATGGAATCTCTTTTAAACCCTGCCGTGAGCGCTCAATATGTTCAAGAGCTCTGGCATAATCATTGGTTTCCATGAGAACTGAAACTAAGAGATCCAGCACTTCTAAATTAACCACGTCTATTTGAGGTCTGAGACAGTTCTCCAACAGACGCACAGCTCGCTGATGCTGCCCACATTTCAGATGTAGCTGAAAACAAGAATGACAATTAAACTTAACAATAAGTATTTAATAAAAGAAAACAATAGGAACAAAGCAATTAAAGGAAGAATTAGCAACTAAGCATGGATGCATGGTGCATTCTGAATGGGCATCTCAGGCATTGTTTTCTCAAAATTTATATTTATCACATTTTCACCCTTTCAATCTCAAATCATGGTTGAGCCATCAATGGTATCTTAGTCAGAGGGAAAAATAAATGTAAGTGCTTCTAGCATCAACAACTTGGAGCATGGCAACTGCATTCCAGATTTACAGGCAGAACTTTGTTCAAAAATGAATTTTCCATGCCTGTTAATCAATGTAATAAGTGCAGCCAAAAAATGATGATTGATCAATAATGCATTGACTTTGAGCAAATCTATATTTTTGCAAAAGATAACATTATAAATTTTAAATTCCTGCTCTCAGCACAGCCACAAAATGAAAAAAACAAATTGATGGTAAGTTGAAATACTGATGCATCTTTATTTTTTAGACTTCAGCTACTGGAAGAGAAGGATAGAACTGTTAAAAAGAAACCACAACCACAGGAAATGGGCCATAAAAATAATTGAGATGACTAATCTCTTGTCCAGCAGATGGATACCTAAGGCATAGATGCTGTAAGTAAACACTCAGTAATTACCATTTTCACTTATCTTTCCAATTAGTGAGCCTCCTATTTTTGTCTTCACTTGTTGACCTAAAATTATTATTTTCTTTTTTTCGAAATTGCAGGCGGTAAGAGAATGACAGAGAAAATAATGAAATGCAAACGAACACATAACCAGAAAACTTTAATTCCAAATACTTGAAAATTTGTACATTGTTTACATCAGTAAACCAAACAGTACTAAACCTGAGTATCTTTTTTTAGAACGTCCATAAATGAAACGCAAACAACCACATAACCAGAAAACTTTAATTCCAAATACTTGAAAGTTTGTACATTGTTTACATCAGTAAACCAAACAGTACTAAACCTGAGTAGCATTTTTTAGAACGTCCGTGTTATCAGAACGCAAGCGATAGATTTGCTCATAGGAATCAGCAGCTTTTTGATACTCTCCTAGCTCAACATAGAGCGATGCACGATCAAACCTAAGATCAATATCTTCTGGATCTGCTGCAATTGCTTTATTAAGACAGTAATATGCCTGCCTTTTGTTCCCATTCTCTCTGCACCAAACAAAAACACACACGCAGACGTGTCATTCAAAAGTCAATTCAAACGTATATCTAACAACTTAGTAGCAACATAAAAATAAGAAGGAAAATATATAAATATATCTCTTAATAAGTCACTAAATCATTCACCAAGTTCATGAGAAACATTGATTTCAGAATTAGAGATTCTCTAACCAAATATGACTATGATGATATAGACAGATGAGCCAGCTAAAGTTAATAAGAAGCCACAAGCTCAAATAGATTGCCAAACACAATGTATGGATGTTGAACATAGCTGTAACTATTCTTCAGGTAGCTCACTCATTCTACACTAAGAATTATGCTCTATCCAATGTCACATGCTATGACATTAAGTTACGAATTGAGTTCAGCACCAAATTAACCTGCTTTTGCATCTAAGCTATTATTTTTGCTCATAATACATGTTCTTCAAATATTAAAAAAAAAAAAAAAAGGACAAAATAATTTAGAAGTCATCATACTCATCCAGTCAATGGTTAACAGAAAGAAGAGAACAGAAGGGCACTGTACATTGATCGAGAGAGAAGATTTTTCCACAGAGAAGAATCCTTTGGATTCAAATGTGCAGCAATCATGTAAAAATTCAAGGACTTCTTCTCATCTTTCAATTCTCTATAGATCAGGCCAAGTGTAAGATATGGATCAGACAAATTTGGGGCAAGACGAATTGCTTCTTTCAACAGAACGATTGCCTACAGTTCAAAATTAAGCTATCAGAAACACAAACGGGATAAAAATATTGGAGATAAAACATCAAACGTAAAAACTACAGAGGTAAAGTTATTGAACTGTTAATCACAAATAAGTAAAAACACAGTCCTTGATTATATATTATCTTTCCTTAAAAAAATTATATAGTGGAAGAATATTAGATACTAAGATGATGCTACCATAAAAAATAGTAAAAAAAATAAAAATAAATAAAAGAAGAAAACCATGATACAAATAAAACCATGGATAACCATATTTTTTCTTTTTACGTCCAGAAACATAACAGGCATCAGTGCACAATAATCAACAAGCAGTAAGAGCAAATATTGATGTTGGTAACAAGTCCCATTCCATGATTCCCCCAAATGTACTTGTCGTAACATACACTTACAACTACATAAATCAAGTTACAACAAAATTCTCTACTTTATTCTCATGAAAGTCCCAGCTACGCATAAATGATCCTTCACCTATAAAGGTTATAGTAAAAATTGGCAGGGAAAATTATATCAAATATCAGTACATTTTTTCAAAGAATACACAACAGAAAATAAAAAAAATTGAAGCCCTTAAATTAATTGGAAGATAAAGACTTGCTCCATGTTACATATGACATTTTCTTAAAATAAAATGTAAGATGTCTTATGTATGGCATAAGATTGGTGACTAGAGCATACCTCTTCATAGCGACCATGTGCATAATGAAGTGTAGCATCACCAAGTTTTCTGGTCACCTCAGGGCTAGCTTTAGTCCTTGACCCCTTTTTCCTTCCCCTACGCCTCTCCTGATTTTAGTGCAAACATAAAATTAATATATTGTATCACAGACAGCTTCTACGAATTTTTAAAGTAAAATAACAACATCAGAGCAGAGAAATAATGAGAGAACAAATGTTTCGGTTAAAAAGTATTCAGACAACAGAACAGCAAACAAATTAAACGAACTTAGACATAAACCCAATGAAAAGTGAAAAGTAGTGATGAAATTAAGAAAATAATCGCCATATTAATGACATTTTGCATCAGCACTGAAATTATAGTAATTAAATGCCATCCTTGTTCCTTGACCTGATAGCTCCCTGATAACTCTTATCTTTCATCAATTTATAACCTATAAAACTCGACAGATAACAGAACTGCAACAGCATAGAACCAAAAGATCCAAAGCACGTGTACTAAAAGGAAAAGAACACGTTCGCACCTTCCTCGACTTCTTCCTCCGACCACAGTTAATGGACTCCAATAAATCGTCGAAGTTTGCTAGATGTTGGTCCTCCTCTCTCAACCTCTTAGCAGGCAATTCGCTGCAATGCCCATCCAATAGACAATGTATTAGGACAACAAACAGCAAAGGCAAATACACACACGCGACGTGCTGAAAATAACAGCATGCCTCAGGTTGTTCTGAAGAGCAGAGCGCTTCTTAGCAGCCAACGCCTCATAATGATTCTCTATCTGTTCGAACCGCTCGTAAGGCTGCAATCCAGAAGCGTCTTCTTCTTCAGCAAAAGACAAAGGGTCCATTTCTCCTTCAAATTGGAATTCATACTCCTCGTTCTCCCCTTCTGTTTCTCCTTCGTCAGAAACCTCACCACTCTCTCCATCTTCTTCACAAAATTCATCTTCTCGCGCATTCAATTCCGAATCCGGTTCAAATCGGAGATGATATTCATCAACTGCTACTCCGGCGTCGGAGTTAGAAGTGTTAGTGTAATTGTCCCTCTCCGACTGCGTCGCCGGGATTGAACCACCGTTGTCTGCCATGCTCTGTTAACCACCACCACTTTTTGTGAAACAAGGGAAGATAGGCATCTACATATTTTTGTCTGATGAATTCATATATGGAATTCATTATATCGCCCCTGAAATAAATCATCGATCGAGTAGGGAGATGGGCCTGCAACAATAGAGCCTTATGAATTATTTGATGGGAATCGGGCCCAGATCACTAAACGCACTGATGAATTCTTCGATGGGCTTAGAGCCCAGATACACTTGGCGCACGCTATTAACTTTTTTTTTTTTTTTCAATTTGGGCAAATTAACCTGCCCATTTGATCAACATGTAAATAGCTTATGTGTATTTTTTCATTGAATGCTGATAGATAAATAAATAACATGTTCATTTATGTGTATTTATTATTTTCCATTCAGTTATTGTTATTGCATATGAATTTAAATTTCACTTTGTTGTATAGTTGCAGTTGTATACCGTAGAAAATAACCTACTGTGTCGGAAAGAAAACACAGTAGGTTGCAAGAGAAAGAAAACAACCATGACCAATCGACCCTTATATTTACTTCCGTCGGAATCGGACCACTTAACCACGACAACCATTTTATTATCCTTTCCAACTTGCCTAACCCATTGTATAAGATCATTTCGCGTCTCAAACAAATTATAATTTGTGAAGACGTTTGTGTAATCAATTATCATCTCATTATGAGTAGAAGTACCATCACATGTTTGATCATCATCAACATTTTCATCCTACATAAGATAATAAAAAGAATTAAACAATCAGAAATCGAATATAAAAAATGAAATCCTCACTAATTCACTTTTCAATTTAGATTAGTTGATTTTAAGCTATTTTCGGTCGGTACCTGCTGAAATTTGGTCATATTTTCGGCAACAACTGACCGAAATTATACCATATTTTCGGCAACTACCGGCTGACAGTAATAATAAAATTTCATCAAGTGTCAGCCGATTTTTGTAAACTAATTTCGGCTAGTTCTTGCCGATTAGTGAAAAATCTATCTCTTGCACATCTACAACAATGTAACCGCCAAATGTATTGAAAGCATGAACTTTAACAGCGAAAAATGAAAAAAAAAACTTACATTACATGTCGGTTTATCGTCTTAAATGTCCATTACGCAACGCGTTGAACTATTAAATTACAAAAGTAGGAATTAGGGTTCTAATGATTTAAAATTCTAGTTTTTTTGTTTTTAATGTGAAAGAATTTTAATATTTATGTATAAGAACAACAATTGTAAACAATTTACCTCACTAATTTACATCAACTAACTTCTTTGTTGTTTTTGATCTTGTTCTTTGTCTTCTTCTCTTTCTTCTTCTAAGTTCCACGAACGTTTTTGGGTTTAAGATTTAATGTATGGAGAAATTATTTTTGATTTACTTAGTAATAGGATTGGGTGGGCTTAGCAAATTAAATTAATTGTAATTAGTTTGGTGTAAATTTAGGAGTGAGGTATGGTAGACATTTCACTATCACTTTTTAAAAAAATCAGGTGCTTTTAGTAAAGATTCGGGTGGCAATAGCGTCGCCCTAATTTAAATCTAACAACTCCTCTCTAAATTAAAACTATTGATTTCACTGTACCATATTATAAAAGAAAGATTATTTTACATAAAAACAATTAATACTAGTATCTCATACCAACTAAATATGTTAGTGAAAATGATTCGACCCTGATTAAAAATAAAAACATGGAGTATAAGAACAGGTTTGGTACCACCAATGTAAACCAAAGAAAAAATTAAACTTAAAAATCCCATATAGATAGCAATTGCTTTGCACAATGAGTCTTATTAATTTATGGATAGAAGTGTTATATTATGGAGTACTATATGATTTCGATACACTCTATGGTAGGATATTTTTTGTGAGACGCAGTGTGATACGAGTCTGATTCATTATTAAAATATACTCATTATTAAAGTATACTCCTTATTTGTAGTTAAAATATGTCAATAAAGATAGAAAATATATTTTAATCATTATTAATCATATTTTATATACATAATAAGTATATTTTAACACATCTCACAAAATGTCGCACATAGTAAAGTCTCACAGAAGTCTTTGTTTATAAGTTCACGTTTTAGTTATATTAGTGGTGTGCAAGAGTTATATAATGTTTAATTTGTGTCAATTTAAATTTATGGAGTATTTTTTTTTGTTGGGGAATATTAATATAACTAATCACTATATATAATTTTTAAATTCACTACATATTAATGTTATACTCTCTCATTCCGCCCCATAAGTATGCATTTGTTCTTTGCACGTGTATTAAGGAGTATTATTATTTAATTTATAGTAATTAGTTGAATTAGTGAGCTGTGTGAAACCCATATATTAAAATTTAATTTGTAGTAATTAGTTGTATTAGTGAAGTGTGTGAAATTCATATATTAAATATATTAGTAATGTGTGTAGGTCTAATTTATTTATAAGATAAATTTATATCTTTGGCGCACACGTAGAACTAGTTTAATGTATGTATAATATTTTGTAAATAAGAAAAAAAAAAAAAAAAAAGGGTAATTTAAGAACGCAATAGGAGGAAGAAAGGGGGAAACAGACAAAGAAAACGGCAGCAAACGTTGCAGCAACTCCTCTCCACTATAAACAAACCTCCCTCCGCAACCATCGCTCCTCCGCAATCCTAACCAAATCTCCCTTTCTCCTCTCCCATTCCACCACCACCCTGCGCCTCCATGGACATCCGCCGGAGGCCCTCCGCACACCATCGCCCCAAAGCCTCCGACGCCCTCCCCCTCCCTCTCTACCTAACTAATGGCATTTTCTTCACCCTCTTCTTCTCCGTCGCCTATTTTCTGCTTCACCGCTGGCGCGACAAGATCCGCAACTCCACCCCGCTTCACATTTTGACCCTTTCCGAACTCGCCGGATTACTCTGCCTGATTGCCTCCTTCATCTATTTGCTTGGATTCTTCGGCATCGATTTTGTCCAGTCCCTCATTTCCAGATCGGAAACTGAAGACGACCCTCAAACCTTCATTCTCCACGAAGACCGGAACATCCATTGTTCCTTGCCCCCCAAATCCCCCCTCGTTTCTAAGCCCAAGCCGATCGTCGAACTACCCCACGACGACGAGGAACTCGTTGCTCGGGTCATTTCCGGCGAAGTCCCGTCTTATTCTCTGGAGTCGCGCCTGGGAGACTGTTTCAAGGCCGCCAAAATACGTCGCGAGGCGGTGCAGAGGATGACGGGGAGGGTCATGGATGGACTGCCGTTGGAGGGGTTCGATTACGAGTCTATTTTGGGGCAATGCTGCGAGATGCCGGTGGGATACGTGCAGATTCCGGTGGGTGTAGCGGGTCCATTGTTGCTAAATGACTGTGAATACACCGTGCCGATGGCAACGACGGAAGGATGCTTGGTTGCCAGCACAAACAGGGGTTGTAAGGCCATCTATGCCTCTGGAGGCGCTACCTGTGTTCTCCTCCGTGATGGGATGACCAGGGCTCCGGTGGTCAGGTTTTCCACGGCAAAGAGGGCCACGGAGTTGAAGTTTTTCTTGGAAGATCCTGTCAATTTTGACACCTTGTCTGTCGTTTTCAACAAGTAAGCTAGTATATTTCAATTTTTTTTTTAAATATATATATAATCAGCTTGTAATACACATGTGACATGATGTGTTTAGTTTTCTGTTATAATTTATCTAAAATTTACTGAAATTTGAAATTAAGTGCTTGAATTGTCTGTTTCCTGAATGCATGTTCTTGTTTTTGTTAGGAAATCTGATGTTGATGGTGTCTATGTTGTATTTTCTGGTGGATAGTGGATTTAATGATGATTGGAACTACTCATAAATAGACAGAAATGTGATTTTCACAAAATCCCTGCTCAGAATATTGGTTGTTTGATTTCCCTCTGGTAAAAATAATCTGAAGGATGATGTTGTTGATATTAAAGATTTGTAACCTTGCTTAATTCGTTGGCTTTCTCAATAATAATCATAATGATAATTATAATTATACTAACTCAGGTCAAGTAGATTTGCAAGACTGCAAAGCATTCAATGTGGTATTGCTGGGAAAAACCTGTATATTAGATTTAGATGCAGCACAGGTGATGCCATGGGGATGAACATGGTTTCTAAAGGTGTTCAGAACGTCTTGGACTTCCTCCAAAATGATTTTCCCGATATGGATGTTATCGGCATTTCCGGTTTGTGTTCCACATTCACATGCATATACCACTACCACTGTTGCAATATTACTCACTCAAAGTGGTGGGTCTTTATTCAGGAAATTATTGTTCTGATAAGAAACCTTCTGCAATCAACTGGATCGAAGGGCGTGGAAAGTCGGTTGTCTGTGAGGCTACCATTACAGGTGACGTGGTCTCAAAGGTGTTGAAAACGACTGTGGCTTCTCTGGTCGAGCTCAACATGCTCAAGAACCTCACTGGGTCTGCCGTAGCTGGTGCTCTCGGTGGGTTCAACGCACATGCTGCAAATATCGTTTCTGCAGTTTTCATAGCCACGGGGCAGGATCCTGCTCAAAACATCGAAAGTTCTCACTGTATTACTATGATGGAGGCCATTAATGATGGCAAGGATCTTCATATTTCTGTGACAATGCCTTCCATTGAGGTATGCAGCACATCCATGAAAGTTGTACTAGTATAATTTTGATCAAATACAAACATGGGGTTGGGTTGTTTTTAGGTTGGGACAGTTGGAGGTGGAACTCAGTTGGCATCACAATCGGCTTGCCTGAACCTGCTTGGAGTTAAGGGTGCAAGCAGAGAGTCACCGGGTTCTAACTCGCGGCTCCTGGCTTCAGTAGTGGCTGGTTCAGTCTTGGCTGGAGAGCTGTCTCTAATGTCGGCGATTTCAGCTGGGCAGCTCGTGAAAAGTCACATGAAATACAACCGGTCAAGCAGGGACATCACCAAAATCGCCGCCTAGCTTGGTTTAGAAAGATCCTAGGGGCTAGAAATGCAATGCAAGGAGAGCTTGGAAGAAGGGTGAATTCATGAAGGGTCGGGGAGAAGTTTGATTTGAAATGTCTTCCGTCTGGTACAGTTGCACTTCCTCGGCTCTTTTCTTCCCCTTTCTCCTGTGGCTACTGGTTGTTTCTTGCTTAGTAAGTCCAAGTTTTGTTGTTAGCTGTAACAGTAAATGGTGTGGTCTGGTGTGTTGGATGTGGTTGTAATGTGATTTCTAGTTTGTACAGTCCAAGTTTAAATTTCTAGATCATTGAATGTGGACACAAACACAATCCTATTCCTCTCTGTAATTTACTCCATTTTGTTTGTCTAAACTTTAGAATTTTGGTAGTGTCTCAAGTACATATTTAAACACTTTTTCTCAATCAAATCACACACATAAACGGACGGTCTATACCACCTAACATTTGCTGATTTATTTACCATAAATAAATTAAAAAGAAAAAAAGAGTGGAATTCAAAGCAAGAAAAGTCTTGCCCTGTAATAGTGCCACCAAATTTGATGTTCTTGTTCATATTATATGTGTGGTGTGAGGGAATGCATTCTGTTTTGAATAATTTAGTATATTATATATTTATTTATATTTATATTAGAGGGGAAACACTAATGTCTGTAAGTAGTAAGTAGTAATTAGTGGCCCAATTTTAGATCCCCTTTTATCTAAATCAATTGTTTCTTGTCGTTTCTCTTTTTGAATTATGATTGGATTTCAGATCTGTTTTGGTTCCTTCGTATATTGGGAACTTAATTTTCGAATTTCATCTCTCAACGCAACCAACATTTGTATTTTAATTGTGCCCATATTTTCATCATAAATTTAACGTTAGGAGCAGTTAGGCTGACTTGACTTGAAGTATCACTAAATTATAAGCTTATTATTATTAATATTTATCTATCTATCTATATATATTCAATTACTACAATTACTTCCCAGATGGTGTTTGACTGATTAATACAATTTTTATTTTCATTATTTATTTGTCTTATAATACTTTGGATGCGGATGAAATGAATCCAATTGCAAAATATTTGACCCATACAATTACAGTTTTAATCGTTTTTGTAAATTACATATGAATAAATAAAGAATGATAAGTATCTTATGAGCTTACATTATAATAGTTTTTAATTTGGATATATAATAACTTGGTTTTGAAGAGATCCTATCTATTATTATGTTAATATGCTCATTGCTAACCCTTAAGAAAGAGTTGTTGAGAGGTGGAGATATTTAGAGGTGGAATGAAGATATTAGTAGCGCAACAAATTATACGATAAAAAAGGAGATGATTGTGGTATTGTAACATGTGGTAACTCTAGTGCCCTTTAAAGTAATATTTTCTTAATTCCAAAAAAAAAAATAAAAAAAATAAACAGGAGTATAAGCTTTGATAGCTGTTTAACTAATCATAGAAATCAGACAAAACCCCCCATGAAATACTCCATTAAAAAAAAGTTAATGCAGCCGAAAATCTCTGTTAAATTAAAAAAAATGCTATAAATAATAAATTTATCATTGTTAATTACATTAATTATATACATATTTATTGACTAATATTTATCTCTTGATTTTCAAAAATATGGATTATTACTCATGATGATGTAGGAATTTTATTTTTTTATTTTTTTTCTTTACAGTAAAATAAATGACAGTAATTTAAGTCAAAAGAACAAGAAGGATGAATAGGAAGAAGTTTATTATTCACTCACCCATTAAATTAATTTAAATTTGTTTCAGTAAATTAACAATAAATTTTGTCATCTCAATCTCATGCACTTAGCTGATTTCAGAGGGTGTCTATAAAATAATAATAGGAGCAAAAGAAAAAAGGATTATATATCATTAAAAGTAAATCATAAACAAGTGGATCCAATAAATAATCATTTAATTTAATATAGTTAATAGGCGTGTAATGATTCTCCAGAAAAGTTGATGAGCTATAATTTTGGTTATTAATGAAATACGAAAGATGCTTAATTATTAGTAAGCTAGGTCCCAATCCATGTGAAGCTGGCAAACACCTAAAAATAATACTACAAATAATATATATATATAATGCTGTCATCTCATCACTAATTCTAATTACTTATACTAATATCAACAACTAAACTCAACTACGAACCCAACTGACATTATATTTACGAACCGAACTACAAACAAAATCTTAATTCGAAGAACTATACATTTATAAGTATTTATTTAATTTGTATTTGAGTTGAGTTATAAAAAAGTTTGTAATAAATTGATTAATCAATCTACAATTTACTAAGTGATAGTTTGCTGTGGTTTATTTCACTTTTCTTAATTTAAACCTTATTTTAACAATTCTTGATACACATTTTTCCCCCTAATTTAAGAAAATAATGAGTAAATGAGTTAAATGGTTTAATTTTCTGGATATTTATTTAATTTTAAGAATTAGAGGTCGTTTGCTCGTGGGTATGTGATATACATGAATGGTGTATAATGAAATTTGTTTGACTTGTGATTAATTGTATTATTATTTGGTATTATGGAAAAATGAGATCGTTGATAACTAGGTATTAGTTATTTTAGGTTTGTTATTAAGTATTATTATTATTGTTGTTGTTATTTTTATTATTAATTATTATTATTATTAATTATTATGATTATTAATTATTATTATTATTATTAATGTCATTATTATTATTTATTTAATATTATTAATATTATTATAAATAATAATAATAATAATGGAAGAGGGGTATAATGGTAAAGTAAGTATAATATATATGTATTAAATTGTGGTATTGTGTAACTCACCTCTTGTGGTGGTATATATACACAATATCAATGAAAATGTATTATTAATTTCGAGCTGAAATAATTACAGGCTGAAAGTATTACAAATATATCGAGACGAACGTAAAATTACGTGATATACAACATCAATACCTAGCTAATAACTCCAAGCAAACGATCCCTTAGAGTATTACATTAATTAACAGGACTAGGGAAGACATGAGAAGGGTACGGAGTAGAGTGGTTAATAAACGCATGCATAAATAAGAACACGTGTTTCACGATGGTGAAAAAGAATGAAAATCACCTGATAATATTATATAAAATAAATCACCAATTTCAATGAAATAATATTTAAAAAATTAAGAAAATGTTAATGTCATATATATATATATGTGGAATAATTACAGATTAGAGATGTTTTATAGATGTTTGAATATAAATAGATTCCAGAAAAAGAATCCATAAATATACGGAAATAATTGGTGGATTTTGTAATACAAGTAATTAATGGTAATGAAATTAGATGAGTGATGAATGAGGAGCCCACATTGATGTTTTGTGAACTGTCACACACGTGATTATTTTCTGGACCACCACTCCAACATGCTCTTGTCTTCCCTCGGAACAGAGTTGCTTGATATTTTTTTTAATTGAAAATGACAAAAAATAGTCACTATTACTTAAAAGTAATTTTAAATGGTCACAGATGTTATATACAATTTATTTTAGCTATTTTTTATGAAATAGACCAAAATATTCTTGAGGGGCCCCACTTTTTTACTGGTTTGAGGAATCAGATTCCTCACTTTTATGACCAAAAGTACGAAAAGTACACTAAGGGAATCCGATTCTTACTATTTCTGAAAAAGATGTCAAAGTAAAACTATGTACGCATGTGATCCCTCATGTTTGAGGAATCAGATTCCTCACTTTTATGACCAAAAATACACTAGGGGAATCTGATTCTTCCTATTTCTGAAAAAGATGTCAAAGTACAACTATGTAGGCATGTGTTCCCTCATATGCTTACAAAAAATGAGGTATATATATAATAGCGGTCCAACAATAGTGCTGCATCATACACATATATTCATTTTCATTGTTCTAGTTTTTTTTTTAGTGTTGAGCATTCGGGGAGCAACTATTTTAACTAGATTTTTAGAGGCGTGAGAATTTGGGGAGCAGTATACAAGGTATGTTGTAAACTTGTTTTAACAGCTATGAATGTATTAATTTGATCATCTTTACATGCCGCATGAGTGTATTTTATGTATTTCAACGTTTTATAATAGAAATAATAGTATGTCGAATAGTGTATGTGAAGTGTAAAATATATCCACATTAAATTTTATTTTTTTAAATTAGCAACTCGTAGGCCGAATAGAACAGGATTTGTAGGCCGAATAGAACAACTATGAAGGACAAATAGAAGAAACGTTGGCCGAAAAGGCCCAAAAAATATATCCTACAATAAAAAAATAAGTAGGCCGAATAGAATAATCTTATGGGCCGAATACAAGAAACGCAAGCCGAATAGAAGAACTTAAATTTCCATATTTAATTTTCATTTTAAAAAAAATATGTAGGCTGAATAGAAGAATTTTGGTTGGCCGAATAGAACAACCTTAAAGGCCGAATAAGAGAGACGTAGGCCGAATAGAAGAAAAACATACAGAATTTGAAAGGCATCTGAAGGTAGGCCGAATAGTGAAACAGTGTAGGGTCGAATAAAATAATATGTTGGCCGAATAGAGTACATTGTTGGCCGAATAGAATACTTGCAACTAATTATGATGTCGTCATTTATATTTTCTTAAAAGAATATGCAGATGAGCTATAAACAAGCTGGGATATGTTGGGGTGAATATTGGGATGGGTTACTATACAAAGGTGGACAGGTTCACTGGTTATACTTGCGGGATGACAATATGTACTATACTAGTTTGATATTAGAAATTCATAACATAATATAAGCTGATTTGGATAATTGGGGCTATGAAGTTCATCTCTCGTCGAGTACAGTGGCCGTATGTCTAAATATAAGATAAAAAATGATGCTCGTGTGGCAGAAGTTTTCAACTGTGTTGATGTAGGAATGGTGTATGTGACACTCGTTCCTGTCGCTGGCAATGCATTCGTTGAACCTCCTGCACAAGGTTCAGGACATAGTTTGGAGTTAGGGTTGGGTTATAATGACGGAAGTGGTGGTCCGAGCAATGATCCATGTTCAAGGGCATAGTCTAGTGCTAGGCCTGATTTTGATTTGAATGTGGCGTACAGTCCGTCCTCAGAGATGCAGCAGTGTGGTTTTAGGGAATCTGTAGATGCTGAAGATGATGACAACTCTGGTGAGGGTGAGGATGATGTACATGCTTGTAATGATGATGTTGAGCCCGGGAATAGGACTATCGAAGAAGAACATGAAAACAACGAAGATGACATACAATAGGATTGTAATCAGTCTTCTAGCGAAAGTGATGATGGTGCTGAGGAGAGAAGAATCCAATTGTATGAAGAAGTCTGTGATTACATACGTCAGAGAGGCGGCCCTAGCTTTCTTGAACCAATTAGTCGCGACTTGTCCCGTCCTGAAATGCAGCCACAAGATTGTCAAAGTATTCGGCCCACCACCCGTCCATGGTTGATTCCAGGTATGAATACTATGTTTATTTAGAGGAGAACTAAAGTAAACTTGTACTTTGAACTAATGCACCTGATACAGTTATAGGAATTCCGGTTGTAGCTGACAGAGAAGATCAGATGACTGTCTCTAACTTTGATGCGCCTGACGTTCTTCACCAGAAAAGTGTATTTGATACAAAAAAAGTTGCAGACTGCTGTAGGAATGTATAACTTGCGGAACGAAGTTGAGACCACTGTTGAAAGATCTAGCTCGACCAGATATAATGTGGAATGTAAGCTCAAAGGTAAAACCGATTGTCGATTTGCGATGCACGCACGAATGAGCCTTGGGCTGTGGGGGGTAGTTAAATTCGTTCAACATCACAAGTGTTTGAATGATCCAGACAGGCCCACTCCTACACATGTGTCATCCAACGTCATCGGTCAATATTTTGTTGCTAGGCAATTTGACAAGATTACTGGGCTCCGACCCCAGGCGATGAGATAGGAGATATTGAAGGATTTCAGGTCCGACATTAGCTACAACGTGGCATTAAAGGCGAAACACCGGGCTGTTGGACATACATACGGGGATCACGACAGCTCATTTCATATGCTCCCTGCGTATATGATGAGCAACGGCTCGAGCATGCCAACTACAAGCGGAGGATGGAGGAACATGATGTGTGGGATCATACGAACTGCGCTCAGCATACCTCGTCTCCCCTGAATGATGTCCACTGTCGTTAGGACTAGGAGTATAGGGAAGGCGGTAAGAATGCTTATCCCAATTTGTTACCCAAGCTGAAGGATCATCCGTGCGCTGGCCAGTCCACAGATCCTCAACAGCCACACCAGAATAGTACTGCTGATCTCATGGATTACTAGTAGGATCGTATTCCTCCGCCGCGGTCTGCTGCTCCACATATGTGAAATCAGGCCCCCGGACGACCTTTCGTCTGGGGTTAGAGAATGCCTTTGTGTACAACCTCATGATCAACCCCTGCAAAGGATCATCATCTATTCCAATCCAATAAACCTTTCTGTGCTCCTGGGGAGCACCCGCGGAAAATCCACCACTACAAGATCCTGATTAAAAAAAAACCAATACATTTAGATACAATATCACTGATTTATCTGTACCGACATGTATTAATGATTCATAAAAATTTAGATTTTATACCCGAGAAAACAAAAACCTGTCAACCTTCTTCACCTTACGAAAAACCCATCCCAATCAAAGTGGCCTATTTTCCTCCCTATCGGTAGGAACATGGTCATATGGTGCAACAAGGACAGGTAGACGCTCGTACGCCCAAACCTGTCACACGTAAACTACAATGTTAGATTATTACTGTTGCTGAAACTAGCAATACACTATAACTTTAAGTGATCTACTACAACACGTACCAGGAGCGCAAATGTGCACCCGTAAAGTGGTATCTGTACTTGTTGGGGTTTGCTCCTTTAGGAAGTTCGGTCAAAATATGGTCCATAAAGTGCAGTAGACTCATATAACTGACCTGACCCCAAGGGAATAAATCCCATCTACGCTCGTCCTCTACTAGGACCCAAACCCAGTTGTCAACACTCAGCTTGGTAACATCAGATCCAAGGAGAAAATAGTACAACAACAACACCTTAGCAATTTTAACCGCATTCTCAGGGCTAACACCACTAAATTTTGTACTCTCAAAGTCACGGGCAATCTTACTTATTAGTGGTCTTTCACTCTGACCATAATACATATCGTACACCCCACCAGAAGGAAAATGATACGACAAATTCGGATCAAACCTCACTCTGTCCCAAAAGCAGAGCCCCATTATCTGCATGAACTCTACCCTACTAAAGTTAAGACACTCGTTACCAACTTGAAAATATCTAGCGGTTACATCATCCCCGCTACGTATGATCTCCCGTGTCATGAGACTATGGAGATTAGCATGTGTGATCCAATCGTCGTGAAGACCCCAGTAATGACCAAAACAAGATCGCCTGAACATCTCCTCCGCATTACCCCCAACCGTTGTTAACTGCTTACGGATAAGTGCTATAACAACCCCAGGTTTGCAGTAATTATGTATACTGCAGTTCTGCCCCTGCATGGTTGGACGCTTCCATTCACCCTGCACAAATTTAACTTTTTGTAAAATAATATATAACACACATAAAAAAGATGTACTCTGCATCAACTCAACCAGCTTACTTAATAAGACAATAACTGATAATTATATCAAATAACAATAAGTTCACTGCAGCAACTGAACAAATATTGGCACACTTAATCATTTGTTCTATTCGGCTTACTTTTCCTTCTATTCGGGCTACAAACTGTTATATTCGGCCTACGAATATTGCTCTATTCGGCCAAGGTCAGTGCTATGACATTATTCAAACTACACTTTGTTCTATTCGGCCTACACTTCTTCTATTCAGCCTACAAAATTGTTCTATTCGGTCTACAAGAAATCTCTATTCGGCCAACCAACATTTCCAAATATTCCAAAAATTCAAGTCCTACAATTTGTTCTATTCGGCCTACACTTGTTCTATTCGGCCTACAGCTTTGTTATATTCGGCTTAAGATTTGTTCTATTCGGCCAACCAATATTTCCAAGAAATTCAAAAAAAACTCATACACTTTATTCTATTCGGCCTACACTTGTTCTATTCGGCCTACAAATTTGTTATATTCGGCCTACTAAAAAAGCTCTATTCGGCCAACCAACATTTTCAAAAATTCAAAAAAATAACACTCATAGAATTTGTTCTATTCGGCCTACACCTGTTCTATTTGGCCTACACATTCGTTCTATTCGGTCTTCAAAAAAATCCTATTCGACCAACAAAAATTTTCAAAAAATTCAAAAATAAAATAAAATAAACAACACCACACAAAAAATTCTAAACATGATGTATACACAGTTAAGTCACATTCATCACATTACGAAATGAATTCGCATTTTACACATATGAACAAAATCACACAAAATGTACTCTGTATCCTCGAAAACGAGTACCACAAACTCAAAGTAGGACACATTATAAACAAATAACTCACAATTTAAAAATGCAAATAAACAGCTTTCATACATACCCGAAAATTTGTCATTTCGAAAATTCACCAAATTCACCTCGTCGGAAACGCCTATTTCGGCAGATGGAAAGGAGATACTGAGAAATGAGTACTACAAATGGGTGGTGCTGCTCTTTGTGCTTTGGGACGAAAGGGAGAGAGGAAGAGAGAGGATGTTGGACGAAAAGGAGAGAGGAAGAGAGAGGATGTTGGACGAAAGATGAGAGAGAAGAAAGATGGAGTATTTGGAATGAAAATGACGTTAATGATATGATATATACCCCACCAACCCACATCCAAAAATTTAATTTGAAAAATTTTAAAACTTTAAATGTGGTCCACCAACCCACTAAGTACAATTTTAAATGTGGTCCACCCACTCCATTTACTGCAGTCAAAACTGACATGATATGACCCCTTAATTTTCGTACTTTAGGCGACAGTTATTGAGGGTAATTTGGGGAGTCCACTAAATAGTGGCTAGTAAAAATTGTTCTTATCAAATGTGGCTACTTAAAATTGTACTTAGTCAAAAGTGGCTATTAAAAAATCGCTCCGTACTTTTTAATTATATGTTGGACCTGGACAGGAATAGGATCACCACCTAGACATGCACCCCGGTTCGGAACCGGCGGTTCCGGTTCTGAACCGGCCCGGTTCCAAGGTAGGGGGAACCGGAACCGAACCGGGGTACAAAGGTTTCGGTTCAGGAACCGACGGTTCCGGTTCCGATTTTTTTTTTTTGGATTTTAAGCGTAAAAAGTAAAAAAAATTGAAAAACCGACGGTTCGAACCGGAACCGCGAACCGCTGATTTTTTCCCAAATATGAGGAACCGGAACCTAACCTTCCTTAGCCGGTTCCGTTTTTTTTGGCCGGTTCCGATTCCGGTTAAAACCGGAGGTTCCCCGGTTCGAACCGCCGGTTCTGATTTTTTTGTGCATGTCTATCACCACCCATCTTATTTCCCTTTTCATTAATTTTTATTACTCATTATTATACTCCATATATTTTCGTTGTAATCGAGGAAACAAAGGAAAACAAGTATTTGAAAATTAAGGCCTGCATTATCATTATAATGCACCTTGAATTAGTGAATTGTATTTGTTTGTTGGTGGAGATATGATGAACATATAGAATATTTGACGTATCAATGTTTTGATTCATATTAATTATCATCAATATCAGCTATTAATGAAAATTGGGTATTGAGTTTTATTTGTCTTAATTCTTTCGGTATTCGTCTCGAATGAATTTGAGTAGACATCCTTCCTATTTTATTGTCATTTCGTACCTTTCTATGCACTCTTCCCAGTAGTTTCTTTATTTTATACAATAAAGCTTTTAATTATAGGTACATGATCTGTGAATCAGTAATGATTTTGGGGTGTAATTATTTAGGTGCCGTCAATGTTTATCTACCATGAGAAATTTCATTTATTTTTTACTACAAGAAACTAACTCGTAAATTGGCAACGTTATATTAATTTTGTATTCATCCGAAATAGTTGAGAGGCATTGTGGAATTGGAGCGTAGCTGCATTTGGGATGAACCGGAATTATTCTTTCCCGACCTTCTTTTAACTTTTCTTCTCTTTATTAAACAAGTTTTTGATTTGCTTTAAATTTAATATTAATACCAATACTAATACTTCTGTAAAAAAAAATTGCAAAGTACTCCTATTAAAATACTTTCTTCCTCACTTAATAAATTAGTTATTTTAATTAGCTCACCTTGTTATTGGGTGAAGTTATGAAGGGGTTTGGAGAAATCTTGGAGTAGTAAACTAATTTCTAATTACTAACAATTATAAGAAAAATAAAAATTAGTTATTTTAAATGTTTTAAATAGGAATAGTACAAATGATTAAAAATAATATCTTTAATAAACATTTGATATATGAAACGATTTCACGTGTTATATACAATAGATTTAGAGAGGTCCCTACCCTAGTCCTCCAAAATTAATTGGTTTAGACAGGACCACCTTGGATATAGTGTCCAGCCCAAGAAACTCAGATATCATTGATCTCACTAAGCCCAAATATATTCCTATATAGGCTAATACTGGGCCATTAACAAACAGGGCTTTTACAAAGATGGATGTTCTGACACCAGATTCCACCGAGTTCCGATCCTATCCGATTCAACTCTCCCTTGAGTGATTTTGACAGCAAGAAATTCCTGTTGGATTCTCATCTCCCGCTCAATAGCTGCGATTTTGGCGCAATAATGGCGAGCGGTTGGAGTAGGGCAATCGGGAATGCAATGGGCGGTTTGAGAGGCGGCAGCAGTTTGGCTTCGTGGGCCGTTGCCGGAACCCTAGCTTATTTTCTCTGGGTTCGCCCTTCACAGCAGCTTAGAAGGGAGCAAGAGGCATAATAAAATTCATTCTTTTTAGTCTTTGTCTTGCTTCTTTTGGGTTTCATTTGTTATCTGAATTTAGTTTGGCTCACAGGAAAGGGCGGCGGCAGCAGCGGCGTCTGATCCTTATCGATACGTTGAAAAGAGAAAACCGATTCCGGATCCTCAGGTATGTCTCTTATGAATTTCGTTATTTTTTTAATGAATATTTCACTTTAATGGAATTGAGAATTCATGAGAATTTTTTTTTATTTTTTTTTTCAGGAAACTGGGTTGGTGTACGGGAACAAAAATCAAGGGAAGAAATCTGAGTAAATGGGAGGATCGAGGTTGAGTAAGTTCAGTTAGATAGACGAAAAAACGAACTAAAATTTTGGTGTTTTGAAGTTAATTGTGTTACAAATTATACATGTATGTATTTGCCAATAGTTGGTGTAAGTCTGTGCGTATCTGGGTGGTAGTCTGAATAAATGATCAAGTAGTAATTTATAGCCTTTTTTCCTCAGGATCAAAATTTGTTGTAGAATAAGGAGTTGCCTTTATATCATTGTCGTTTTAATTTCACTTTGGTTATAATGGTAGATACAAGATGTAATCTGGAGAAAGCTGTTTGGACTGAGAAATGGGAATTGGAATAGGAGTGGTATTCGAATAAGTTTAAACTTCAAACAAACATTTTCTTTAAGAAAAACACCCAAAAACCATTTGGATGGTGGCTTCGGACATCTTGAGACAATAATATTGAGATCTGAGATCCTCTTCAATTGTTTGTGAAATGTAGGATCAAGAAATAACTTGTGGCCTTGGAAACTGGGGTGTTGGGGCTCAAAGTATGACGAATTCATTAGTATAGGCTATTGCATTTTGTTTAAGCTTCATTGATCAACAGGTGTATGATTTATAACTAGATTATATTGGGGTTCGTGACTGTTGGCTAGTCATAATTTTAAGGGTGATTTGCTACGGTGCCCACCCAGATTTAAATGCCCAAGTTGTTAAGGTAAAACTAAAAAATGTCCAAAATGACAAAAAAAAAACCCTTGATTCGATGCAAACACGATATTAATTTTATTAAAAAAGTTAACTTGATAATGACTTTTTCAAAAATTAATATCGAGTCAAGGGTTTGTTTTTTTGACATTTTGGGCGTTTTTGAGTTTTACCTTAAAATCTTGGCAAAAAAGAGTTTTTTAAACTCTGCCTGTTGCCCATTATATCTAATTTTAATATTGTTTCAGTAGATATAGTGTTGATACTCTGACTATGTTATGAACATTGATGTCTAAAATGGCTGTAAGGATTGGTGTACCCAGTGGTTTGGGAATGCAGAATAGCTGTATTCAGTGTGGTTTAATATACTAAGATAACACCTCTTAGCAATACACAATGCCTAATTTTAGGTGCATTGAGCGTGTGCTTTCATGAATCCTGTTTGCTAAAGTGTGTGAAAATTGAACTTACAACATATATTTCAATGAAGTTGAGAGGAGTTGGATTGAGTTATTATAGGAGTAGGAGCAGGAATAGAATATAAATAAGAAAGAAATAGCAATTTGGTTTGGAAACATGTACGAGTAAGCTCATGAGCAGCGCAATGATGTTTGTTTTTCCATAAATCCAGCATAACCTAGCCTACAAGACCTGATATATGGAATACTAATTATTAGTGTGGCATTGGCTCTCTGTTTAATGTGAATTAATATTTGAGTGATGTTGAAAGAAAGATGGAACCTTTGGTGTTGGATAGATTGGATTCATGCTCTCTCTCCAACTTCAACTTTGCCAAATTAATGAAGTAATTAACCAGCCCATGTACTTTTAATTTTAGTTTAGAAGAGGATGGTAAAACATCAAGGGATTATAATTTAAAGGCCTGGGGAGGCAGGATGCAAAAGGTAATCACAGTGTAAACAATAATGCACAAAACTTCAGCTAAATCCCCATTGTTGAGATTAGAATAATGAGAAATCAAAACAGTGAGTATGATGGAGGATATGAATGAAAGCAAGTGAAATAGGTTGTCTGGCAAAATGGGGTCAGTTACCCATTCATCAAATGAAACAGTATATATATAGAAATACATATCAATTAATCTTATAACTCTCACCCATCCCTAAGCTTTGCCAACCATCTCATTAATTAAACTTTAGAAATGAGTTGAATGTTGTGGAGTACATAATTTTTTCTCGCAGCAGATTTTGAATGATACTTTCCAAGATTAATGATGAGAGGAAGGGAGGGATTCAATTTATGCTGCTGGTGGGTGTGTGTATGTATCTTGATGCAATGAACAAGTCTTAGCATAAAATGATGACCTGATTATGCTTTTGTTGGAGTTTCAACATAAATTTAGGTTTTTCCTTGGAAAAATATGGTATGACAGTGTATTTTTTAGTTTTATGGTAGATGGAGGAGTTATGTAAATAATGATTGTTGAGTATATTTGTACATTAAAATAAAGTCCTAGAATATGTTATTTTTTCTTTCCTCGGAAATCTTCGATACATGCATTATAATAGTCCACCTCACCTATTCAATATAGCAAATGTGCATATATAGCAAATGTGTATCTGGTTGCACGGTGAATCCACACTTAGAATGTATACACTAATAAATAAAAATATGAATAAGAATTTAGTATATAATTTGGTAGCAAATTTTTTATTAGTTATTTTAATGAAAAATTGAATATAAAAAAGTTATACACTCAATAAGAAATTTATATACACTTTTAAATAAAAATTAATAAACATATGAATATAGATACATAGAATATCAACTCATTCAATATATACATGTGGATGCTCACAAATGCTTTTTTCTTTTCACAAATGTTTTTTTCTTTTCTTTTCTTCTTTAATTTTTTTTTTAAAACCTATATCTCGCATTAAATATTGTATATATGACACAAATGTGCATCCAATCCAATATTTAAAGGGCAGAATTAAGAGGGCAAAATGGCAGCCGTGAAATTTAGCTTCCAACTCAACTTTACAGCATTCACCATCAATGATGTCCTTCCCTACCAAATAAAATAAAATACTCCATTTTTAAAAAAAATCATTATATACAAAATAATTACTCACTCCGGTCACTTGAAAGGTAACCGTTTGCTTTTTGCACGTGAACAATTCTAAGTCCTTCCCTACCAAATAAAATAAAATACTCCATTTTTAAAAAAAATCATTATATACAAAATAATTACTCACTCCGGTCACTTGAAAGGTAACCGTTTGCTTTTTGCACGTGAACAATTCTAAGATTTTTATTTGCTTTTTGCACATGTATTAAGGAATATTATTATTATAGGTAAAGTGAGTAGTTGTATTAGAGGGAAATGATGAGTCATATTGTTTACTTTCTTTACTAAATAAAGGAAATTGATACCTTTGAAGCGGACGCTAGGAATAGTGAAATGGATATTTTGTAAGTGGCCGGAGGGAGTAGTATTTATTCAATATAGGGTTCACACACAATACTAATACAACTATCAACTTCAAATTAAATACTCCCTCCATCCGCTTGTAAGGTATTCATTTCCCCTAGTTAGTAAAAAAGTACACAATATGGTCACCACTTCCCTCTAATACAACTATCCACTTTACATATAATAATAATACTCCTTAATCCACGTGCAAAAAGCAAATGGATACCTTAAATTTGGACGGAGGGAGTATTATTTCTCTCTTCTCATTACATATTAAAATATTATATTTTCTAATCTTCAAGTAGAAAGTAAACGTCAACGTTAACGCGGATGGAGGGAGTAACTAATATAATTGAGGGCCACTAGATAGTTGGAAAAAAATAATAAAATTTTGAAAATCTTAATAATTTTTTATTAATTCAATGATTACTCATACCCTTTAAACTAATTTAATTTAATTTCTTTATCTTTATTAACAATTATTATTATCATTACGAAATTTGAACCATTCGACCCCTGAGAAGAAGATGTCGGAGTTTGTATGAAGCTATATATATTGGTGGATTGTTGTATTAGACTATTAGCAATATCTATGTAGGTACATGGGCTGGCATGCATAATTTAAAAAAAATATTAATTTAATTAGTGGTTTGTTAGACATGATGTATTGTTCCATGGGAATATTAATGTAAAAATAAAGGTGAGGAAATGGCCACCTTTGGTGTTCATCTAATTTCACTCTCCTTTGGTATATGTAGGGAGGGTAGCAATAGCATTACCACGAACAACATTAATCCCTTAATTCTTACAAAAACCCATTAACTAACTAATTCATCCTTAATTCGCCCCACCCCAATAATACATTCCCCTACTATTATACTCCTTCATTCTCAGACTAAAAGAGCCAGAGAGCTTATGTTTTAATAGCATTACTACAAGCAATATTAATCCCTTAATTCTTACAAAAACCCATTAACTAACTAAATCATCCTTAATTCGCCCCACCCCAATAATACATACCCCTACTATTATACTCCCTCCGTCTCAGGCTAAGAGAGTCAGAGACCTTATGTTAAAGCATAAGGTCTCTGACCCTTACTACCTGGGACGGACGGAAGGAGTATTATATTATAGTCATATTTAATTCCCTCTCCTCTCATCTACTCTCACTAGATCTGCTTCCTTAATGAACTCCGAATCATGAGATTGATTTAAAAAAAAATAAAATAGAATTGAATTCATGTGAATCATTATTTTATGGAGGAAATTGGTGCAGTGCCCGATCAGATAAAGCAAATTACTTTTCTAACATAATTATAAGTATATATTTTTTTATGTCCAAATTGACGAAAATACTCTTTGCTCGAATATATTCGAGTAAAGATATTTTTAAGTTATATGAGTGAGTAATGTAATTTTTGAGTAATGTAAGTAAATAATGCATTTTCGAGTAACATGAGTGAACGGGTAATGCAATTCCAAGTAACATGAATGAGCGGGTAATGCAATTTCGAGTAATATCGGTGAGCGGGTAATGCAATTTCGAGTAACATGGGTGAGCGGGTAATGCAATTTTGAGTAACATGGGTGAGCGGGTAATGTATTTTGAGTAACATGAATGAGCGGATAATGAAATTTCGAGTAACATGAGTTAGCTATTAATGTATTTCGAGTAATGTTTTTTATGATTTTTTATATTTTTATTGTTTTACTCGAATAATTTACTTGAATATATTACTCGAATATTCGAGTAAAGGATATTTTGATTAATTCGAGCATAAAAAGATATATACTTAAAATTGGATTAGAAAAGTAATTTGGTATATATGAACGGGTGCATTAAAATTTCACCCTATTTTATGTATGTATATATAAAAATAAATTCGAGTGTTGGATGAGTGCAAGTGCAAGTGGATTATGGCTAGTTAATTGTTGCCATCACTCAATAATATGAATAGGTGGCTACAGAAAATTAAGTAATGTGGGCATAAGAGTAATTTAATTGGATGTGACGCCTTCAATTGGCATTTTGTGTGCAAACAAAATTCATCATTCAATGGGGGGCCCCACCCTACCTATTGTTTTTCCCATAATTCTAATTCTAATAAATTTGTGTGTGTTTTAGCATCAAAATACGTACTCCCATGGATTCATAATTGCTTTTCTTTTTGTATGGACTTTGGAGGAATGTGTGCAGTGTGTACAGAGACAGTAGATGGATTGATGGCGCGAAGCTTCCTCGATTTGGGCCCACCCCATTTGGGTTTGGCATCTACCTATTCCTATCTAATATAAAATGGAGCACCTCATAATTTTTGCTTTATTAGGAAAATATCAACAGGAAAATATCAACCAAGCTGCTCTTCATCATATACGGATCCAATGAAAAGTACATACGATACAGTTGTACCCAAAATAAAAAATAAGTTTTATATATATAGTATGTAATGACATATATATTTTAATGGTTTAGTGGTTATGAGACCATATTTTAGGCAGATATTCGAGTCCTATTAATTCCATTTATATTTTTGTCCTTTTATTTATTATTTTTATAATTTAATCTATGTTTTTATTCATTTATTTTAATCATTTTCTTTATATATTTTTATTATTATTTTGTACTTAATTTTCTTCATTTGTTTGTTACCTAAATAATTAATTGCAACATAAATTTAAATTCAATTTGTTATAAATTCATGGTAATAATGTCTTAAATTGTTTCATCATTAACAAACATTAGACGGTAACAATAATAATTGTAATTTTTTCATTTTATTAAATAAATAGTACTCCCTCCATCCAATGTCAATCTATCCATTTTATCATTTTTTGTCGTTCATCCTTAATCTATCTATTTCCCTTTTTGGACTGTGGGACTCACACCCACCACTAATACAAATAAAATATGAGACTCACACCCTCCACTAATACGACTATCTACCACATATAAAATAATAATACTCCTTAATCCACGTGCAAAAACCAAATGGATGCATTGAGGATGGACGGAGTAATATTTTTATAATTACACGTTGTACCCCCAAATTATTTTTCCTAGATCCGCCCTGCTCTTCATAGTATCATTCCACTTATGGTCCATTGCAACAACCCCCTTCACCCTCCCTCCCCCTCTCCTTCTCCCCCTCCCTATATTATACTCCCTCAGTCCTCATTTTGGTTTGTACAAAGTTGGGTTTATATTACTACTTTTTTTTAAGTTGGCTACATAAAATAATTAATTATTTTATATAGTATCCACACAAAATATTAATACAACTACATATTTTACATTAAATATTAATATTTTTCTCACCTTACTACACATTAAAATATTACTCCCTCCGTTCCGGTAAATTGCGAACAATATCTTATTATAAACATTAGGTAACTGTTCGCATTTCACTGGGACGAAGAGAGTATATCTCTTAAGCTTCATACAAAAAGTAAATGTCAACATTAATGCGAGATGGATGAGTATATCTTACTCCAAAAATTCCTTCCTTATCCTCATTACTTTCTCTCTAACAAATTATTTATATTACTTCATCACTTTCTCTACACATTCTTTCCTCTTTCAGTCATCCATTCTTTTATTTATATAATGCTTGGGATTTTATAACTAATGTGTACATTTTATGGACTATAATTTCATTACAAACAAACCTGAATTTTGGCTGATTGGAATTTGGGTTATGAATATGCACACCCCTTCACTGTATTACATTGTTTTACTGCCTCATTGATTAATAAGCAAAAACAAGGGAATCAATGTCTTGGGGGTTAATAAATTTTGGCTAATTATACAGTGAATCCGGATGCACCCTAAGATAGGTGCACTCACCTTAAAAAACGTATACAAATATAAACAAAAACATATATAATTATGAACAAAAATGTATATAATTCAATTGTTAATTTTTTAATGAAAAATTGAGTGTAAAAAATATACAATTATTAAAAAAAATGTATACACTATTGAACAAAAAGTTATACACTAGTTTTTTTAATAAACTTAGTGTGAAAAAAGTATACAATTATTAAAAAACACATATACAAAATAGAATAACATGTATATAAAATAGAATAAAAATTCATACACATATAGTTTCACCCTTGCACTCGGGTGCACCTAATATCAATCATAATTTTTTCTTTTAAAAAATTACTTTTCTCCTTTCATATATATATATATATACTAGTATGAAACTCGCGTACAACGCAGGATCTTTTAATTATTATTCTTATTTTTTATAAATAAAAAATCTGTGTTATATAGTGTAACGTCAACATTAATTAAGGAGATTTTTTTTATAGCTAGACAATTTCTTTCGTAAAGAAATTGCAACAAATTATAATATTTTACTTTTAATAATGTAACATATAACTAAGTCATATATAAAGTTAATATATATGTACATATATTCTAATTGTTTGAAAGAATCTTGAATTTTTTTTTAAATGTTACTCCATCCGTCCCATTTCAGATGACACACTTTCTATTTTGGGTTATCCCACAAAAGTTTGCACATTTCTAAAAAAAGCAAAAAGTCAAACACAATCACCATTTCTCATACACTTTATTTATAAAAAAAATTACTCTTACCTAACATACCTAACATACTTTATCATTTATTTATTACCAAAAAATACCATAATACCCCTAAAAATTTTCACTTTTCTTAATCTCCGTGCCGGAGTAGGAATACAAACTTTTGTGGGACAGAGGGAATACTTTATAACATAATACAATTTAAAAATATTTATTACTCTTATTATCTCTCTAAAAAATGTGCAACCACTTGGGGCGATTTTGTCTTTTTGCTGTATATTTATATAGTTGTTAGTATTTCATTTTTTTCATTGTATATAAGTGCAATTATATAAAAATATGCAATTCTTAGTATATATATATATATATATATATATATATATATATATATATATATATATATATATATATATATGTGTGTGTGTGTGTGTGTGTGTGTGTGTGTGTGTGTTAAATCCCAATTGGGGAATCAAAAGATTTAAAAAATAAATAAATAAGTAACAATAACTAACATAATAATGACAATAAAAATAGTAAATAAATGGAGTAAACAATTATCCTTAATGGCAAATTATGTGATATTTTGCAAGGTGCAATTAAATCTCGAAGACCCTAATCTCTTTTATCTTCAGTCGGGTGGATATTTCTGTCACAGAATAAGATCAATGTTACATTATTGGATATGCGCCCAAAACGTCTAATTAATAAGAAGATTAAGCTGTCATGGTACATTTTCTCATTTAGTGGCTGCAGTCATTTAGGAATGGTACAAAATCTATTGTGAAGTAATTCACTTAGAGTATGTCTACTCCTAATTGATTTATGTCACACTATAGTAATATACTCATGATATTCGACCTACAGGTCACAAGTTAAGATTACGGATGAACTTCAAAGTCATCCAGCCTTAGCGAGGCATTCCGATATATCGAAGATAGAAGATGACTGACGAGTCATATAGAAGATGTCCTTTTGATTAAGGAACTCTAAGAGGAAATTTTCACTACGATATACTATCCAACTTATGTAACAACTTCAGGTCATCCACTGAAAATTTATCTCACACCCTTCTTTTAAAGATTTTTCAGGCTGAGGATTTAAAGATGACTGCAGTGACGAGACATGAAATTACCCTCTATATAATAAGTTTGCTAATAAGTCTTATAAAGACCATGCTTGTAACATATTTTATTGAATCTTTTCTTTAGACGTCATGTCACATGTTAAATGACGTCAAAATCTTAATCTATGTTGTAAGTTCTAAAACACTCATGCTTCCGAAAGATATTGTATTAATCTTGTATACACATACATATTATTTTCATTAGTTTCAGTGCAAAAAAAAATCAACTAGAATAAGCTCATTCGCTTAATGACGTCAAAGTCTCATCTCGCCGAGTGACATGATTCGGTGAAATGAGATCTAGGCGTCACAACTTTACTATACATAGTGTGTGTGTGTATATATATATATATATATATATATATATATATATATATATATATATATATATATATATATATATATATATATATATATATATATAATTAATAAATATTTACAAACTCAATTTTAATGTTATTTGTTATGAAATAATGATTTAACTTAAAGAACTTAAGCTTTCGATTCTATACATGAATTAATTTTTTAACCTTTTATTTTCTAGGGGTAAATCGATTCAAGAGTAATTGAATCATCGATCCTCTTTCACTTGACAATATACTTGAATCAATACTTTAGAGGTATATCTTAAAGAATACTTGAATCGATTCTTAAGAGGTAATACTTGAATCAACTTTTTCCTCTTGAAGAATCGATTCTTAAGTGTAAATCGATTAAGGTTTTTTCTCGTGAAGAATCGATTATTAAGATGTAAATCAATTCAAGAATACTTGAATCGATCTTCTTACTCTTGAAAAATTAATTTTTAAGGGGTAAATATCAAAATTGGTCCTGTAAGTATGACGTTTTCCAACTTTAGTCATTTTTCTTTTGCAATTTTCAATTTTGGTCATTTTTTGTCCACTTTTAGTCATTTTAGTCCAAATTTACTCATTTTTGTCCAAATTTAGTCCTTTATGTTAAAAAAGTTCAAAAATTGTCCGAAAGTGCATCATAAAAGACTAAAAATGGACAAAAAAGGATCAAATTTTGAAAAAAGGACAAAAAATGGACCAAAAGGACTAAAAGTGGACAAAAAAGGACCAAAATTGAGAATCGCAAAAGAAAAAGGACTAAAGTTGGAAAACGTCATACTTACAGGACTAATTTTGATATTTACCCATTTTTAAGATGTAAATCTATTCAAAAATACTTGAATCAATTCTCTTCCTCTTGAAAAATCGATTCCTAAGAGGTAAAACGATTCAAGAATACTTAAATCAGTTATCTTCCTCTTAAAAAATTGATTTTTTAGAAGTAGATCGAATCTCTACTTGATTCGCTCTATTGAAATAAATTTTTATACTTTCGTAATTCAATTCTCTAGAAGAACTTGAATAAAGCTCTTATTCCTCTTTGAGAATCGAATGCGTGTATTTAGAATGATTAACAAAAAAAATTATTTTTAGGTTGGGCGAGAGAGAATATCATATGCAATATTCTTTTTTCCCTTTATATATATATATATATATGATTTAATTTTATATTAATTAATTTATTGCATTAAAAGATTTAGTAATAATTAATTAATGATACCCAAATAAATAAATAAAATATTAAAAATAAATAAGAAACACATTATTTTAAAAAAAATTATTAAATAAGGTAGTTAATTAAAAGTAAATAAGGAAAATATTAAAAAAGTATTAAAAAATTCAAAAAAATTGTGAAATTACACGTCACATTGGAGCGCTCTGGAGACGACACGTCAACAAGAAAAGTTTCTGCTATAATATAATTTTATATATATATATATATATATATATATATATATCACTTATCTAATATGCCAACATGAAAAAAGAAAAACACTGACATAGGAGGTTGATAATGAAGTAAGGTTTTATTGGTTTAAGTTAAAAAAGAAATTATAAGTAGAAGTGTTAAATTAAACAATTTGCTCGGTAGCTCAACTCGTTATACTGGCTCGATCGAGCTCAAATTCGAGCTCGTCTAATACTCGACAATAATAATTATAATTATAAATATTTTTTAACTGTAATGTTATATATTAATATTAATAATGTATATAATATACTCCCTCCTTCCCATAAAACTTTTCACATTTTTCTCATATGTTTGTCTCATAAAATCTTTCACACTCCAAAAAAGGAAACATCACTTTATCTAACAACCTCAAAAGTTACCTTAATTTCAAATTTGTCACTCTTTTTTCACACATATCATTACTTTATATATTTTTATTACCTAAAAATACTACAATACCCTCCAAAGTCAATAAGGTTGATAAAAAAATATAACTTTTTTTAAATAACATGGAACAGTAAACGTTAAAAATATTATGGGACGGAGGGAGTATTAATTAAAAATAAACTTGATAAATTCGATAAAGTTCGAAAACTTGACTAGATTTGTTTAATAAATCTAGTCTAAGTTGGAATAATTCTTAAAATAAGCCCAAATATACACTACTCAAACTTGCTGCTTCGTTTTACAACATTAGTTAAATTAGCAATGAGAGTCATAAGATGAATACAAATGAAAAAAGGTAATATATATATATATATATATATATATATATATATATATATATAGATTGTAATTAAGTTGGAGAAAGACGTTGACATTTGGACATTAAATTATAAATAGGTGATTTGTGAAGCTATATATCCCACATCAGTTATTAATTAATTACCCTTCCAACTACATATAAAAGCAGTTTGATTTGAATTTTTTAATTAGAATGACAATAAATATTATTAGAAAGGTCAATAACAATAAGAATACAAACAATTGTATAGGCATATAATTGAGGAATTTTTATTTTTATTAAATCAAACAAATATGCATAATCAAGAATCCAACATACCTCAATTATCATCAACTTCACTCAATCCCTCAATCAAGCACCTCCTTATTAATCTTAAATTCATAAGCCATCTACAGAATACCCATGCTCTTGCTCTTCTAATTATTTCCATATCTTATTTGATTATTACTGAGCGAATAAGAAAAAAAAAAAAAAAAGAAGTCATAGTGACATTAGATTTGATTGTGCGGGTAGGGTAGATGTGTGAGTATGAGAATAGTGGGGAGACATTAATTTGATTTGAGAGTAGTTGGTTGGTGACTATTTTGTGTGGGTGGGGGCTGTTTGGGACACCATTTCCCATATTTTTATTCAACACATGTACTTGTTTTCCCACTCTACCCACCTGGCCACGTGTCATTATTATTCACGCCAGCCCTTATACGCCTTCTTCCATGTGATATACACACTCTCTACAATTCATAAATATTCTTGTTGTAATTTAATGAAAAAATAACTTTGTTATGGGTATCATTTTATATTTTTTAAAATAATTATTATTTTTATTATAAAATATTATCACTTTTCATTTATATAATAAATTATTCATAAAATAGAATTATCACTTTTTATTAATTTAGTATCATCTTTTATTATAAAAGTTATCACATTCAATCCATCTCACGTAAGTCCTTACTTGAAACGGTCTTACACAATTCTTTGCCTTTCTCATATCATGTAAGTATTTTAATTTAGTGCCAAATATTGTGTGAGAACATCTTACTGTAAGATCATTTTATGATTTTATAATTAGTTATTACTTCAGTTATTAAATGTTATTATTTTTTATTTACACTATAAATTATTTATGAAATAGTTACTATATCTTTATCCCTTTTTGTTAATAATGTTATCACTTTTATTCGGGTCACTTAAGAGCTTACGTGAGACGGTGTCACACAAATCATTATCTTAAATTTAATACAATATATTCTCCGTCCAAGTATTTTTTTTTATTTCAAAATAATGTGCCCTCCTATAAAAAGATGCGATATTTAATCCAATAAGTCCAAAGTAGTATAATTTAATTTTAAAAGATTCCACTAAAAAATAATATAATAAATTAGAAGAAAAAATCTTAAACATCTTGTTACAGTAACCATGCACATCATCAAGAGAGTAATACTCTTTAAAACGTTTACTGTGTAGAAGGAATTATAACTATCATATATAAAAGAGTAATATTATTATTTTGTTATAAATAAATTTTATCCGTCCCCTATGCTGATAAATTTTCATACTTTTTATGTATAGGATGTCATAACCTTTATAAAATTTTATAATCCTCGATTAAAAAAAAAAAAAAGAGGAAGTCTTGATTGTATATTAATACTCTTTAAATTTCGACCCACCCTTTCAATTAAGAAAAAAAAATTTTATTAATGAAAAATATATACTCCATTCGTTTCGAGTTAATGTTTACGTTTGTTTTTTATACCTAAATTAAAAGATTTAATATTTTAACATATAGTGTGGTGAGAGAAATAATATTTAAGTGAAGTGGATAATTGTATTAGTGTTTTGTGTGAGACCTATATGGAGTAATTAATTATTTTGTGTGTGTTCAATTTAATAAAAAAATAAATATAAACTTTAACTGGGACAAACAAAAATGAAATAAATTTTAACAGGTGAAGTATCTTTTATAATAAATTGTTTTATCTCTAAAAACCGTAGAAGAGACCAGCTCGTAGTGCATATATTTAAAGATTATTTTGCCTATAAAAAAGAAAATAAAAGAAACGAAAAGAAAAGAAAACTAGAATCGGTAAAATGAAAAAAAGAAAAATGTTGAATGAGGGAAAGCTAAGGGTGTGTTTGGATTTATCATTTATAAATCACTCCCTCAAATTCCTTCTTCATGTTTGGAAGCTACTCCCCCGCCCCCAATTTTTTTTAAAATAAAATTTTAGATTTTATTATTTAAATAAGAAAAATATTACCACCCTACCCTCCTATTCACCCACCCCCTTGCCACCACACTCCCCCACCCCAATTTTTTTTGAAAATTTAGATTTTAATATTTAAAAATAATAAAAATATTATCATCCAGCCTACACCATCAGGTGGGGGTAGTGACTAGGGGATATGGTTGAGTGGTAATATTTTTATTATTTAAATATTAAAATCTAAAGTTGAAAAAAAAATTGGAGGGGGTGGCGTGGTTGAGGTGATGGCGGGGGTAGGGGTGGGTAGAGAGTAGAGTTGGGTAGTAATATTTTTATTATTTAAATATTAAAATTTTATTTAATTTTTTTTTGGGTGGAGAGTGGATAGGAGGTGAGTAGGGGTAGGTTGGGTGGTAGAGTTCTCTCTTAAAAAAATTATTTTTAATAATATTTTAGATTTTAATAATTTTTATTTTAAAATTCTATTTTTAATAACTTTATTATTTTTATTTATCATATATAAAATTATATTTTAAAAATAATTTTTGAATTATGAATTTAAAATCCTTTAAAAAATTCATAATTTGTCTAAATAATGAAATTCAAATGAATTGATTTAAAATTCAAAGAATTTCAAATCCATCAAACCCAAAACAACTAACTGAATTCCAATGCCCTCGACATGCTTCAATTTTATCCACCACTTTGACCATATATCATATCCCCTTATTCTTCAATCTATTAAATCTCATTTGGATGGATTTGGCCCCTTACAAGCACAAATTTAACAGTGAGCCCTCTCTATAAGCCACTTGAGGTACATCCTGCGATTTACCTCCTCCACAAATCCTCAAGGCAGGGACGGTGGGGCCCCTAATGGTGGGTACACCATTTATTAAATCTTTCTCTGATGTATCTTAATTCCATCCCATACTGCTAAGTACTAACTACAATTTCATTAAATAAAATATGCACAAAGAATTGGATGAGACAGTCCATAAATTGACTTTCATGAAATCGATATGAATTAATAATATTTTAATAAACAGTGAGACTGAATTGATAAAAAATTATAATAATACGATGAATTAATATATTTTATAAATAATTTATAATATAAATAAAAAATTACAGTATTTTTTAAAAAATAAATAATAACATTTTTAATAAAAAATAATAATTAATTAATAAAATATAAGATAATTTTACCGTGAGACGGTCACACGTAAGACCGCTTCTAAAATAAAGGTAAAGACTTGTGTGAGACTGTCTTACGGAGTGACTTTCGTAAAACGGATAAGAAGTAATAATATTCTAATGAAAAAATTATAATCAATTAGTGAAAAGTGATAATGGTACACTAAACTATTTCATAAATAAATTATAGGGGTATTTGTAAAAATGCCACTTTTAATAGTTTATTTTGAAAAAATGTCATCACCATAAAATTTTCGGAAAAATGCCACTTTTTTTTAAATAAATTTTGAATATAATTAACCCTATTTTGTGACATTTTCTGCAACTACGCCTGCGACCGTACACGCTACTATATTTGCGACCATAAATTTTGGATATAATTAATTAACCCTAGTCTGCGACCTCTTTTGCAACTATGTCTGCGACAATATACGCGACTATATATGCGATCATTCACATGTTTTATTTACTAATATATATGCGATCAATGCACGCGACTATGTGTGCGATTATATATTAATTATATAGTAAATAAGGGTAAAAAAGTAAAAAAAAGTGTCATTTTTCAAAAAGAAATTTATATTGACTGTTATTTTTCCAAAATCAACAAGTACAGTAATCTTACGTTGAATAAACAAAGAAGTCCCCCTAAAAAAATAAATTATTGAGTTCACATGCATCTAAGTCATAACAAATGCCGCTTTACCATATTGAATCGAATAAGTCAAGAATCAGAAAATTGACCATACGCCTTCACTGCCTGCTAAAGCTAATCTTAATAATGTGGTCATTAGGTGGACGTGGATCAAATCCATTCAACAAAAATAACACTCAGTACTTTTTGCACGCATCCAAGAACACGTGAATTAAAAAACAAATTAAAACTCATTGAAGAAAAGTGAATAAAGTATTTATTTATCAGTACATTATAAAAAGAAAAAAAAATAATGTTATAACGGTTGGTTGAGTGTTAACTAAAGTCTCATATCGATTAAAAGTGGAGATAGTGATGAGTTTATAAGTGTGAGCCCAGAGAACAAAATCGTGCAGGCCAGCCTGTGGGTGACCTAAAACGGACAATATCATATTATTGAATTGAGTGGATCTAGCTCTCTGCTGGACCGATAAACCCAACAGTGGTATTAGAGTCAGACTCCAGACCTAACCCTGAGCCAGACTTCAAACTTAACCGGAAAACTGTGTTCTAGCTGTGGGACTTTGTTTGAGGGGAAATATTGGTTGAGTATCAACCAAAGTTTTACATCAATAACCGGAGAACTGTGATCTAGCCACGGGACTTTATTTGAGGGAAAAATGTTGGTTGAGTGTCAACCAAAGTCTCACATCGATTAGAAGTGGGGAAGACTATGGGTTTATAAGTGTGAGTAAGGTTCTCCCTAGCATGAGTGTAGACCTTTCTATAAGACGAAGGGAGTATAAGGTTTAGGGTGCGGATTTATGGATTTAGTGGAGAGTATAATAATAATTACTCCCTCCGTCTCAAAGATATTGACGCACTTTTCTTTTTGGGTTGACAATTTATTTATTTACATGGGCCCACACATACATCACACTCACAACTAATACAATTACCCACTACAAATTAAATATTATTTCTCTCATTTCACTTTACATTAAATTATTATACTCCCTCCGTTCGGTTCTAAGGTATCCATTTTACTATTTTTTGCGTCCGCTTCAAAGGTATCCATTTCACCTATTTAGTAAAAAAGTACACAATATGGTCCACCAATTCCCTCTAATACAACTACCCACATTACATATATTGATAATACTCCTTAATCCACGTGCAAAAAACCAAAAAGTAAATAGATACCTTAGAACCGAATAGAGGGAGTATAATCTAATGAAATTATTGATTATTGTAAAATTTAGTGTTTTAGATGTTTTAGGTGGAGGGTAGCAAAATGCGGATTGAATTCCCTATATCATATTCGGTGTTTTTCACAATATTAAAAAACTTGTAAGACACATATTTAATTATGACAAATTGTAAGACGGGTTGTGAGACGTGTTAAAGTATATCTATTATATAGATAAGATATGTTTAATGGTTGTTAAAATACGTTTTCTAAATTATAATGGATGATGATTTAAAGTATGATTTTAGGGTGTTATAATATGATTTATTATTGACATACTTTAACTACAAATAAATATAATTTACCTATATAATAATGATACTTTAGTAATGGATCG